>OZ038398.1:39023930-39102553 GCA_964036045.1 Eutreptiella sp. 'Long Island Sound 2002' | reverse complement strand
CAGACTGAAGGAGCTGTCCAGTGACCGAATTTTGTTGCGTTTTGGGGTCTACAGGGACCCCTTGGCAGGCGAGTGGGAGCCGCTGCAGTATGCCCTCAGGAAGCCCGCAGCAAATAACCGCAACCAACCACAGGCCCACAGGAAATACCCACTTCCATTTACTATGCTTAGGCTGGTGGAAAATTGAAAGGCCCCGGGGGGGGGGGGGCTTTCTGAGTGTCTATTTTTTTCGACTCTGGCGAAAGGCGCCTAGGACTGGTCACTCCGGTCCGTGATCAGCCTTGATCTCTTTTTGGCTGTGCATGCTGTTGCTTGCGCAATTCTCTTGAGCGCAATCACCATGTGACACACCCACGTGTCACCGCACGGGGGGCTTGGAGCCTCCCAAAATTTAAGGGGGGGGGTCGGGAAAAGGAGCTCCACGGGCCGCAAGATTAATTCCTCACTATGTGTGCCCCAGCAGGGAAGTGTCAGAACGGCTGTACGTCCATCACCCCGTTAGCACGGGAAAGGGGGGTCACACAAAAAGGGGCTCCATTGGCCGCCTGCCCTTGGATGCCCCCCCCCCCCTCCACAGGGGGCGGGGGGGGGGTCTGGCAAAGGGGCTCCAAGGCCCCCCCCCAACGGGGCTTTTCAATTTCCCCGAGCCTTATTCTTGTTCTACAATCAGGGATACCAAATTTTGCAGAGGTATTCGAGGAACGGTGCCGCATCTCCTCGGCACCCAATTTCACCATTCCAAGCTTTGCACGTGTCGAATCCCCCCCCCCCCCCCCTGCGGGTACCGGTCGGGCACACTGTGCAGCGCCCCCTGTGCCCCTCTGGGTCAGTCAAGTAGCGCCTCAGACCGCACGCCCCGTGCACCCCCTCGGGGGTTCAGTCGTGGGCCGGAGGAAGCCGCAGGTCACCCGACCCACAGACCCCCCCAACAGCCTTAGTGTAGGGCTCCCCTGCCCCGCTGCTGGGGCCCGGAGCACCGGGCACAAACAACTCCCCCACCCCCGCCGACGGGAGGACCGCAGCCCGCGGAGCTCAACCCCCCCCCCCCCCCCCCGCCGTACCCTCAGCCCAACCAGAGATACAGCGCCGGGTAAGTCTGGTACCGGAACCGGAACCCTAAACCGTGCCTCGACCCGGCGGATTGCATTGTTGAGGCAGAGCCGTCTGATTCACACTGGGCTCTGACATCTGATGGCTTGGCCATCGGTTCAGCACAGTATCCCTTCGGGGCCTGCAATGCATTTGAATGGAGGGCCACTGTGCAAGTGCAGCCCGAGGCCAGGGATGCAGTGGAAGGGAAGGGGCCTCAAGACGGCCCCAGAGGCGGTCCGACAGGCGGTTGGAGGAGGTTGCCAAAGCGGGTGGGGGCGGTTACTGGCGGTTACAAGTGCCATTGAGGCTGGCACTTGCCGTCAGGGACACACTGGCTGGGCATAGGCTGGGCGCCCTGGAGGGGGGGGGCTACCTCCCCCCCTTCCAATGCATCCCTGCCCTCGGCCTATCCCCAACTTCAACCTGCACCCTGACCCCGACCTGACCTAACAGTTGCTGGAATTCTGGAACCGAGCCGGTTAACCCCCCTCCCTCCTCCTGGCAGCCCCTTGACCCAGACGTGGGGCAGCCGGAGACGCCCTGACGGGTCGTCTCCAGCCTGGCAGACCGGAGTCAAAGACCACGGAGGAGAGGCTGGGGGTGAGCAGGCGCGGAGCGACGGCAGGGGAGGCAGGGCGCCAGGGCGGAGGCCGCTGAGCTGAGGGGGGCAGGGGTCGGGGTCCAGGTTGGGAGGGGGGTCGGTGTGGGTGCCTTTGCGACGTCGAGTGCTGTCCTGAAAGCCGCAGTCCTTGCTGAGGTTTTTGGTGCGGTTCTAGTCCGATGGCGACCATGCACCCATGCATGCTGCCCGGGGGAAGCATCGATGAGTGTTGCATGGACAGGGGTGTTGCCTGCTCGCCACACTGTGCAGGGGGTGCACCCTGCGCCGTGCCCACGCTGTGCGAGAAGGAGGCTATTTTCGACCCGTTTTCCCCGTTGGCCAAGGTGACCGCAGCAAGTCCTGTGTTCCCAGACGTCGACCGCGCAAACCCAGCAGTGCAAGACGTGGCTCATCATCTGATGTTTTTGGACTGAGTAAGAATCTGAGCACTCCTGTATCTGGGAACACAGGAGTGCTCAGATTCTTACTCAGTCCAAAAACATCAGATGATGAGCCATGTCTTGCACCGCTGGTTTTGCGCGGTCGACGTAGCTCCCCCGGTGGTGGGTGCTTTTCAGGGGTGGTCCCTGGAACGCTGATTTACTGTTGGGCGCTGTGCAGAAACGTCTTAGGGTCCACATGTGATGTAATGTAATCGCTGGACTGCTTGCAGTACAATGGCCAACCAGGCTTCATCCAGGACACCTCGGACTATTGTGCACACCCCCGGGACGGGGGGGGGGGTTCCGGGGTTGCTGCAAATGCTGTCAGGTTCCCCCTCCTGACACAAACGAGGGCCAACATGCGATGGAATTCCAAGGTGTCAGCAATGGAGAGAAGGCCCCCCCCCCCCACGCCCCAAATGAGGAAACCACCATCACGCACCTCAAGCCGGCCGGTACCCCCCCATGGTACCATCAGCAGCACCCGGTCTGACAGACGTAGCACTGCACTGGGCACGGGGGTCTTTAGGAGGGGCTTTCCCCTTTTCTTTCTATTCTTAGGAGCCCTACCCCCTGTTCCTTGTGACCCACCAACCGCCGTCAGTTGGCCGCCCACCGCCTTGAGTCAACTGCCAACCGCCGTTGGGTATTTGCCAGCTGCCGTCGGCTAAGCACTAACCGCGGACGGGCAACCGCCAAACGCCGTCGGTTAACCGCCGCCCGCCAGTGTTGAACCGCCAATCGACGTTGATCCGGAGCCAGTCCAGGCAACCACATCCCGCACGCAGCTTCTTTCTTCTTTTTTTCCTCCTGAAGGATCCCCCTGCCACAGGGTCTGAGTATGGGGCCCACAGGAATGGAAAACAAACCGTTGCTGATGTTCAATGACACAGTTCGCCGAGGTTCGACGACTTTCAGCCTCATCACTGCCAGCGCTGGCATCCAACAGTGCATTCGGCGGCACCGAGTATGATGCACCGCTCAGACCTTTGACGAGGCGATTGAATGTTGAGCGGGTAAAGGAAGGGGGGGGGGGGGGGGTTAACTGCTGCGGCTTGGGATGGCGGCAGCACCCTGGGCCATGTCACAGTGATCCGCAGAACGGACCTCAGGACGGAGGTCTGGGGGGCATGGAGGTGCCCATCTTGGAGAGGGATCACGGTCCCAAAAGCGCGTGGCCGACATGGGGCGAGCCATGGGCCTTCCCATCCCATCTCCGTCTTTCTTTCCGTACGACCTGGTGGCTCTGGGATGCCAGCACAATGTCCACGGAAAGTTCGGGTGGCTCGATGATACAGCTGTCGGAGCTACTCAGGCCTTTGGTTGGGGGTCCAGGGCGGGTTCCTCGTGAGGAGCCTTGTGGATGGCGCTGGGTCCTACTCAGTTGCTCAGAGTGCGGGGCTGCTTCCTAGACACAGGCTGCAGCTTGCAGTAGCTCCAGGCCTTTGCTTAGTGGGGGGCGGGGGCTGGGGGTGACCCCCTGCCCTGGTGAGGGGGTCTCAGTAGGATCCAGCCCCACATGCCTCTCAGCTCAGTAGTATCATCCCTACTGTTGAGCCACAACGGAGGCTGACCCAGCACAGACCTAGACACAGGCTGCAGCTTGCAGTAGCTCCAGGCCTTTGCTGACTGGGGGTGGGGGCTGGGGGTGACCCCCTGCCCCGGTGAGGGGATCTCAGTAGGATCCAGCCCCACATGCCAGTCAGCTCAGTAGTATCATCCCTACTGTTGAGCCACAACGGAGGCTGACCCAGCACAGACCTAACCGACCTCAGAACTGACTAACCGCAACCGCAGAAGCTGGACGCCCAAGCAGCCCTGCAGCAACAGCAGATAGCCTCCGAGCCTGCAGCTGGCAGCCCACGGAGCAGCACACACCTTCCGCGACCGCTCCATAGGCACCAACCGAACGGCCAGCGGAATCGCATGACGTGTCATGTGCCATGCACATGTCATTCTGTACCAATAAAACGTATTCGATCTGCGCAGGTGTTCATGTTTGGATTCCGAGCATTGTGGCACCCAAACCTGTCGCACTCGCAACACAAGCAGAAAGATTAGCAATCCTTTTTGTTTGTATTCTGTTCTGTTTTGCGCCATGAGTATTTGTGCCTAATTTGAACCTGGTCGTATAGAGGGGCATCAGTCCGAAACAGGTTTTTATTAATTTCTTCTTCTTCCAACGAGTGCAGAGGAGTGTGTGTTTCTGTGTGTGTGTGTGTGTGAGTGGATGGTTATGCTCGTCTCTAGTACGCATGGTTCGTATGGCATGTTCTGCCTTTGCGGTACTGCCTGTAGGGGCCCCATGCAGGGGCCCTTGGGCTTTTGCCTCCTCCTTTCCTTTCTTCCGTTGTATGTTCGCAACTTCCCCTCTGTGCATGCTCATGCCCTGTCCACGTCTGTGTTTGCGCTAGTGCATGGCAGCGTCTTTCCCCCCATGGGCACAGAATTGTCTTAGCATGTAAACGCTGCTGTGAGCTACCCTAGCCCCCATACACCGCAGTTCAGGACCCCCACAAATCGGGGGTGGTATCATGTGGCACCTCAATGTAAGAAAATGTAAGGAAACGGGAAAACAGCCGAGGAGGAACCTTGGCATTAGCTGCTGTGATGCTGGCTTCAGAAACAATCGCCCTCCACAATATTTATGCCGCAGCAAAACAATCAGCTCAAACCAAAAAGAAATCTGAACGCGTCCTGTGCCCCTGACGAAATGTTACCGCCATTTCCCCCCCTGTTTAATATGTGAGGTCGTGGCAGTCTTCCCCGCTGTACTGCTGGTGTGTTCTGATCCAAAGTATCAAATTTTGATTTGTATGTCTACGCTTTTGAGCCAGTGAAGTGTATCAGTGTGTTACTCTCATCTTATTAGAGTATTTACTTGAGCAATCGCCCGTTAGCAGTTTAGTAGAAAAAGGGATTGTATCTAAGAGGGAGCATTTGATGCAGTGCAGTGCGTGTGCAGGGTCTGACGGCTTGCCTCGGTCATCCCGGATGCAGGGCCTACGGCCTGGCTGTGACAGCGCTGAAGCGTTGCAGCATCTGATGTAATTGTTTGTGGAGCGGCCCAACACACAACAGGAAGTTGCATTTCCTTTCATTTGAGTCGTGGATGAATGGCTGGAATTGCCTCGGCGGGGGCATTCCAGCAATCAGACCAACTATTGAGCCCAGCATCAGCAATGTGGCCTGTCATATATTGGGGGCCTGTGCGCTGCAAACCTAATATAGAAGGGGAACTTTGCCACAAAAAGTGCATGCAGGGCAGCTTTTAGGCATTTTTGCTGTCCAAAAACATGCTGGCCTGCGGGGCCTCCAGGGAGTTTGGGAACACTAATCCTGCGGCACCTGCAGCGCCTGCGGCGTGCCCTGGAGCATGCAATTTGGGTAATTGTCATGGAACAGGGGAAATTGTTCCCTTCGTGAAGCGTACTTTTGAATGGGGGGTGGTCATTACAACATTTTTGTCCGTTTTGAGTAGTGTGCCTCGCCATTGTGCCCGGTTGACCGACTTCCTTCACCCAAAACTGAGCAAAAATTAATGCATTGCTCATTACCCCACAGCTAATAATTAATAATGGCAGAAACCCCCCCCCCGTTCGGAACACCACAGCACCCTGAAACAAACAAATATACTGGACACACTGCATACAGAATGTCCCTGGATGAAAGGCCTATTGGCGGCACGAATCATCGAACTGTACAGAGAATGGGATGCCTGTGGCCCCGCTCAACCCCCCCCCCCCCTGGGTCTGTGACACACACCACAAACACAATGTCCTGGCCCGTTTCTTCCGTGGCTAAAGTAAAGTACATTGCTAAACTTCAGATTTAGAACAAGGACGTGCAAGGGAGCCGTCGACTTGGCTGGAGGAGGCACCACCTCAGAAAAAGAGGAGGCTGGAGTAGATGGACTGTAGATTATGCATTTGAATTTTTTCTTCCAATCACCGCGGGAGGCTGCAAACAAACAGAAAACAATTGCTGCAACGTCTCAAGTAAACTTGAGTTTCTTTAATAATTTCAATTTAATAATAATAATAATAAGGCGTGGGTGCAAGGATTGCGGAATCCTTCTTCAACTTCAGACTCAGGCTGTGGCCCGTGACAGTGGACAGTACGCTGGACTGAATGTCTGCGGCAACGGTAACAGAACAACAAAGTGATGCAATCAAGCACAAGCTGAGACCTCGGTAGGGAGTATTTGGCAGGAGCTGAACAGTTTGTTGCAGATCTGTGCATTGAGCAAGGCACAGGGACTGCGTCACAAACTCAAAGCGGTATCTAAACCCCATGTCCGCTCAGCTCCTTCTCAATGCTTCCTCATGCCTCTGGTGCGGTCACCTCCACGCCCCCAGCCATGGCCTTGTCCTGTTTCTTAAATGGCGATGAGTGTTGAATACAGGCACCCATGACCTGCTACGTCTCTGTTCCTTGTGCTTCCATTTGCTCTGCCATGTTGGGAGGTGTTGGATCAAGCGGTATCTTTGTAACAACGTTCTCCTTTGGGCAAACGTGCAGATCATGGTGCCATGGGGAAATGAGAAGTCCATTTGTGGGGTCAGTGGGGAGAGCGTTTGAAGCCCCCTTTATCAGACTGCCCTGTCCCTTTGGGCTACTGGCGGTCATCATGCCCCTGGCTGAGGGGGGTTGGGGGGTCAAGATTGGGGGAGAGGGGGAGGGATAAGTTTGAAATCTGTGCATCCATGAGGTACTGATGCAGTTCTTTGGAGTGCCTCAAAGGGGGTTGCGACGTGGTTTTTTCGGAGTGCTGCGAGGGGGTTGTGAGGGGGGGTATCTCGGCGCAAGCCAAGTTTTAGGCACGTTTCCTAACCGGGCCTAATTTCGGGGACAATCGCTCAAACGTGGCGCACAGGGTGCGCACGGGGCAATAGTGGCCCTGACGTGGCCGTTGAATTGCCTCAAAGTGCCTGTGTCATCTTTTCATGGACCCCCGCTGCAAAACACAAAAGACAGCACCCCGCACCCCAAACCTTCGGCAGCAAGTGGCCCCGCAATCTGCATCTGTCGGGATGAGGACTACCCTCACCCCCCGTTTGTCCATCCCGGGGACCGTCACTTGGCCTATGAACACTAAGAAATCAATAGGGAATCACAGGCGCCGAAGGCGCTGAAGAAAAATTTAGTTGAGTATACTAGAATTAGGTTACTGTTGTGTGGTGTCGGTCCCCTCCGGGGCTGGGGGGGAACCATCGTCCCTGGGGGAGGGGGGTGGACATGAAGGGGGGAGGGTACGATGTTCGGAGAACCTGGATGGCCCACTGTGCCGTGCATTGCAGAGCGATGGGCGCCAAAATTGAATACATCAATTTGGAGGGCCTCAGAGTCGATGGCCGCCGTCCCAATGAAATCCGCAACCTCCGCTTCCAATTGGGCATCGGCGACCGCGCGGACGGCACATGCTATTTTGAGCAGGGGAACACGAAGGTGCGCGCCGCTGCGTTGCATCTGATGCGCCCACCACGGCCTTTGTCCATCCCTGCGCCTCTGTGGCTGTCTGTCAACCCTCGTCCCCTCTTTCACTCATTACCGTTCCTCCATCGCCGCCCATCCCCGTCTTTTCTGGAAACATTTTGGAAACTTTTTGGAACTTTTCATTTTGAGCCATGCACGAGCCCTTGTCACTGATTTTGGAGAAGTCGTCCTCACTCTAACTCTTGACGGTGGACTCGACCTGCTCATCCTTGCCCTTCCCCCTGCCCATGGCTGCCCATCGCTCTGCACCGCAGCCCATTTCTGCTCGCCCCCTGTCCCGCTGGCACCGCTCATCCCCGTCCGTAAGCGCCAACACAACGGTGTATGGCGCAGGCCGTGCAGACGGCACGCGGCCGGGGGGCACCCAGTCAAGGCCAGGCGGGGTATGAAGGGACCTCCACGGGTGCAAGGAACCTCTGGTCCTGACGGCTGTTCGTCTCTCAGTCGAGGGACAGGGCTGGGGCCACAGGAGGCTCAGGTGAAGGGGGCGTACCGTGCGCTGTGCGCGCGCTGTGCGAAAAGTTGGCTGTTCTCCACCACCGGGAGTTCGGTAAGTTCAGAAGATTGAAAGGACACCATTGAATGGCTGCTGCAGTGGACGGGGCTATAGGGGGCAAAATTTAGGTCCCTGGGACCCATGGCAAGCATCAGATGTTTGAATTTTTGAGTTTTGATTTGATTGTGCATGATTCCGCAGGTGAGTGGTTTTCAGGGTTGTTACCTGGATAATCAACGTAATAATTGGCGCTGTGCGCGCGCTGTGCCCGCGCTGTGCCCGCGCTGTGCGAAAACGCCCCCGAAGAGTTCAGTTTTGCTTGGATTGCTGAAAGCGGGCCTGGCGGCCTGGCAGGGAAACTGGTTCCCAGCAGCAACCGGCCCCGTACCCAAGGCCACTCAGTAATACCCGCCCCCTGCACCACCAGAACTCAGTAGGAACGTGCTGCGTCTAGTGTGTGGCTCAGTAGGACCCTGCTCCATCCGATCCATCTGCTCCATCATGCACTGAAGAACCGGGAACAACATGCAGAGCAATGTCCAACCTGCGCGCTAGTGGCATGTCTGCCGTGTCAGAGCAACAGCAGCTGCTTATCTCCGCAACTTTTCGAACCATGTCCTACTTTGCCATTCATGAGGACCCCCCCTTTGTCAGACCAACACGAGGCGTTTGCTTCCGTCATATTTTGGGACTTTAGTGTTGTTCTCGCAAGGGGGGTGGTGGTCACAGTTTCCCGTTGTACGTGAACTCAGCGAAAGGTCGACAAAGAAGATCCAGCAGTCGTTGCATGGCGGCGGTCTGTGACGTACCGCTGCACCCGATTGCAAAACTGTGCGTGTTAGTGGTCAGCCCACGGGCACCTCTATGTCCCCCTTGTGACAGAAAGGTACCTCTGGTCTTTTAGGCCACTGACGAGCCAAGTTCCTTTCTGCGCTTTTGTGCTGCCTGCCGTCTTGTGCCCACGTGCAGTAGCTCAGCATTTCTTCGCGGGTTACTGTTACTGTTCATGAGACACCCGGAGGGTTTTCCCCCCCTAAAGGAATGCCCTGGTCCATTCGTGCCAACCCGGGCACGTCCTTCCCAGTCCCTGGCCATCCGCTGCCGATCTGTGCACACCCCTGCCCGTCTCCGCCCCCATCCCCGTCCGCCCCCGCCGGGCCATGTCCCGGGGGGGGGGGGCGACCGGGCGTGCGCGGGATGGGACTGGAAGCCGTGCGTGATTGTGGCCTCCTCCGTCCTTTGTTCGCAGGTGCTGTCCTCCGTGTACGGCCCTCGGGAGGTCGCTGGCGCGTATGTTGACGTTGTGCTGCAGTTCAGTGTGCGGAGATCCGATTTCCAGGCCGTTTTGGTCGTGTGTTTGTGGCTTGCTAGCGTGGTTCTGTATGGGCCAGTCCACCGGGTGAAATCTGCGTAAGCGTCCAGAAACCCTTGAACCGTGCCCCCACCGTAGCAACACCCCCAAAACGTCCAATTCCAACCGCCATCGGTTACCCTCCAACCGCCGTCGGTGACCCTCCAACCGCCGTCGGTGACCCTCCAACCGCCGTACTGTCAGCGGGACCGACACCGCTCGGCAGCGCCCTGTCGCCTTTGAGAATGGCGTGTCAAACCAAGGGACATGGGCGTAACAGCCACGCGTACCCAGGTGGAAGGGGTGTACAAACGTTGGAACATACCGATACCGCTGAAACCAGGGTGCAGGTGGGCCTGGGGGCGATAGGACGTCTCATAGGGCGTTCCGCGAGCCGGTCGGGGCTAAACACCGCCAGTGTGAGGGTGAACACCAGGGGAGGGAGCACGGCAAGTGGCAGGTTTAGGGACCTGAGGGTGTGCCTGTTGAGGGTAGGGCAGGGTGTGTATTGCCTGTGTGTTTTCTCACAGCGGTCCCGGCGTTACGGTGCCCTCTTCGGGCATTCGGCGAGCCAAGCTGGACTAGCTTCCACACACGGGTCACCAAACACCGCAGTCCCGGCGTTACGGTGTCCATCTTGGGCATTCGGCGAGCCAAGCTGGACGTGCTACACGCCACTGACCACCCATCACAGCAGTCCCGGCGTTACGGTGTCCATCTTGGGCATTCGGCGAGCCAAGCTGGACGTGCTACACGCCACTGACCACCCATCACAGCAGTCCCGGCGTTACGGTGTCCATCTTGGGCATTCGGCGAGCCAAGCTGGACGTGCTACACGCCACTGACCACCCATCACAGAGAGAAGGTTGCGTAGTTCAGCGGTCATGCACGTGACACCTGAACTAGAGGTGCTCGGTTCGAATCCCGGTGGGGTTGGAACGCAGTGTCCTAGGCGCTAGGGTGTCGGTGACCCCGCGAGCCGGAAGGGATGCTGCGAGGGACAGGTAGGGAACACGGATACGCTGGAGTTCGGTGAGCGCCCGAGCACTTTACCACCCATCACAGCAGTCCCGGCGTTACGGTGTCCATCTTGGGCATTCGGCGAGCCAAGCTGGACGTGCTACACGCCACTGACCACCCATCACAGCAGTCCCGGCGTTACGGTGTCCATCTCGGGCATTCGGCGAGCCAAGCTGGACGTGCTACACGCCACTGACCACCCATCACAGAGAGAAGGTCGCGTAGTTCAGCGGTCATGCACGTGACACCTGAACTAGAGGTGCTCGGTTCGAATCCCGGTGGGGTTGGAATGCAGTGTCCTAGGCGCTAGGGTGTCGGTGACCCCGCGAGCCGGAAGGGATGCTGCGAGGGACAGGTAGGGATCACGGATACGCTGGAGTTCGGTGAGTGCCCGAGCACTTTACCACCCATCACAGCAGTCCCGGCGTTACGGTGTCCATCTTGGGCATTCGGCGAGCCCAGCTGGACGTGCTACACGCCACTGATCACTGTCTGTGCGCGTGCCACCTCGGGCACTGCGGCGGGGCGGCCAGTACACGTTGCAAGTGCTGTACTGTGATGTCTTGCGGTGCCAGGCGGCAGAAGCAGGACCGAAGTACAGGAACGCCTGTGTCGTGTGCCCGTGTGAGCGAGGGCACGCTCCGCACTGGGACTTCTATGCACTGTATGATACAGTGGCTCTTTACGTTTCCCGCGAATTCACTGTACCGGAGTAGCGGCTGTTTTGATGTGTGTAGTATGATGTAGCGTGCTGTGCCTTGGGACAGGTAGGGATCACGGATACGCTGGAGTTCGGAGATCGCCCGAGCACTTTACCTTTACCTTTACCCTCCAACCGCCGTAGGTTGCCCCCCAACCGCAATGGATTGCCCTTCAAGTGTCGTCCAAATGTGCGCTTGAATAACGAGCTGGCCACTGGACGGCCCGAGTTTTTTTTTTTATTCAAATCCGAATGCGTCCTGTTCATTGCATTTGTGCAGCCGTCCCCCAGGCGTCGTGTCCTCTGCTGCAGGGCGCGGACAAAGAAGGAGGCCGATCGTGCATCGGTGACGTGCAACATCAGCACCGCCACGTTCGCCTCCGGTGCGCGAAGGAAGGTGCCGCCGCGCGACCGGTATGCCGTCCCTGACGGAGGGGCCCCGGCCAATCCACCGCGATCCCCCGGCCGCGCTTCCCTCGACTCGGGAACGCCGTGTGCGCCGCGCGCGCGCGCGGGGGGGCAAAGTCGCGTACGCCGCGGCCAGTGCCCGCCGCGCCATCGCGCGCACAATCCCCGGGGATCACCAACACCTCCGCAAGTCGACATGCGAGAAGGCAACCTCCGAGTGCAGTGCAGAGGCCTGCCATTCCGTTAAGAAAGTCCACAACCTGCTTCTGCAGTTTTTCACCCTGGGCAGCTCAAAAATCGAAGTTTTCGAAACTTGTTTTTATGATATTATGATCACCTAAAATGACCATCCAAGATACGTGAAGCATGTTTTAGGCTGTATTTGCGTGTTTTTCACCCTATTTGGGTATTGGGCGCACGGAGGGGGGGGCTACAGCCAACGGCAGCGATGTCCAATGGAGCCCTGCGGAACCGCCACAAAAGTCTGAACTTGGGCTCACCCTCAGAGCCTTTGCACGGCCCTCTTTAGGCCCGGACAAGTGACCAATGCAGGGGACGATTCCCTGATGTATACGCAGTCCAGAAAAAGTATCTGATTGAAGGCAATATCCCACTGCAATCCCAATCCCCTGGATTGGACCGACCACGCTACCCCCTCCCAATGCACGTCCGCCCGCACCTCCGCGTAGCTCTTCTTAATCACCGGACAGCGTACGCCGAAGGTTCCATGCGACTTTAATTCCGGGGTGTCGCCTGCGACCCTCTCTTGGTGCCGTGCTGTGCGCATGCGGGCGACAGGCCAAACCGCTGATAGGCAGTAGAACAAGGCACAGGGACTGCGCCACAAACTCAAAGCGGTATCCAAACCCCATGTCCGCTCAGCTCCTCCTCAACGCTTCCTCATGCCTCCGGTGCGGTCACCTCCACGGCCCCAGCCACGGCCTCGTCCTGTTTCTTAAATGGCGATGAGTACAGGCACCCATGGCCTGCTACGTGTACTCTCGATGGACATTCGGTGGAACTTGCCAAACAAAAAAGATTGTTGCATCCAGGCGCCAGGGATAAAAATAATACTGCCACAACTATTTTGGTGGGGCTGGGTGTGGGGGGAGGCTGAGGACCCCTGAAATGACGAAATGACGATTACGAAATTGCAATTTTCCATTGCTTTTTGCTTTGCAGGTATGCCTCAGCGTTGCATGTATCGCCGCTGCCAACGTCCAATGAATCGTCATTTTGTCATCTGCCGGGGGGGGGGGTGGCTTGGAGGAGGGACCCCCCCCCCCCGCATTATGTTCATCCCTGACAGGCACCCATGACCTGCTACTGGACGCTTGGTGGGACTTGGGTCACAAACTCAAAGATTGCCGAACACCAGCAGTGCCAAATCATCATCAAGCGCTTGCGCCCAACTTCCGAGAACGCAGCAAACCTCAAGGACGCCGCAGCGGCTGCACTGGGCCCAGACGGACACAACAACCCCCGAGTTTCTTAGAGGGCGCAGGGCAGAAAAGGGGGGCGGCTTCTCAGCCGTTCGTCTGTCCCTTGAGCACCATCTTGAATGGGGGGGGCGATCCCACACCCGGTGCGTGCCCTGTGCATTCGGAACTGTTGCCGATTCATTTCATCGCCAACAAGACACTAATTTTTTAACGGGCGCCGCCATCTCATTTCCCGTCGTCCACATTTCCGATGCCTCGCTCTGTTCTCTGCCGTATTCTTCACCACAACGCCTTCGCTCAGTCATGTATCTTCACTCGGCCTTCATGCATTTCGTGCCTCTGCATCATCTGCGCCTCCCGCGCCCTTTGCGCTTCGCCTCAATACTCTTTGTCGGTGCACTCTTCCCTCACCTCTCGTCCCTCATCTCTCTGCTGCTGCCTCTCGCTGCGCGTTCTGCGGCGCCATGTCCCATGTACCCGCAGACGGCAAGCGGACCTCTGTGCAGCCATCGGGCGAGCGTTCGAGGCCGTTCTCTTTGTCGACTTGTACCCCAATTCGCAGATAGAGATCTTCGTGCAGATTCTGCAGGCGGACGGTGTGTGTACCGGCGCCCCCAGTGTGCCCGCCGTGTGCCAGCCGTGGAGCCCCCCGTGGACAATAGCCGCCCTTGCATGGCACTAAGGGGTGGGCAAGGGAACCGTCACCTTGGCTTTTGTAGTTTTGAAGTGGAATGGTGGATTGAGGGTGTGTTGTGGGCGCAACGCAGGTGCAGGTGCTTGTGTAGTTTTTCACCCTGGGCAGCTCAAAAATCGAAGTTTTCGAAACTTATTTTTTTTGACACCGTGATCACCTAAAATGACCATCCAAGGTATGTAAAGCATGTTTCAGGCCGTATTTACTTGTTTTTCACCTTGTCTGGGTATTGGTTGTGGGGGGGGGGGGGGGGGGCAAGGGATTGGTACACAACCTGCTTATGCAGTTTTCACCCGGGCAGCTCAAAAATCGAAGTTTTCGAAACTTATTTTTAATCACCGAAAGACCGTCCAAGATATTTAGAGTATGTTTTAAGCCGTATTTATGTGTTTTTCACCTTATTTGGGTACTGGGTGCGGGGGGGGGGGGGGGTACAAACGGGATTGGTACACAACTTGCTTATGCACTTTTTCCAGCCTATTCAGCTCAAAAATCGAAGTTTCCGAAACTTATTTTTTTGACATTGTGATCACCTAAAATTACCATCCAAAATATGTAAAGCATGTTTTAGCCCGTATTTATGCCGTTTTTTACCCTATTTTGGGTGTGTGTCGCTTGGGGTAGATTCTCTGCGAGGTGGACTTGCCGAAGGCAATGGAATTTTGATTTGGCTGTTTTTGGTACACAAACTTTTGGACTTTTGGGTTCCAGGACCCCCCCCCCCCCCCACCCACCCACCCAAGGAGAACTCTGGTAATCCCTCCCAAGCAGTGTTGACGAAGGTAGTGACTCTGAGGTTGTGTGGGCAAACTGTGCCCATGGCGTATCTGGTGGGGCGCCTGTTGTGGACAGCAAGTCTTCTGCGTTGCCCCTCGCTGCCCCTCTCCCCTCTGCCCCTCCTGCCCCTCGATGTGTGCTCAGGTGGGGAGGCGGCCGCCTGCATCACGGCCACCACGTTGGCCATGGTGGACGCGGGCATTCCCATGCGGGACTTCCTGGTGGCGTGCACGGCCGGGTACATCGACGAGGTGCCCCTCATAGGTATGGCCGGGGCCCCTTCCGGGCGCTCCGGTATCACCCCCTCGCTTTTGTTGGTTCGCGCTGAGGGGGCGCCTTTAGGGACCGCCCCAAAACTGCCGCCCAGCGGCCGTCGGTATCCGTCGAACTACTTTCGGTTAGCCTCCAACCGCCGTCGGCTACGGCCCAACCGCCGGCGGTCACTGCCCGAAGACGACTGAGGGTATGGTCACCGATTTCCCTCTTTTTTTTGGTTAGGAACTGCGCTAACCTTTTGAACATGTGGGAGGTCCCGCACCGAGAGCGCCGGTTCGTCCATTTGTGGCCGCGCGAGTATCGGATCAGGGGCTCCCGTTTGGGGGTCTTCTGTTGTCGGTTAGCCTCCAACCGCCGTCGGCTACGGCCCATCCGCCGGCGGTCACTGCCCAAACCAAATACGACTGAGGGTATGGTCACCGATTTTCCTTTTTTTTTGGTTAGGAACTGCGCTAACCTTTTGAACATGTGGGAGGTCCCGCACCCAGAGCGCCGGTTCGTCCATTTGTGGCCGCGCGAGTATCGGATCAGGGGCTCCCGTTTGGGTCTTCTGTCGGGGATGCGGTCGTCGGTGCCGTGCATTGCCCCCCGCATTCCTGCGCCCGCGCGGCATTGCTGTTCCCCGTGTGTTTGCAGACATCAACCGCATGGAAATCGCTGCGGGAGGTTTGTGTGCGTTTGTGCGCCGCATGCGTATGAGACGGGCATGGGCTGAGGGGTGCGGGGGAATGCACGTGGGTGGGGCACGCGGGTGGGATGCGTGTGGGAGCAGTGGCTTTGCGTTGGATGTCGTCGGTGTGCACACGCATGAGCTAATGGGGTGCGGAACCGGATGGCAAATGGGGAAAAAACGGCGTTTTTGCACCCATGTGCCCGTGGGTCGGTGTTTTTCCATGTTTTCTTTTGTGTGTGTATGTGTGTTTTTTGATTTTCTATGGTCGTTTCTGGTGCAATCGCATCCTGGGGTGCCAAGGAGGCACTGTTTTTTTTCATTCTTCAGGCATCACTTGCTCCAACAACATGTCCCCGCAATGTGCGACTCGTGTTCTGGGATGTTGGTCGAGCGTTGTTGAGGTTGGTTGGGCTGTTGAGGAGAGTTGTCACTAGCGTCCGGCAGGGCCAGCGAGTTCTGCTGGTGAACAGCCCTGTGCCACGCAGCACCCAGTAATACCTGCCCCCGTCACACACCAGAACTCGGTAAGAAACAGCCACACCCAGCGCCGAACTAAGCAGGGCACGGCTCTTTGTGATCGTGTCTGAGCTGGCGGACGCTAATGGCAAGTCTGCTGTTGAGTGACACCATCCAAAACCACTGAATTGCCTTTGAAAACGCATAAAGCCTTGTCGAGTGATGAAGAAACAACATTTCCACTGAAAAAGACAAAAAACCGGCGGCTCTGGGTGTCCGGGTGCCCACGGGGGTGTGGACACCCGTTTTGCTCCGCGGTGGGTGAGCACAGACGTGGGAACGGGGTGTGGTAGGGTGGGGGGGCAGCAAAAACAGTCAAACGACCCTGGCAACAACCAGCACATCCTCAATATGTAAATTATTGGGCGCCGCTGACGCGCAAACGGCACACCACGCCACATCCAGCACAGCCCCAACACACAAACTACTGGGCTCTGCGAACGCAGCAACGACACCGGCAGGAGCACCGGCTGCAGCGGCCGACAGAAAGCAGCGACCCGACGCAACATGCGAAGGGAAGAACGGGTGACTGTCCAGGGCCCCGTAAAGAAACAACAACCCGACGGACTGTCACACAGGGGGGGTGTCGTGCTCCACAGGGGGCACACCGCGCGCAAGACGCCATGTCCGTCCTGCTTCAGGCCCGGAGCTCCCAGTGGCCATCTTACCGCAGTCGAAGAAGGTGGCGTTTCTGCAGATGGACTCGAAAGTTGCGCTGGAGATGTTTGATGAGGTGTGTGTACGTGTGGGTGTGTGTTGCATCAATTGGGCTTTCAAGACATGAACTCCTCCGGACGTGAATTTATGGTCTGTTGATCAAGCAGAACTGATGTGGGACGCAGGTTAGGGTTAGGGTCACCGAGCTGGTGGAACCAGTCTTGGTTTTATAACCCTTTTTAGTGTCTAGGGTGGACCTACCAGGTTTAGCAAGCAAGCAAGCAGCAAGCAGCAAGCAAGCAGCACGCGCGAAATGGGCCAAAATCAGAACTCCGTCGTGGTGCTTCGGATTCGGGTGAAATTTTGGTGGATGATACCTATGGGTGTGAAGTACAATCACACAAAGTTTGAGCAAGAAACTCAACGGTGGCGGCCGGGAACGGGATTCGCAAGTGGCGGACCTCAGTTTCAAAAACTGCAGTTTAGGGCCAAAAACAGCCATTTTTGGGCTTAAAAAGCCCCGGAACACATTCAAAACGGCCAAACAAAGGGAAACGGTGGGTACACTCCACGTGCGGCTTGACTTCCCCATGTCAACGAGCTCTTTGCGGCCCTCTAACTCCATGATATGTCGTGGAAACGGCCCAAAAAGGCCCCCAGAAGCTCCAAATGCCGACAGCCACAAACCAAGAATAGGCCATATCTTTGGCTACATGGCTCAAAATGCGATTCCGAGGGCACCTACTCCACCCGCAACCCCCCACTTTTTGTGGTTTCCACCCCTCAAAATTGCCCAAACGGACGCCTAGACCCCCATACCTAGGCCCACTAGGTTGCGGCAAGCTGCGAGCTCAAGCCCAAACAGGTGGGTGCCCAAATGGGTCAACAGGGTCCAGTAGGGGCAAAAAGATGGCTTTTCTCAAAAATGATCCTCGACCATGTGCGACGCTAAAACAAGTGTTTTTGGACCGTTTTGAGCTTGTGGTGGCCCATTTTGGTCCTCCGAAAATCCCAAAATGCCTTGGAAATGGGCTGTTTTGGGACCAAAAATGGGTAAAAAATGGGTCAAAAACGCATTTTTCCAAACCTCATCCTAGACCATTTGGGGTGCACAAACGGGTGAAATGAGCCCATTTTGAGCCCATTTTGGGGTATTTTGGCCCCTCACAAGTCCAAAAAGCCTTGAAAGTGGGCCTCGTGGTGATGGGGTTCAATTGCAAGCCGATTCCACTTTGTCAAGAGCCATCAATGTGTGAATCATTCTTGATGTCCCTCACCAGTCATAGCTGATGTTCCCTCCCCCACCAGCTCGGTCCCAATATTCAGTCTTGATTAGGGTTAGCGCAAGGAACATACTGCAACCAATCTCCAGAGCTGCACGTTGCCACCTCCGTCAACGGACCAAAAGACGTCTAGGGCTGCCCGGCAGCTCCGGAGGAGTTTTCTTTCACCTCTTTTCTTTCCCTCTCGTTTGGGGCATGGGTACCTATCGTTTGGGGCATGGGTACCTATCGTTTGGGGCATGGGTACCTATCGTTTGGGGCATGGGTACCTATCGTTTGGGGCATGGGTACCTATCGTTTGGGGCATGGGTACCTATCATTTGGGGCATGGGTACCTATCGTTTGGGGCATGGGTACCTATCGTTCGGGGCATGGGTACCTATCGTTTGGGGCATGGGTACCTATCGTTTGGGGCATGGGTACCTATCGTTTGGGGCATGGGTACCTATCGTTTGGGGCATGGGTACCTATCGTTTGGGGCATGGGTACCTATCGTTTGGGGCATGGGTACCTATCGTTTGGGGCATGGGTACCTATCATTCGGGCCATGGGCTGCACTTTTTGTGTGCTGTTGGACCATCCGCAGGTGGCACACGCCTGTGCAATCGGGGTGCACTGTGCCGCGCTGTCCATTGTGTTGTTTCGCAGGTGCTGGCCACGGCGGTGGCCGGGTGCGGGATGGTGCACAAGGTCCTGGAGGACGCCATCCGGTCGCACGCCCACTCCAAACTGGAGTCCCGGGGCATCGTCTACAACCGATGAGTCGTGTGGGGCCGGGCTGCGTCTCGGATGGAAGCGGATCTCGCGCGAGGGGGGGGGGCGGCACAGGGCGCGGCGATGTGGCAGTCAGAGAGTTCACAATATTGCCCACTGACCATCAAGTGCCCGGGAACCGTCTTGAGGAATATCGCACCTTTTGGCACATGTTCGCTTTGCCCCGGCTCATATTTGCCGCCCCTTTCTGCCGGACCGAATGGGCGTACTGAACCCTCAAGAACCGAACTCATCGCTCGCCACAGGCATGGCCTGGGTCTGCAAACGCCCGGAGGGATGGAACTGGGGTTCCTGCCAGACGGGGTTGTGCCACAGCGATGTGCCTGAGGCCTTTGTGTCGCGATGTGGCCCCTGTGCGGCACATGGGCCCGATGCCACTTCAGGGCCCACGGAGCGCCTCTGGTGCGGCCCCAAGAGCATCGGGTTCATGTCCTTTGTCTTGTCCGGTGTACCCCCATCGGGCTTCGTTTGTAAGGAATCACTGCGCGAGGGGGGCGGGTCCGGGGGGGCCCACAAAGGGGCCGGCTATTCAAGTTTGATTTTCCCTCAGCCAAATTTTGGGTCACGATTTTTTTTTGGGTGGGTGGGTCTCAGAGCTCAAAGATCCCCCCCTCTTCTCAACAAAGCCTGATGCCCCTTGCCCCCCCTCCCCCATGGGGGGGGGGGGCACTTGGCGATGAACGTGCACTCGTTGTCGAAGGGTCACAGGCTTCGGACTGCCCACTCGCCACCCCCGAGCACTGCGAGGGACCCCTGATGAGGTGACCACCACGTCCGACGCCCGTGGGGCAGGGATGCACTAGGAGGGAAGGGACCTCAGAGGCGGCCCCAGAGGCGCTTAGGCAGGGGGTTGGAGGGGGTTGCCAAAGCGGTTGGGGGCGGTTACCGTCGGTTACAAATGCCATGAACGCTGGCCCTTGGCGTCAGGGGGGCATTGGCTGGGCATAGGCTGGGCGCCCTCGGGGGTACCTCCCACGCCCCCCGCTTTCCAATGCATCCGTGGCCTTGACCTCTTCGTTGGGCCCCCCCTCCCCCGCCCTCTCATGCCCCAGCGCCGTGGGGCCTGGCGAAGTGCACGTGTACCGGCCGCCGCGCTCACGTCCCGGCGGTGCCGCGGTCGTGCCAGTCCCTCGCCCCCGCCCATTCTGCAGTGCTGGCGGGCGGCCCCCGGCCCTACCCGCTTTGCATGTCATGGACTTGCCCCGGGGCACCACCTGCTGACCGTACCAACGGAGGCAGCAGAATTATGGGGGTGGGAGGGGGGGGGGGGCAGGGACGCGGGAGGCAGGGTCGTATCAGGTGATGACCATAGGAGGAAGGGGGGGGGGGGGGCTACCCCAGGGATGCATTACACCGGAAGGGACCTCAGGGGCCCCAGAGGCGGCTATATGGGCGGTTGGAGGAGGTTGCCAAAGCGGTTGGAGGCGGTTACTGTCGGTTACAAAGGCCATTGAAGCTGGCACTTGGCGTCAGGGAGACAGTGGCTGGTGCGCTCTGGAGGGGGTGGGGGGGATAGTACCTCCCCCCCTTCCAATGCATTCCTGGGGTACCCCCCCCTCCTCCTCTGGATTCCCCCACCCCCTGGGTGAGGTGTCGTAGTGGGAAAAAATGAATTCACGCCATAACTGGAACACCAATCTTTGGGTTCCGAAACCGCCCCCCCCCTCCCCTGTTCTACATGCCTCCCAAGCGGGAGGTGTACATGGTGCACAACGGCCCCCATGCGGCAAGGGAACTGGCACTGCCATGGGCCACACTATGCGCCAAGGATCGCCCCATGTCACATCGGATAGTCGCACCCCACAGCCCAGCACTCGTCCCGCCGGCACGACTGGCACAATGTCACCGTCACCGGCCCTGCCAGACGCCGACGCAGAGCGGGCGCCCAAGTGCAGCAGCGGCGCAGGCCGCGCCGGGTGCGCGAGCGGGCGGGACCTGAAGGGGGGGTCTTGTCAAGAGGGAGGGGGTGCAGGGACCCGGATCTGCTCGGGTGGGTGCCTGAGTGTGCCCAGGGGGGGCGGGGCGACCCCGCAGGTCCTGGGACGCAGACGCCCCCCCCCCCCCCCTCCAGGGGGGGGCTACTGACTGTGATTGTCTGACTAAGTGTAGTCAGACATGATGTTCTGTTTTCTGTTTCAGACACAGCGTGTGTGTCCTAATGTTTGACCAGGTTTGGCATAGAGAATAGAGATGTACTTATGCCTTGCTGTGGAGTGCATTGCCTCCGGTTTGCATTCGTCTGTTTTTTGATTACGCCCCCCCCCCCCCCCCGGGGGCCTCCGACCAACTGTTAAACCCCCCCCCCCCCACCTCTCGCCCTCCCGGGGGTTATAGTATTCTTGATGAATGCCCGAGCCAAAGGGAGGGGGTTGTGGGTCAGCCGTTTGTCCAACTTTGCGTTAGGCGCTTCGCGCCATCTGTTGTTTGTTCTGTGTTTCCAGTTTCTGGGGGGGGGTTATAGGTGGGGGGGGGTTACGGGTGGGGGGGGCTTATAGGTGGTGGTGGGGGGGTTAGTTGCCAAAGGTACCAGCCTCGGGAGTCCATCGGCACCAACAACGCTCCACGGGCACCAGAGGCGCCCGAAGGGAATTTTTGTCCACTTTGCGCCCCAACACTGACCTTAGCCACAACCCTGACCCTAACGCTTGGTGGTGGTGGGAGGGAGGGTACAAATTCGAGGAATGAGCGTCTCATGTGATGCGTCCGGCGTTCTGTAGGATGGTCTGCGTGGTGACCACTTTGCCCACTTTGCCTCCAAGTACCTCATCCGTCACAGTGGAAGGCGCCCGAGGCAATGTCTCTGAAGGGCTCCTTGTTCCGGCTTTGTTGCTCTGTGCCCTTGTGCATGCATGGGAAGGGTGAGCATTCAACAGCTGCATCCCACAGGGGGGGGGGGGGATGGGGGTGAACACACAAACGGCACCTGCCGCGACCAGTACAGCCCCAGCACACCAGCCACTGGGCACCGTGGACGCAGCAACGACACAGACACCAGCAGGAGCACTGGCCGCCGCGGCCGACGAAACGCAGCGACCGGATGCAGCACGCGGAGGGACGAACGGGTGACTGTCCAGGGCCCCGTAAAGAAACCGCAGATGGACTGTATGTCACACGGGGGGTCAATAGAGCTCCCAAAAACTGAGAGGGCAGGGACCATTCGTTCCATTGGCACCGAAGAATTGTGTCGATGATGGCCTACCGTGGACATGTCCATGATGGGCCCTAAGCGCACCCGACCCTGAGCCCAGGCAAGTGCCCCTCCCAGTCCACCCCCCTCTTCCACTGCCTCTCCTTGTCCCCCCCCCCCCCCGTGTGTCCGACGAATGCCTTGTCCAACGAATGCCTCCGTTCGGACCGTAATTTTTTGGGGCCTGATTAGTTGGGTACCTAGTCCAACGAACATTCCTGTTCTGACCGTATTTTTCTTTTTTAGTATTTCATTGTTCGCACGGGGGTTAGATCTCCTGGATCTTCGCGTTGTGAGCAAGTGACTGGCAACAGTGCACACAAAGGTGCGACAGCACTACCATTCACGTGCTCACAGTGCAAAGTCTTCCCTTTGTGTCCCCATTACACCACTCCCTCTCCCCTCCCCCTTGCCAGACCCCCTCACCACAGCCCCGGCCCCTGGGACCACACCCCCGACCCTTGGGACCACACCCCCGGCCCCTGGGACCACACCCCCGGCCCTTGGGACCACACCCCCGGCCCCTGGGACCACACCCCCGGCCTCTGGGACCTGGACCATGGACGCCCATATAGCCCAAGCCATGGGCCCAAACTTGCTGGTGATTGGCCTATTTAGTGGCACCTAAATTTTTTTTAAACTTCGAATTCTCTCACTCTTCGAGGTGCCTTGCCGTAGCCAATAGGATTATGAGCTGCTGGTAAACCCTGTGGTCACTCTTTCCCACGCACTGTTTTGGGTGCTATGCTACTCGTGGACAAGTGTCTGCCGAGATGGTGACAAGAGGTTGTGAGGGTCAGCACAGCCCGAGGATTGCCTACACAACCCAAACCGTGTCGCGCAAAAAAAAAGTCTCTGTTTTCGCCGGGAGCGAATTTGGGTGGATTCGGCTTGCTTAGAGATGGAGGAAAACGTATGTTTGAAATTAATGGTCAAGCTGGGGTGTTCCCCGCGATGTACCCAAGTAGTGCCAAAATGACACTTGGATGGCCAAGTGGCCGGAAGTGATTTTTTCACCCGCGAGCGCGGCGCGACGCCCAAAAAAAGTCTCCGCCTTCTCCGGGAGCGAATTTGGGTGAATCCGGCTTGCTTAGAAATGGAGGAAACCGTATGTTTGAAATTATGGGTCAAGCTGGGGCGTTCCCCGTAATGTACCCAAATAGTGCCAAAATGGCACTTGGATGGCCAGGTGACCGGAAGTGATTTTTTCAACACGCACGCGCGGAGCGACGCGCAAAAAAAGTCTCCGTTTTCGCCGGGAGCGAATTTGGGTGGATTCGGCTTGCTTAGAAATGAAGGAAACCGTATGTTTGAAATTAATGGTCAAGCTGGGGTGTTCCCCGTAATGTACCCAAATAGTGCCAAAATGGCACTTGGATGGCCAGGTGACGGGAAGTGATTTTTTCAACACGCGCGCGCGGCGCGACGCGCAAAAAAAGTCCCCGTTTTCGCCGGGAGCGAATTTGGGTGGATTCGGCTTGCTTAGAAATGGAGGAAAACGTATGTTTGACGCGCGTTCCTCGCGGCTCCCATCGCGGCCGCGCTGCTCCTGCGCCCGCCACGCGCGCGGGCGTTCCTCCCGACGTTCCCGGACACGCCGCTCCGCAGGTCGATCGACGTGGCCGCGGAGGCGCGCTTCCTCATCAAGCGGCGCGACGGCCGCGCGGCGCTCAGCGACGCGGAGGAGCGGGTGCTGCGGGCCCCCGTCACGCAGCGCACGCTGCTGCGGTACGGCGGGGACAAGGCGCGGCTGCGGGGCGCGATGATCGCGGCGGCGGACGCGGCACGGCGGGAGGAGGAGGGCCTGGCCGGCGCGGCGGGGCCGTGACGCCGTGCGTAGGGCGATTGGGCGTGACTGCGCAGACCTGCGGGGGCCCGTGCCGCCCAAAGGGGGAGGGGATCTGGGCTGAGGCCCGGGCTGGCTTGTACCTGAGTCGGAAAAAGGGAAGGAGCAGGGTCATCCCCCTCCAACCCTCCTCAGCCCCCCTCCCTCCTTAGCACCCCCCCCCCCCCCCTAAGGGATGCATTAATGAAGGAGGGATCTGCACCAGGGGCTGACGGCCTGCCAGTGGAAGTCTACAAGACGCTGCAGGAGGAGTGTGTCCGGCCGATGCTGTGGGCAATCCAGGAGTGTTTGCGGGTGGGGGAGTGCCCCCCAGGGTGGGTCATCCCACTGCAAAGGAACATACCGAAAACGCCAACGGCTGACATGCTGGCGGACATGCGGCCGATTGCGCTGCAGAATGTGGTGTTCAAATGGCTGGCTACAGTGGTACTCATACAGCTGCAGGATGCGCTGCAGATCATTATCCCCGGTAGTCAAAAAGGATTCATGAAAGGGCGCAGGATGCTAGACCACATAGAAAAGGCGCGCCTGATGTGGGAATCATCAGAGCACATCAATATGCTGTTAGTGGACTTTTCGAAGGCATACGATACAGTGCAACATGCCTTCTTCGCAGCAGCGCTGCGATTCTTCACGGTGCCGGAGCCGTATGTCCGGCTGTTGGTGTCGGCCCTCAAAGGGGCTGTACTATTCTGCGTTGACTCGGGATATGTGCGGGAGGTGTGCATGGTGCCGGGCTCAGGGATCCGCCAAGGGGATCCACTCTCCCCGGCTATTTTTGCGCTGTTGACTGTGTTCCTCATCTTCCTCGTCGAACGTGACTGCCCAGAGGCGGAGCTGCTGCTGTATGCAGACGATCTGCTAATCTCATTTGTGGGCAGGAGGCGTAAGAGAGACGCGGTGGCACGCAAGGTTCTGGCGGCGCTAGCGCAATTCGGTCTGTATTCGGGGCTGCACATCAATTACAAAAAAACGTATGTCTTGGTCAAGTCGCCCGGGGAGGCGGTACCGCAACAGGTGGCTGGCGTCCAGGTGGTGCCGCGGCAAAGGTACCTGGGCATCCAACTGGGTCATGTAACCAGTGCGCAGGCGTTTGCACCAGCGTTAGCAAAGATGAAGTCACGAGCTGCGTTCTTAAAATCACTGCCTCTAGATCAGATGGAGCGAGCAGAGTTATATAAAGTGTGGATTCAGCCGCTGGTGAACCTCACTGCGAGAGTGTATGAGCCAGATGCTAGCGTGATCTCGACGATGAATATGGTCTTCACCATGGCGCTAGGCGTGACATCGTGGGGCTTGGCCCCGAGCATGGTGGCGGCGGATTCACGGGAAGGGGGACTAAAAACCCAGCCGCTCAGGGTCTATGCGCTGTTCCTGTTCTCTCAACTGTGGATCTCTTTTATCCAACATCGGCGGCGGTACGCGGGACCGTGGGCTGACGTATGTGCAGCTTGGGCCCGGGAAATTGGGCTCTGTCTGTCGCCGGGGTTTCTGCCTTACTGCCAGCTGGCAGTGGTTCGGGGAGTGCGCTCATTGTTGCAGCGGTCGTGTAAGTGCTTCTCACAGTTGCGGAGGAACGCCCCACACCCGGCGGTGGTGGGGAAAGCGTCGGGTATGCCAATCTGGCACAATGTGCTGTTTAGAAATGATGCATTGCGGACGTACTTTGCGCCGGCGATGGTGCGCAAAGGGGTAATCACGTTGGGAGATGCTCTAAGCTGCGAGGCGTTTGTAGTGGCACCCACGTGGGTGGGGATTTATGAGCAGCAGATGCAGTGGTTACGGCAACAACGAGTGCAGGAGCTGGCGCCAGTGTGGGGCAGTATGGGGTCGGGGAGATTCCTGCAGTTTATGCAGCCCCTGGGGGCGCCACCAGAGCGACAAACAGCAGATGTGTGGGGTGTTTTTGAAGCAGTGAAGCTACCGGGCAGGGCGAAAGACTATATACGGCATGCGCTGTGGGCAAAGCTCTCAGTGGGCGCACGCACGCAGCATGTGTACCACAGGCCCAAGTGTGTGCTTTGCGATGTGCTTGAAACCACAAGACATGCAGTGGCGTTCTGCAAATTTATGGGCTTTGCGTCCGATGTGGTAGTAAAGTCATTTGGGCCCCTGTGGTCAAACACGGGGCAGCAGCTGAGCCTGCAGGACAGCCTGCTGACACACCCACTGAAAGCGCTGCAATCCACCCAAGGACTGTCCCTGTGGGCGGCTTCATTCGTGTCATGGAGGCTGCGGTGCGATGCGGTGTTTCGAGACAAATCGCCTACGGTGCAGGATTTTGCGGGGCGCTGGGCAGCAACTATGCTCTGGTGGGCAACCGCTGATGAGACCTCACTGTATAGGCAGGAATCAATGCACATTTACAGAGAGCTGCAGTTGTTTATCTCTGGGGCACCGATGTTTCAGGGGGGGGTCCGAGCACCTACAGGAGCAATACTGCCGCAACGGCAGCGGCATCTGCCGAAATGGATCAGATGGGCGTCTCTGCTGCCTGAAAAGCAGAGGGAAATAGATCAAAAGCTCAAGGATGGGTGGGAAGTATGCTATACAGACGGATCGCGGACAGAGACAGCAGGGGTGTCGCATGCAGGGTATGGGGTGTGGTATTCAACTGGTAACCCGCGCAATGTGCGGGCAGCAGTTCCTGCCCACGAAAAGCAAACAATTGGACGGGCAGAACTGCGGGGAGTGCTGGCAGCGGTGCAGGGGAAAACACCAGGGATCAAGTTACATATAGTGACGGACTCCGAAATTGTCTGGGCAGGGCTGCAGGGCAAGTGTGCAAAGTGGGAGAGGCATGCGTGGGTGGGGTCGAGGGGCGCGCTGGCACACCGTGACCTGTGGATGCAGCTCTGGCAGAGCTGGCAGTTGTTAGGGGACAGTGTCTCTATCCAGTGGGTCCCGTCACATGCAGGAGTAGAGGGCAACGAGCAGGCAGATAAATGTGCTGTGCGGGGTGCAGAGTTGTCCTTGCCAGGGGTAGTCAGAGAGAAAGAGGCCAGTGAAGTGTGGAGGGAGCTGGGGCTGGAGGAGATGCCCGAGCAGGACGAAGAACCAGAGGAGAATTGGGACACGGTGGACAGTGAAACAGACAGCACTGATGCAGGGAGTACAGCAGACAGCACTGATGCAGAGATGATGAGTGAGAGCGAAGAGGGGGGAAGCAGTGAATGTGAGCTGGTGTGTAGGCCGCAAAAGAGTGGGAGGGTGAGGTAAACTGCCATGTTCTAACCCAAGCCAGCCTATGAAACATTCGATAGCCCAGCTGGGCGAACTCAAGGCGACATTCAGCACTGGACTTGGAAGAGCGATGACCGTATGGCCTGTGTCACGGGGGTCATATGGTAGCTAAGTATCCGTTGCTTCACGACCCTAAGGGATGCATTCGAAGGGAAAGGGCGTCAGAGCCGGCCCCAGAGGCGGTTAGGCAGGCGGTTGGAGGAGGTTGTCAAAGCGGTTGGGGGCGGTTACTGTCGGTTACAAATGCCGTTGAGGCTGGCACTTGGCGTCAGGGGGACAGTGGCTGGGCATAGGCTGGGCGCCCTGGAGGGGGGGGGGGGCGTACCTCCCGCCCTTCCAATGCATCCCCGCCCCGCCCCCACTTCCGGGTCCTACAAAACATTCCTCAGGGGGAAAAAAATATTGTGAAGGCAAAATTTTTTTGTTGGGGCAGTTTTGGTGCACAAACCTTGGATCTCAGACACCCCCCCCTCTTCCCGCCTTCTAAAACACCCTCGGGCCCTGGTCGTCCCGGTGCATCTGTTGCATCTCCAGATCTTCAGCCGCAGATCTGCGCATGCCTGGTCTGACTTTTAGTTGGCCCGGGAGGGGGATACAAACCATTGGAGAGCACAGAACTATACACACACACGCACAGGGCAAGGCAGATCCGAGTCACATGAACTTGCAGGGCGGGAGTATGACTTGTTTCTTTCTGTCTCGCTGCAGCAGTTTTTGGATGGAAAACCCTCTGTGACAATGAGCCGTCATCATTCACGTGATACTGTCCGATGCTTTGATAGTGTTGTCGAGCAGATGGGACCTGCACAGGGCTCGCTAAGCCCCCCCCCCCCCACATCGGTGGTTTGGATGACACCTTGGAGAGCATTTGGGGGGGCAGCAGGGGACGCGACGGTGGTGACTTGACCTGACCTTGACCTGACAAGGGACATCGACGTGGGTCCCGACATGCAAGCGGATCTCAACGGATAGTTTCAAGTAGGCGAGGCGGCTGTGATGGGGGCGGGGGGTCGTCGGGTTTACATGCACCAGAAATGACATGTATTATATTATTTGGAGTTGTACATATAAATGTTTGTCGTTCTCAGTGCGGTCCCCATGGCCCCAGTCCTACGCGCATGGGACGTATAATCCGGGCAAAGGAGTCGAACCGTGAGGTTTGGCATCAGGAGGGGAGCAGTGATGTAGTAGAACGGCCGCACACCGCAGGAGGAGGGGGGTGCCCCCCCCCCGGACCCCCCCCCCCCCTAGACCCCCCTCCCCGTCCCCATCCGATGTTTGAGGCTGACAGCCAAAATTTTGCTTCGGCGCCTTCGGTGACAAGAGGATTTACGCTTCAAAATTTTCCGGCCCGCCTTCGGTGGGGACCATAGGGGGACCCTCGGAGGAGGGAGGGTCCCAGCCAAGCCCCCCCCTTCTAATACATTCCTCGGGCCAAGGCAACTCTCCAGGCCCTCCTCCCGGTCCTCGCAAACCAATAGTATTGTGAGGGCAACGGCCTTTTCAGGTCCTGGGCGCTCAGGCGCAAAGGCGGGAGTGGGGTCAGGGGGTCAGGGCCGGCCGCCTGCTACAGCCCGCGGCGCCTTGACGGGCGGTTGCAGCGATGTTCGTAAGAACAGGTCAAAATTTTTGGGTGGGGGTTCGGGTGGGCGGGGGGGGGGGGGGGGTTGGGCTCGCTGAGTGACGGATGGAGAGTGGCAGATGGGCATGGCACGTGGGGAAGGTGACGTATATTCTGGCACAGATGTGGGGAAATGGGGCGCCGAAGGCGCTGGTTTCAGACTCAGCCAATCCTCACTACATGTCAGATCCGCTACCACAGCCACTGTGGGATCATCATAGCACTGGACAGCTCTGAACCTTGATCCCGAGAGGTTGTCTGGAGTACTGTGAAGTGAGCGGGCTGCGCCAGCTCATCTTAGTCTGACCCAGGCCTTTGCTTGGTGGGGGGGGGGGTCCAGGGCGGGTTCCTAGTGAGGAGCCTTGTGGATGGCGCTGGGTCCTACTCAGTTGCCCATAGGGCGGGGCTCCTTCCTACTGAGCTGACTGGCATGTGGGGCTGGATCCTACGGAGATCCCCTCAACAGAGCAGGGGCAGATCCGCTACCACAGCCACTGTGGGATCATCGTAGCAGTGGACAGCTCTGACCCTTGATTCCGAGGCGTTACCTGGAGTACTGTGAAGTGAGCGGGCTACGCCCGCTCATCTGTGGGTGGGCCAAAAGGAAAAAGAAAAAGAAATGGGGCGCCGAAGGCGCTGGAGACTTTCTTTTGGTCTGCCAAAGGAGGGGAATTTTTTCCCCCACCCCATGTGTTTATACTCAAAATGCTCAGATTTTTGTGGAGAATTCAAATATGGGCCAAAAACACGGAAACAATGGCGACCGCCTGAGCCGACCCCCAAGTCGGCCCGTGGCTGCTGGCCCATCCATCAGTCACCTGTCACCCGCCCGGGGACCACTCTTGAGATCCCTGGAGACTTGCCAGAGTCACGGCGGGCGCTAGGGTGTCCTGATGGGAGGCGCTAGGGGGTGAGTATTCAAGAGCGCCTGAAACTGCGTGCGAGGGCGAAGGCACTGAGGACAATCTGTGGGAACGATGTGTGGAGGCGCCCTTTTGGACGATGCGATGGCAATCGACGGTTGTCCGCTGACGCTCTGGTCGCGCGGCGTGCGACCGGTGCCGAGAGAGTGACCCGGTGTGCGGCCGGAGGGTGTCGGGGTATGGGCACGCACCACCGCCCCCGTGCCGCGGTCGCGTCCGATGCCGTTGGGCGTGCGCAACGGGGGCACGGTCGTCTACCGTGCACCCCGTGTGCCCGGGAATTCCGTTGACTGGACGCTCGCCTGAAGACTGTTCCGAAATGTGGGAAAACCGGGGAAAAGGGGTGAAGATGTATCGGTTTCGGAAAACGGAGTAGAAAACTGGCGATCCACCGCCCCTCAAACAGACGGGATTTGGTGGTTCTCGGTGCTGATGGGACACAGGGGGTTGCACCGACGGGACGTGCGTTGTCCATTGGCCAAAACTTAGGGTGCGGGGCAGCCCCACCGTCAGGGCCTTTGTGGTACCGACATCACATGTCCCTACGTGTGTCCGTTGGTGGCTTTTTTGTTGCGCTGGTGGTGTTGCCGGGTGCTGGGCTGAGGTTTGGCGTCGGGGGCCAAGGCAACTCTCCAGGCCTTCCTCCCGGTCCTCGCACACCAGTAGTATTATGAGGACAACGGCCTTTTCAGGCCCTGGGCGCTCCGGCGCAAAGGCGGGAGGGGGGTCAGGGGGTCAGGGCCGGCCAGCCCCCCCCGCCCCGTGGCTGCTGGTCAACTCGTCCCTTACTAAACCTCGTGCTCTTGCGCTTGGCTAACGGTGGTGTTCGGGGGCAGAGCAGTGCCTCCAGGTGGGGCTTCTTGGCGGGCATGCCCCCCTCCTGGCGGCTGCCGGCGTTGCCGGCCTCACTGGGACCTGGCTGGTAGCGGATCGGGTAGCAGCGTCTAGGGGCTCGTCCACGTAGACCATGCCGTGCCTGGCAGGAATGAACCGCTTGCGTCGCGGGGGCGTATCATTCGGAGACCAGGACTGGGAGACAAAAAACAAAACGACTAGTGAAGGATAAAGTTGGGGGGCGGAAGGCACAAAACATAGGTGGGCGGGAGGGGGGGGTGTTTTGGCTGAGATATGCAGAAACCGTTCTTTTGCGAGCGGTTAGCAAGGTTTGGCGCACGCATGTATGAGCCTGCCCCATGACATCCCCCCTATATTGGAACCACGCTCTCTGCGCCCCAGGCATGGGGGATGCCCCGGATACAGTGCACACCTCGAGGGGCGGGGGGACGCTGGATGGTACCTGCCACTAACCCCCCAACTCTACACCTGGCGTTTCGGGATTAGGGTTAGGGGAAGGGGTGTTAGGGTCCTGGACCTAATCCAAACGGCGTCCACCAGTTGGAGGATTTTTGTAGTTTGGCGGTCGGATGGTCCCCCCTGACCGCCCCGGGACATCGCCTTTACAAACAGCCTTCGACCTTGCACTGATCTCCCTGTGCCCATGGGTCGGGGTAACCCCCACTTTTCTATGTTCTAGCTCTTCTAATCGTTCTAGCTAGGCTAGAACCAAATTGGGTTTTCTAGTGTGTACCCCGGGAATGACTGTTGCACGGGGGGGGGGGGTATTGCACTGGGTGCATTTCCTACTGGATACTAGGCACACGTCCCCCCTCTCTAAGCACCGGACACCAAGGCTGCAGCGCAACGAGCATGTTACTAAACACAAGGCCGGTACCAATGGAAATCGCCAGCCCCCCCCTCGCCCGTGCTTGTGTAGCGCTTTTGTCACCTGCTTGCGGCCCTCACGCCACGACCTGCAATGTTTCACCGTTCAACTAGCACGCATGGTGGTAGGGCAGTGGTTAAGGCAAGAAAGAGCCGTTTCACCAAGGCCTCGGGTTGTGGTCCAAAGAGGAGCTGGCGAATGTTTCTAGGGGCCCGCCAAACCTCTCCGAGGGTGCTGCATCCCGTTGGAAACATGTGTTTCCATTTGGGGACACTAAAGTGAGCTGTCGCAGATTTGCGTTGGGGAGCCTGCAGGCGGCATGGGTTATGTAACCACCCAGCCCAATTATGGGCCACTTCTGATGTTGTCCCTCGCTGTGAAGCGTTGAGGACCCCCAAGGCAGCAGGGGTTATGTAGCCACCCAGCCCACTTGTGGGCCACTTCTGATTTTGTTCCCCCTCTCTCAACCATTGGGCACCCCAAGGCGGCAGGGGTTATGTAGCCATCGGGACCCACAAGGGTCCGCGGTAAAACTGGGTAAAAATTTTTTTTTTTAAAAAATTTTTTCCTCACTTTCAAAACTGAGTAAAAAAACAATTTGTTACTCAGTAAGTGGGATTTCTACTCAGTTGCGAAACTGAGTAAAAAAAATATATTTTTTTTACTCAGTAAAGAACTGAGTCGAAAAACAAATTATTTTTTTTACTCAGTAAAATCTTAGTAGAAAATTTTTTTTTACTCAGTAAAGAACTAAGTAGAAAAAAAAATTTTCACTCAGAAAAAAACGTAGTAGCAAAAAGACACTTTGCCCACAAGTGGGCCACTTCTGATTTTGCCCCCCGCTCTGAAGAGGTCAGGATCCCCGATACGGCAGGGGTGAGGTAGCCACTTTGCCCACTTGTGGGCCACTTCTGGTTTTGCCGCTCGCTCTGAAGCGGTGGGGATCCCCGATGCGGCAGGGGTGATGTAGCCATTTTGCCCACTTGTGGGCCACTTCTGATTTTGCCCCCCGCTCTGAAGCGGTGGGGATCCCCGATACGGCAGGTGTTGAGGTAGCCACTTTGCCCACTTGTGGGGCACTTCTGATTTTGCCCCCCGCTCTGAAGCGGTGGGGATCCCCGATACGGCAGGTGTTGAGGTAGCAACTTTGCCCACTTGTGGGGCACTTCTGATTTTGCCCCCCGCTCTGAAGCGGTGGGGATCCCCGATACGGCAGGGGTGAGGTAGCCACTTTGCCCACTTGTGGGCCACTTCTGATTTTGCCTCCCGCTCTGAAGCGGTGGGGATCCCCGATACGGCAGGGGTGAGGTAGCCACCTTGCCCACTTGTGGGCCACTTCTGATTTTGCCCCCCGCTCTGAAGCGGTGGGGATCCCCGAGCCGGCAGGGGTGAGGTAGCCACTTTGCCCACTTGTGGGCCACTTCTGATTTTGCCCCCCACTCTGAAGCGGTGGGGATCCCCGATACGGAAGGGGTGAGGTAGCCATTTTGCCCACTTGTGGGCCACTTCTGATTTTGCCCCCCGCTCTGAAGCGGTGGGTATCCCCGATACGGCAGTTGTGAGGTAGCCATTTTGCCCACTTGTGGGCCACTTCTGATTTTGCCCCCCACTCTAAAGCGGTGGGGATCCCCGATACGGCAGGGGTTGAGGTAGCCACTTTGCCCACTTGTTGGGCCACTTCTGATTTTGCCCCCCGCCCTGAAGCGGTCGGGATCACCGATGCGGCAGGGGTTGAGGTAGCCACTTTGCCCACTTGTGGGCCACTTCTGATTTTGCCCCCTGCTCTAAAGCGGTGGGGACCCCCGATACGGCAGGGGTGAGGTAGCCACTTTCCCCACTTGTGGGCCACTTCTGATTTTGCCCCCCGCTCTGAAGCGGTGGGGATCCCCAATATGGCAGGGGTGAGGTAGCCATTTTGCCCACTTGTGGGCCACTTCTGATTTTGCCCCCCGCTCTGAAGCGGTGGGGATCCCCGATACGGCAGGGGTGAGGAAGCCATTTTGCCCACTTGTGGGCCACTTCTGATTTTGCCCCCCGCTCTGAAGCGGTGGGGATCCCCCAGCCGGCAGGGGTTGAGGTAGCCACTTTGCGCATAAGTGGGCCACTTCTGATTTTGCCCTCCGCTCTTAAGCGGTGGGGATCCCCGAGCCGGCAGGGGTGAGGTAGCCACTTTGCCCACTTGTGGGCCACTTCTGATTTTGCCCCCCGCTCTGAAGCGGTGGGGATCCCCGATGCGGCAGGGGTGAGGTAGCCATTTTGCCCACTTGTGGGCCACTTCTGATTTTGCCCCCCGCTCTGAAGCGGTGGGGATCCCCAATACGGCAGGGGTGAGGTAGCCATTTTGCCCACTTGTGGGCCACTTCTGATTTTGCCCCCCGCTCTGAAGCGGTGGGGATCCCCGATACGGCAGGGGTGATGTAGGCCCCTTGCCCACTTGTGGGCCACTTCTGATTTTGCCCCTCGCTCTGAAGCGTTGGGGATCCCCGATGCGGCAGGGGTGAGGTAGCCACTTTGCCCACTTGTGGGCCACTTCTGATTTTGCCCCCCGCTCTGAAGCGGTGGGTATCCCCGATACGGCAGTGGTGAGGTAGCCATTTTGCCCACTTGTGGGCCACTTCTGATTTTGCCCCCCGCTCTGAAGCGGTCGGGATCCCCGATACGGCACGGGTTGAGGTAGCCACTTTGACCACTTGTGGGCCACTTCTGATTTTGCTCCCCGCTCTGAAGCGGTGGGTATCCCCGATACGGCAGTGGTGAGGTAGCCATTTTGCCCACTTGTGGGCCACTTCTGATTTTGCCCCCCGCTCTGAAGCGGTGGGGATCCCCGATACGGCAGGGTTGGGGTAGCCATTTTGCCCACTTGTCGGCCACTTCTGATTTTGCCCCCCGCGCTGAAGCGGTGGGGATCACCGATACGGCAAGGGTGAGGTAGCCACTTTGCCCACTTGTGGGCCACTTCTGATTTTGCCCCCCGCTCTGAAGCGGTGGGGATGCCCGATACGGCAGGGGTTGAGGTAGCCATTCTGCCCACTTGTGGGCCACTTCTGATTTTGCCCCCCGCTCTGAAGCGGTCGGGATCACCGATGTGGCAGGGGTGGGGTAGCCACTTTGCCCACTTGTGGGCCACTTCTGATTTTGCCCCTCGCTCCGAAGCGGTCGGGATCCCCGATACGGCAGGGGTGAGGTAGCCACTTTCCCCACTTGTGGGCCACTTCTGGTTTTGCCCTCCGCTCTTAAGCGGTGGGGCTCCCCGATACGGCAGGGGTGAGGTAGCCACTTTGCCCACTTGTGGGCCACTTCTGATTTTGCCCCCCGCTCTGAAGCGGTGGGGATCCCCGATGCGGCAGGGGTGAGGTAGCCATTTTGCCCACTTGTGGGCCACTTCTGATTTTGCTCCCCGCTCTGAAGCGGTCGGGATCACCGATGCGGCAGGGGTGATGTAGCCACCTTGCCCACTTATGGGCCACTTCTGATTTTGCCCCTCGCTCTGAAGCGTTGGGGATCCCCGATGCGGCAGGGGTTGAGGTAGCCACTTTGCCCACTTGTGGGCCACTTCTGATTTTGCTCCCCGCTCTGAAGCGGTGGGTATCCCCGATACGGCCGTGGTGAGGTAGCCATTTTGCCCACTTGTGAACCACTTCTGATTTTGCCCCCCGCTCTAAAGCGGTCGGGATCCCCGATACGGCAGGGGTTGAGGTAGCCACTTTGACCACTTGTGGGCCACTTCTGATTTTGCTCCCCGCTCTGAAGCGGTGGGTATCCCCGATACGGCAGGGGTGAGGTAGCCACCTCTGATTTTGCCCCCCGCTCTGAAAGGGGTGGGGATCCCCGATGCGGCCGGGGTTGAGGTAGCCACTTTGCCCACTTGTGGGCCACTTCTGATTCCGCCTCCCGCTCTGAAGCGGTGGGGATCCCCGATACGGCATGGGTGAGGTAGCCATTTTGCCCACTTGTGGGCCACTTCTGATTTTGCCCCCCGCTCCGAAGCGGTGGGGATCCCCGATACGGCAGGGGTGAGGTAGCCACTTTGCCTACTTGTGGGCCACTTCTGATTTTGCCCCTCGCTCTGAAGCGGTCGGGACTTCCGATACGGCACGGGTGAGGTAGCCATTTTGCCCACTTGTGGGCCACTTCTGATTTTGCCCCCCGCTCTGAAGCGGTCGGGAACCCCGATACGGCGGGGGTGAGGTAGCCACTTTCCCCACTTGTGGGCCACTTCTGATTTTGCCCCCCGCTCTGAAGCGGTGGGGATCCCCAATACGGCAGGGGTGAGGTAGCCACTTTCCCCACTTGTGGGCCACTTCTGATTTTGCCCCCCGCTCCGAAGCGGTGGGGATCCCCAATACGGCAGGGGTGAGGTAGCCATTTTGCCCACTTGTGGGCCACTTCTGATTTTGCCCCCCGCTCTGAAGCGGTGGGGATCCCCGATACGGCAAGGGTGAGGAAGCCATTTTGCCCACTTGTGGGCCACTTCTGATTTTGCCCCCCGCTCTGAAGCGGTGGGGATTCCCGATACGGTAGGGGTGAGGTAGCCACTTTGCCCACTTGTGGGCCACTTCTGATTTTGCTCCTCGCTCTGAAGCGGTGGGGATCCCCGATACGGCAGGGGTGAGGTAGCCATTTTGCCCACTTGTGGGCCACTTCTGATTTTGCCCCCCGCTCTGAAGCGGTGGGGATCCCCCAGCCGGCAGGGGTTGAGGTAGCCACTTTACGCATAAGTGGGCCACTTCTGATTTTGCCCCCTGCTCTTAAGCGGTGGGGATCCCCGATACGGCAGGGGTGAGGTAGCCATTTTGCCCACTTGTGAGCCACTTCTGATTTTGCCCCCCGCTCTGAAGCGGTGGGGATCCCCGATACGGCAGGGGTGAGGTAGCCACTTTGCCCACTTGTGGGCCACTTCTGATTTTGCCCCCCGCTCTGAAGCGGTGGGGATCACCGATACGGCAGGGGTGAGGTAGCCACTTTGCCCACTTGTGGGCCACTTCTGATTTTGCCCCCCGCTCTGAAGCGGTGGGGATCCCCGATACGGCAGGGGTGAGGTAGCCATTTTGCCCACTTGTGGGCCACTTCTGATTTTGCCCCCCGCTCTGAAGCGGTGGGGATCCCCGATACGGCAGGGGTGAGGTAGCCATTTTACCCACTTGTGGGCCACTTCTGATTTTGCCCCCCGCTCTGAAGCGGTGGGGATCACCGATACGGCAGGGGTGAGGTAGCCACTTTGCCCACTTGTGGGCCACTTCTGATTTTGCCCCCCGCTTTGAAGCGGTGGGGATCCCCGATACGGCAGGGGTTGAGGTAGCCATTTTGCCCACTTGTGGGCCACTTCTGATTTTGCCCCCCGCTCTGAAGCGGTCGGGATCACCGATGCGGCAGGGGTGATGTAGCCACTTTGCCCACTTGTGGGCCACTTCTGATTTTGCCCCTCGCTCTGAAGCGGTGGGGATCCCCGATACGGCAGGGGTTGAGGTAGCCACTTTCCCCACTTGTGGGCCACTTCTGATTTTGCCCCACGCTCTGAAGCGGTGGGGATCCCCAATACGGCAGGGGTGAGGTAGCCATTTTGCCCACTTGTGGGCCACTTCTGATTTTGCCCCCCGCTCTGAAGCGGTGGGGATCCCCGATGCGGCAGGGGTTGAGGTAGCCACTTTGCCCACTTGTGGGCCACTTCTGATTTTGCCTCCCGCTTCGAAGCGGTGGGGATCCCCGATACGGCATGGGTGAGGTAGCCATTTTGCCCACTTGTGGGCCACTTCTGATTTTGCCCCCCGCTCCGAAGCGGTCGGGATCCCCGATACGGCAGGGGTGAGGTAGCCACTTTGCCCACTTGTGGGCCACTTCTGATTTTGCCCCCCGCTCTGAAGCGGTCGGGATCCCCGATACGGCAGTGGTGATGTAGCCATTTTGCCCACTTGTGGGCCACTTCTGATTTTGCCCCCTGCTCTGAAGCGGTGGGGATCCCCAATACGGCAGGGGTGAGGTAGCCACTTTGCCCACTTGTGGGCCACTTCTGATTTTGCCCCCCGCTCTGAAGCGGTGGGGATCCCCGATACGGCAGTGGTGATGTAGCCACCTTGCCCACTTGTGGGCCACTTCTGATTTTGCCCCCTGCTCTGAAGCGGTGGGGATCCCCAATACGGCAGGGGTGAGGTAGCCATTTTGCCCCCTTGTGGGCCACTTCTGATTTTGCCCCCCGCTCTGAAGCGGTCGGGATCCACGATACGGCACGGGTGAGGTAGCCATTTTGCCCACTTGTGGGCCACTTCTGATTTTGCCCCCCGCTCTGAAGCGGTGGGGATCCCCGATGCGGCAGGGGTTGAGGTAGCCACTTTGCCCACTTGTGGGCCACTTCTGATTTTGCCTCCCGCTTCGAAGCGGTGGGGATCCCCGATACGGCATGGGTGAGGTAGCCATTTTGCCCACTTGTGGGCCACTTCTGATTTTGCCCCCCGCTCCGAAGCGGTCGGGATCCCCGATACGGCAGGGGTGAGGTAGCCACTTTGCCCACTTGTGGGCCACTTCTGATTTTGCCCCCCGCTCTGAAGCGGTCGGGATCCCCGATACGGCAGTGGTGATGTAGCCATTTTGCCCACTTGTGGGCCACTTCTGATTTTGCCCCCTGCTCTGAAGCGGTGGGGATCCCCAATACGGCAGGGGTGAGGTAGCCACTTTGCCCACTTGTGGGCCACTTCTGATTTTGCCCCCCGCTCTGAAGCGGTGGGGATCCCCGATACGGCAGTGGTGATGTAGCCACCTTGCCCACTTGTGGGCCACTTCTGATTTTGCCCCCTGCTCTGAAGCGGTGGGGATCCCCAATACGGCAGGGGTGAGGTAGCCATTTTGCCCCCTTGTGGGCCACTTCTGATTTTGCCCCCCGCTCTGAAGCGGTCGGGATCCACGATACGGCACGGGTGAGGTAGCCATTTTGCCCACTTGTGGGCCACTTCTGATTTTGCCCCCCGCTCTGAAGCGGTGGGGATCCCTGATAAGGCAGGGGTGAGGTAGCCATTTTACCCACTTGTGGGCCACTTCTGATTTTGCCCCCCGCTCTGAAGCGGTGGGGATCACCGATACGGCAGGGGTGAGGTAGCCACTTTGCCCACTTACGGGCCACTTCTGATTTTGCCCCCCGCTTTGAAGCGGTGGGGATCCCCGATATGGCAGGGGTTGAGGTAGCCATTTTGCCCACTTGTGGGCCACTTCTGATTTTGCCCCCCGCTCTGAAGCGGTCGGGATCACCGATGCGGCAGGGGTGAGGTAGCCACTTTGCCCACTTGTGGGCCACTTCTGATTTTGCCGCTCGCTCTGAAGCGGTGGGGATCCCCGATACGGCAGGGGTGAGGTAGCCATTTTGCCCACTTGTGGGCCACTTCTGATTTTGCCCCCCGCTCTGAAGCGGTCGGGATCCCCGATACGGCAGGGGTGAGGTAGCCACTTTGCCCACTTGTGGGCCACTTCTGATTTTGCCCCCCGCTCTGAAGCGGTCGGGATCCCCGCTACGGCAGTGGTGATGTAGCCATTTTGCCCACTTGTGGGCCACTTCTGATTTTGCCCCCCGCTCTGAAGCGGTCGGGATCCCCAATACGGCAGTGGTGAGGTAGCCATTTTGCCCACTTGTGGGCCACTTCTGATTTTGCCCCCTGCTCTGAAGCGGTGGGGATCCCCAATACGGCAGGGGTGAGGTAGCCATTTTGCCCACTTGTGGGCCCGTTCTGATTTTGCCCCCCGCTCTGAAGCGGTCGGGATCCCCGATACGGCAGGGGTGAGGTAGCCATTTTGCCCACTTGTGGGCCACTTCTGATTTTGCCCCCCGCTCTGAAGCGGTGGGGATCCCCGATACGGCAGGGGTGAGGTAGCCATTTTACCCACTTGTGGGCCACTTCTGATTTTGCCCCCTGCTCTGAAGCGGTGGGGATCCCCAATACGGCAGGGGTGAGGTAGCCACTTTGCCCACTTGTGGGCCACTTCTGATTTTGCCCCCCGCTCTGAAGCGGTCGGGATCCCCGCTACGGCAGTGGTGATGTAGCCATTTTGCCCACTTGTGGGCCACTTCTGATTTTGCCCCCCGCTCTGAAGCGGTCGGGATCCCCAATACGGCAGTGGTGAGGTAGCCATTTTGCCCACTTGTGGGCCACTTCTGATTTTGCCCCCTGCTCTGAAGCGGTGGGGATCCCCAATACGGCAGGGGTGAGGTAGCCATTTTGCCCACTTGTGGGCCCGTTCTGATTTTGCCCCCCGCTCTGAAGCGGTCGGGATCCCCGATACGGCAGGGGTGAGGTAGCCATTTTGCCCACTTGTGGGCCACTTCTGATTTTGCCCCCCGCTCTGAAGCGGTGGGGATCCCCGATACGGCAGGGGTGAGGTAGCCATTTTACCCACTTGTGGGCCACTTCTGATTTTGCCCCCCGCTCTGAAGCGGCGGGGATCACCGATACGGCAGGGGTGAGGTAGCCACTTTGCCCACTTACGGGCCACTTCTGATTTTGCCCCCCGCTTTGAAGCGGTGGGGATCCCCGATACGGCAGGGGTTGAGGTAGCCTTTTTGCCCATTTGTGGGCCACTTCTGATTTTGCCCCCCGCTCTGAAGCGGTCGGGATCACCGATGCGGCAGGGGTGAGGTAGCCACTTTGCCCACTTGTTGGCCACTTCTGATTTTGCCCCTCGCTCTGAAGCGGTGGGGATCCCCGATACGGCAGGGGTGAGGTAGCCACTTTCCCCACTTGTGGGCCACTTCTGATTTTGCCCCCCGCTCTGAAGCGGTCGGGATCCCCGATACGGCACGGGTTGAGGTAGCCATTTTGCCCACTTGTGGGCCACTTCTGATTTTGCCCCCCGCTCTGAAGCGGTGGGGATCCCCGATACGGCAGGGGTTGAGGTAGCCACTTTGCCCACTTGTGGGCCACTTCTGATTTTGCCTCCCGCTCCGAAGCGGTCGGGATCCCCGATACGGCAGGGGTGAGGTAGCCACTTTGCCCACTTGTGGGCCACTTATGATTTTGCCCCTCGCTCTGAAGCGTTGGGGATCCCCGATACGGCAAGGCTGAGGTAGCCATTTTGCCCACTTGTGGGCCACTTCTGATTTTGCCCCCCGCTCTGAAGCGGTCGGGATCCCCGATACGGCAGTGGTGATGTAGCCACCTTGCCCACTTGTGGGCCACTTCTGATTTTGCCCCCTGCTCTGAAGCGGTGGGGATCCCCAATACGGCAGGGGTGAGGTAGCCACTTTGCCCACTTGTGGGCCACTTCTGATTTTGCCCCTCGCTCTGAAGCGGTGGGGATCCCCAATACGGCAGGGGTGAGGTAGCCATTTTGCCCACTTGTGGGCCCGTTGTGATTTTGCCCCCCGCTCTGAAGCGGTCGGGATCCCCGATACGGCAGGGGTGAGGTAGCCACCTTGCCCACTTTTGGGCCACTTCTGATTTTGCCCCTCGCCCTGAAGCGGTGGGGATCCCCAATACGGCAGGGGTGAGGTAGCCATTTTGCCCACTTGTGGGCCACTTCTGATTTTGCCCCCCGCTCTGAAGCGGTGGGGATCCCCGATACGGCAGGGGTTGAGGTAGCCACTTTGCCCATGAGTGGGCCACTTCTGATTTTGCCTCCCGCTCTGAAGCGGTGGGGATCCCCAATACGGCAGGGGTGAGGTAGCCATTTTGCCCACTTGTGGGCCACTTCTGATTTTGCCCCCCGCTCTGAAGCGGTGGGGATCCCCGATACGGCATGGGTGAGGTAGCCATTTTGCCCACTTGTGGTCCACTTCTGATTTTGCCCCCCGCTATGAAGCGGTCGGGATCCCCGATACGGCAGGGGTGCGGTAGCCATTTTGCCCACTTGTGGGCCACTTCTGATTTTGCCCCCCGCTCTGAAGCGGTGGGGATCCCCGATACGGCAGGGGTTGAGGTAGCCACTTTGCCCGTGAGTGGGCCACTTCTGATTTTGCCTCCCGCTCTGAAGCGTTGGGGATCCCCGATGAGGCAGGGGTTGAGGTAGCCACTTTGCCCATGAGTGGGCCACTTCTGATTTTGCCTCCCGCTCTGAAGCGGTGGGGATCCCCGATACGGCAGGGGCGAGGTAGCCATTTTGCCCACTTGTGGGCCACTTCTGATTCTGCCCCCCGCTCTGAAGCGGTCGGGATCCCCGATACGGTAGGGGTGAGGTAGCCACTTTGCCCACTTGTGGGCCACTTCTGATTTTGCCCCCCGCTCTGAAGCGGTGGGGATCCCCGATGAGGCAGGGGTTGAGGTAGCCACTTTGCTCATGAGTGGGCCACTTCTGATTTTGCCTCCCGCTCTGAAGCGGTGGGGATCCCCGATACGGCAGGGGTGAGGTAGCCATTTTGCCCACTTGTGGGCCACTTCTGATTTTGCCCCCCGCTCTGAAGCGGTGGGGATCCCCGATACGGCAGGGGTTGAGGTAGCCACTTTGCCCATGAGTGGGCCACTTCTGATTTTGCCTTCTGCTCTGAAGCGGTGGGGATCCCTGATACGGCAGGGGTGAGGAAGCCATTTTGCCCACTTGTGGGCCACTTCTGATTTTGCCCCCCGCTCTGAAGCGGTGGGGATCCCCGATACGGCAGGGGTGGGGTAGCCACTTTGCCCACTTGTGGGCCACTTCTGATTTTGCCCCTCGCTCTGAAGCGGTGGGGATCCCCGATACGGCAGGAGTGAGGTAGCCATTTTGCCCACTTGTGGGCCACTTCTGATTTTGCCCCTCGCTGTGAAGCGGTGGGGATCCCCGATACGGCAGGGGTGAGGTAGCCATTTTGCCCACTTGTGGGCCACTTCTGATTTTGCCCCCCGCTCTGAAGCGGTCGGGATCCCCGATACGGCAGGGGTGATGTAGCCACCTTGCCCACTTGTGGTCCACTTCTGATTTTGCCCCCCGCTCTGAAGCGGTGGGGATCCCCGATACGGCAGGGGTTGAGGTAGCCACTTTGCCCATGAGTGGGCCACTTCTGATTTTGCCCCCCGCTCTGAAGCGGTGGGGATCCCCGATACGGCAGGGGTGAGGTAGCCACTTTGCCCACTTTTGGTCCACTTCTGATTTTGCCCCCCGCTCTGAAGCGGTGGGGATCCCCGATACGGCAGGGGTGAGGTAGCCATTTTGCCCACTTGTGGGCCACTTCTGATTTTGCCCCCCGCTCTGAAGCGGTGGGGATCCCCGATACGGCAGGGGTGAGGTAGCCATTTTGTCGCAAGCAAGCCCCGCCAAGTAAGGTGGCCGAAAAGGGGCTCAAAGGGTTGTTCAGGACGAATCCCTCATTGACATTAGCTGTGATGGAGAACCGCTCTCCCTTGGCCAAGACGCGAAGCGTGAGTTGGCCCGCGGGAACGCCTCGTGGCACTCAATGCGCCCGTACCGTCCACCGTTCACTTGTGGTCAATGCAATAGGTCCGTGTATTTGCGGTGCATCTACTGCGACGGGTGCATTCACTGCTTGGTTGGACTGGAGTGCCTAGCGAGACGGTTCAAGGATAGGGATGAGGTAAAATGGGTGCTACAGAAGTGGGAGAAGGAGGTGGATGCTGAGACCCATTTGCACCCCACTCCCTCTGTGAACCGTGTTCTACCCAATGCCATTCCGTCTGAAATTGTTGTAGGGACCCACCCAACTCCCTCTGCGAATATGGCTTTAGCTGCTTGAGACAAGGTAGCTAGTGCCCCATTGGACCCTATCCCACCTAGTTCCATTCCGTCCGAAATTGTTGTCGCCACACCCTGTATTGATAGCCCTCCGACATCTCATACTGGGTGTCGCCCTGCACAACAAATCCTTGCTAATGTGTGCAAGGCACTCAGTGATAGCCATGGCTCGTTTCACCCATCCTTGGCAGAGGTCGAGGCATTGCTTGGTGACGATTGGGGGCCGCCACTACATGCCACGGTTCCGAGTCCATCGGCTCAACAATATGAGTTCGAGGCACGCCATTTCAGGGACCTCACCTCCGAGAGCTATGTCACAGACTGTGCTCAAATTGTGGTGTATTACTGGTGGGCAGCCCAGACCGCTCTCAGTGCAGATTGGGACCCAATGGGTTTGGCATGGGCAGTCCGTGATTCGTTGTGGAATGCGTCGTGTGCCACTCCACAACGCCGACAGGCGCTGGTTGAATCATGGGCACGTAGCACTTTGGAACACGCGTCCATTGATATGTCTTTTGCACCACCGTTGATTGTGGCGCAGGTATATAATTCGGGCAATTTCCATTGGGTGCTCTGTTGTTGATTGCCCCAACCCGTGAATACCTTTGCCTTAAGTTTGACCCCCTACTTGACAAGCCACACATTGTTGGGGCAAACAAGGAGGAGTTGGCTGTTGTGGATGAGCTTGCGGAGCGAGAAGGCATCCAACCACAACCGCGGAGGAAGTGGGCAACGTTTTTGTATGCTTTCGGTTGCCTTGCATTTGCAATTGCACCCGTGTATTCCACCTTCATCAAGCAGGATGATTTTGTCAGTTGCCATGCGGCATGTCTGTTGATGTTGCATTGTGCCTTGTCTAGACGTGTTGTCAAAGGCGAATTGCAAGTGCCACAGGATAGATTGTGGTTATTGCGTGAGATGGCACAAGCTACTGTACTACAGTGGTTCCAAGTTGGCCCCCACACCCAGGACACGGGCAATGCATTGGGAGGTGTCTCGGTTGTACCCCACGCCCAAATCTGCAGACCCCCCTGACACATGCTTTTTTTGCGATCGCACACCTGCCATAGCGTGCGAGGAATGCAAGGTTCTTCATTGTACCTTCCATACCACTGTCTTGTGTCAGTCCGAGATTTGTGTAGGATTGCGCCAATTCCGGGCGGCCCCCGTTGCTGCTGCTGTTGCTGTTGTTGCTTTTGCTGCAGTTACTGCTGCCAATGCCACACATGCCACTCCTACCAATGCCAATGCCACTGATGACACCCGTCCCGGTGTGTGGATCTGTCGGAAGTGGTATGCGTTGCCTCCTCAATCCCCCAAAATGCTGACGGTCAATTGGAAAATGACCAAGCATTTTGCAGAAAGCCGCATTTGGAAAAGAAAGAAGATCTCTTTGAGAGATGCAAGCTAAATCCCACCCCGAGAGGCCTCACTATAGAGATACTAAGGCGGACTTGATCTTCAAGCCTGTCTTTTGTAACTACTTGTAAGTAGTTGGCCCCACCCTCCCTCCCTCCTCTGTGCATGCATGCATACGATACTCAACCCTCTTTGGTGAAGTGGTTGTGCGATCCCTCCCTCCTCTGTGCATGCATGCATACGGTACTCAACCCTCCTTGGTGAAGCGGTTGTGTGATATATACATGATGATTTGGCCCGGGTGGGGCGCCACTAACGCAAGTGGCCGGGAATCGACTCGGGGGCTTTATGCCCTTAAACAAAAGTACCACCTACCATCAAAGTGTGCAGTTTTTTGTGCAATTTTTTTCAAAAAAATATTGTCTTTTTACTGAGTAAAGAAAATTTTTTTTAAATTTTTTTTTTATAAACTCCTTTTTACTCAATTTTACCTCAAATCTACTCAATTTTACCACATTTTACTCAGTTTTACCTCATCTGGTACTCAGTTTTACCAAATACCCCACTTCTGGGCCACCTCTGGTTTTGTCCCCTGCTCTGAAGTTTTGGGGAGCCCCCGGGTGGCAGGGTTCATGTGGCCACCCAGCCCAACTGCGGGCCACTGCTGATGTTGTCCCACGCTGTGAAGCGTTAAGGACCCCCAAGGCAGCAGGGGTTATGTAGCCACCCGGCCCACTTGTGGGCCACTTCTGATTTTGTCCCCCCGTCTGAAGCGTTAGGGACCCCGCAAACGGCAGGGCTTATCTAGTCACCCGGCCCACTTGTGGGCCACTGCAGATTTTGTGCCCCGCTCTGAAGCTTTGGGGACCCCCAAGCGGGTTATATAGCTACCCGGCCCACTTGTGTGCCGTCTGAGATTTTGACCCCCGCTCTGAAGCGTTGGGGAGCCCCCAGGTGGCAGGGTTCATGTAGCCACCGGTCCCACTTGTGGGCCACTTCTGATTTTGTCCCCCCCTCCAATGTGTTAGGGACCCCGCAGGCGGCATGGGTTATGTAGCCACCCGGGCCACTTTTGGGCCACCTCAGATTTTGTCCCCCGTTGTGAAGTGTTTGGGACACCCAAGGCGGCTGGGGTTGTGTAGCTATCCGGCCCACTTGTGGGCCACCTATGATTTTGTCCCCCTCTCTACCATTGGGCACCCCGAGGCGGCAGGGGTTATGTAGCCACACGGCCCACTTATGGGCAACCTCTGATTTTCTCCCCCGTTATGAAGCGTTAGGGACCCCCTGACGTTATGTATCTACCAGGCCCACTTGTGGGCCACTTCAGATTTTGTCCCCTGCTGTGAAGCGTTGCGGAACCCCCAAGCGGCAGGGGTCATGTAGCCACCGGTCCCACTTGTGGGCCACCCAAGGTTTTGTGCCCCGCTCTAAAACGTTGGGACCACCCAGGCTGCGGGCTTATGCAGCCACTCGGCCCACGTGTGGGCCAGTGCTAATTTTGGCCTTTGCTCTGAAGTGGGACCCCGCATTGCTCTCCACTCCTATCCCTACCAACCATCCATAAGCGCCACGGCTCCATTTGCTTGTCTATGGTCGGAGTACCCTAAATGTCCTTGGGACCGAGTTTCCCTCACTTCACCTCTCCAAGTAGCAATGGCGGTCAGATTGGATTTTTTCCCCTCGGCCCTCTCGCCACCACTAGAAAAAAGGATTTAGGGGGACACTCGCGCTGACAGTAAAAAAAAAGGATTTAAAGGAGATGTTTTTTTCTGCCTCTCACGCGACTACACTTGCATGCCACTTGTCAATAGGCGCGTGCCACCCGACTCACCTGTGAGCTGCCTCTAATTTTGTCCCCTGCTATGAAGCGTTGGGGACATAGCCATCCGGCCCACTTGTGGGCCACTTCTGATTTTGTCCCATGCACTGAAGCGTTGGGGACCCCCTAGGCGGCAGTGGCGATGTAGCCACCTGGCCCGCTTGCAGGCCACCTCAGATTTTGTCCCCCTCTCCGATCCATTGGGGACCCCCCAGGCGGCAGAGGTTATGTAGCCACCGGGCCCACTTGTGGGCCACCCCGCTCTGAAGCGTTGGGGAGCCCCCATGTGGCAGGTGTCATGTGGCCACCCAGCCCACATGTGGGCCACCTCTGATTTTGTCCCCCTCTGTGAAGTGTTGGGGACCCCGCAAGCGGCAGGGGCTATGTAGCCACCACTGTTTACTGCATCGACTTCCTGCCCTTTGGTGGGCAGCACAACCCTTCTGTTGGAGGCATGATGACACATGGCAGGGTGAGACAGACCACCCGGCCCACTGGTGGGCCACTGCTAATTTTGTCCTTTGCTCTGAAGTGGTACCCTGCATTGCTCTCCCCTCGTATTCCTACTACCCATCCATAAGCGCCACGGCTCCCTTTCGTTGTCTATGTTCGGAGTACCCTAAATGTCCCTAGGACTGAGTTTCACTCACTTCACCTCTTCAAGTAGCAATGGCGGTCAGATTGGAATTTTTTCCCCTCGGCCCTCGCGCCACCGCTGAAAAAGAGATGCAGGGGTACACTCGCGCTGACACTAGAAGAAATGATTTAAAGGAGATATTTTTTTCTAAGTCTCACGCGACTACACTTGCATGACGCTTGTCAACACTTGCGTCACACTTTCCCCTACTCCAGCGCGTTGCAAGTGACTTTGTAAGATACACCTTACATCGTGCCATGACCTACACTCTGAACGCCCCCCCAGTGTCAGCTGGCCTATTTCCTTCCTCAATGCCATCCCACCAACTTCTCACTTCAGGCCCTTCAGTTCTACGTCTTTGGCAATGTATACTCCTCCAGTTGTCGTTGGTTCCACTTCATCCAGCATCACCAGTCTCGGGTATATGTCCCCGATGGCGACGTATACTGCCATTGGCCCCAGTGCTGCGGTGTCAAGCGCGTCCATGGCATCACAAGGCGCACTCAAATATGCACCATCGGGTACCTGCATGGCTGGGCTGCCGCAGCACCACCCGTCCTACTCTTTGGGCACCCAGATTGGGGGCTACGGTTACCAATCCGTTCCTGGCGCTCCGACGGCATCCTATTTGAGTGCCTACAGGAGCAATGCGGGCAAGGGCCATGCACCCGCCCCCGTGCCCACGCCGCGCAAGGGCTACGCCTCTCTGTCGAAGCCTGATAGCACCTTTGCCCGATATGTGAAGCCCTCCGTTGAGAAGGGGCTGAAGCCACGGGTGATGCCACCGCCCCCCAAAGCCCCCACGCCGGGGGTTGGGGGCTTGGACGTGTGCTTTGTCATGGACTGCACGGGCTCCATGGGGCCGTGGATGGAGGCCTCCAAGCAGACCATCAAAGATATGATCGCAGCGCTCCCCGACTCGGAGCCCCACAAGCGCATCGCATTTGTGGGGTACAAGGACTTTGGAGATGGCCCCGCGCAGGTCCACCCTTTCACTGAGGACATTAGCGCCGTGATCAACTTCATTGACCGGCAGCAGGCAGACGGAGGTGACGATCTCCCGGAAGATGTGGCGGGAGGGTTGGCAGCCGCGGTGGGTCTACAGTGGGCGTCCCAAGCGCGGACTGTGGTGTTGATTGCCGATGCCCCATGCCATGGGCAACACCATCATGCCTTTGGTGACGAGGATTCGTACCCTGCAGGCGACCCGACGGGGTTGTCTATGAGGACTCTGATGCAGGCGTTCCGGGGCTCCCACATTGACTTCACCTTTGTGCAGCTGCTGTCAGACACCGACAAGATGCAGCGCAACCTGCAGTTGGCCTATGAGTCTGCGGCAGGGCCGGAGAATATCAGCAAGTTCGAACTGCGGGACCTGCGTGACATCATCGAGGAGGCCGGGGGTTACACAGCTCTTGGTACGGAGCGGGCGGGTGAGGTCAGTGCGATGCTCTCGGCGGCTGTCACACCATCTATCCATGCATCATACCAGTCATATACGTCGGGCGTGCAGACGTACTCTGCGCCTGTGAGAACCTCATATGCAGGGTACAGAGGGTCTTCTGCAAGGAAGGCGGCCGGCACAGCAATGTCTGCCGCGCGGTAAAGAGAGGGTGTAATGTCCGTTCTGGTGCAATTCATTCCATATTGCCTCCCCATTTTGTTGGCCGATCCCGTTTGTCCCCATGCGACCAACGTTCCATGGGGCGGCCCGGTTCACCACAAGCGTTGAGCAAGGATGGTTTTCCGTCCATGCAGTTTTGTGCTGCACCAATGTAGATGCAGAGCCGTGTTGTCGTTGACGACATGTCGCTGCTTTTGTTTTCATTTCTACCGTTTTCATGCTGATGCCACTCTTTCAGTTACACTCCCAAACGCTGCGCGATCACGCTTTTGCGGCAACAATTGGAATGATGTGTTTGATTTGATTTGACCACCATGCGCCTCTTTGCCTTTGCATATTCAGAGCTGTGTGGTACTCCCAATGAAGTCCAACATGTGGCACTGTCTTGCGAGTCAAGGCCCTCAATGATTCATTCTGCATTTGTGGCAGCCCATGAAGGGAAACATGCCACGGCAGAGTCGAAGGGATTGACCACGATAAGTCCGTGGATGACCTGCAGGTTTGTTTGAAGAAAAAGGCAGTGGTGAAAGGATTATAAGGAAATGCGAGGACACTGTGTAAGTTGACGTTTGTGGGCCCAGTGCAGGGCAGTGTGTGGGGCTTGCTTTTGCACTTGTTTCCAGTGCATTGAGGTGGAGTATTTCGCTGAAATGACAGACATTTGGACCACTCAATGCCTTGCCAAGGAGAGGAGGTCAAGCCAAGTGGTGTGGGATGGCATGAAAGAGCAAACCGGCCATGCCTGTGCTTAGTGATCTAAGGTGAGGCATCTGTGGTGGGTTGTTTTCCCCACTACCCAGCACTCATTGTACCGTGAGGTAAGATTGTATGGGAGGGTGGGACATACGGGTGCCATTGCGCCATGATTGGGTGCGGGGTCTGGCCCACCATGCAAGACAGGGGTAGAGACTTGCCAAGGTAAAACCAATGGTGTGCACATTGAGGGATCGCCGTGTCGGAATGTGACAGTGTTGAACAGGATGGCCTGATGGCGTATGGGGCCCCTGAACCATGAATTTGAAGGTGGATGACGGCACAAGCAGAAGCATGGGTCATGTTTGGACAACCACAGACGATCATGCTTCCCATGTACTTACTGAATAGGCCGCCTATGGAGTGGCGGTCATCTACCGCATTAGAGAGCATCATGATGTGCACCATGTAGTCCTTGGGTCCATGCACCCTAGCCTTGCCAGGGATCTAGTGTGTTAGATGAGGCCAATGCCCACTTTCCCAGAATTGTCTTGAGTACTCTGATTTGAAAATGTTTGAGTCAGTCCAACCCTCTAAAAGAACTTCCCATCCCACTCGTAGTGTAGGCCTTTTGGACCGCAAAAAATGATAAAGGCTGAGGTGCACATTGAAAACGGGTATAAAAAATATGCAAATGACATCTAAACGTGCTGAGGAACTAAAGATGGTCATGATATATCACACAGCCCTTTTAGGGACCATCAAAAATCGATGCACAAAACACGTGCTAGGTTGTTGCATGCAAGAACCATGCCCAACACTTCACAACATCACACAAGTTGAGAGCAAATAGTAAATCAACACATGCATTCAACGTCCCTGTCATACACTGCCAGGTACACACTCCCCGAGCCATAGCTAACACACCACCATGTAATAATCTATATAGACGTAGGCCAAGTAGATTGGTGGAAGTCCATTGGGGACGTGCAAAATGCGCTGCAAAATGCAAAAAATCTGCCAATTTTTGAAAACAATTTTCATACTGCAAGTGAAAAAGAAAACAAGCCACACCACATTGGAAAACACTACAGATGTTCAAATTTTGCAGTTTCACGAGTGTGTAGCATTTTACACGTTGCAGACGTGCTTGCGTACCTCTCTACCCTCGTGTCTCCCTGAGAAAGGGATTTCTAGTGAGAAAGGCTCTTCCAGGGCCCAAGCAGAGATATCTGCTTTTTTGCACCTTGTCTTCTATGAAGCTTCCTTTGCACCTTTCTTTTTGTGTCTTTGGTTCACTGTTGCCAGCACAGGTGGGAGGTTTGCAGACCGGTAGGGGTCCCACAAGTTGCGGAACTAGCTATCTTACGGAATTAGATGCAAGCCTGCTCGCAACTAGAGGTTATGTAGCCGGCCCGCCCAATTGTGCGCCACTTGTGATTTCTCATCCGCTCCGAAGCGTTCGGGTCCCCCCCGGCGGTAGGGGTTATGTAGTCACCCGGCCCACTTGTGGGCCACCTCTGATTTTGTCCCCTGCGTTGAATGAAGTGTTGGCAACCCCCAAGGCGACAGGGGTTATGTAGCCACGCAGCCTACTTGTGGGCCACTTCTGATTTAGTCCCCCGCTCTAAAGCGTTGGGGACCCCCTAGGCAGCAGGGGTTATGTAGCCACCCGGTCCACTTGTGGGCCACTTCTGATTTTGGCCATAGGTGGGTGCTCTGCAGACCACCAGGGGTCCCACCAATTGCGGAACCAGCTATTTTACGGAATTCGCCTACAACAGCCAGCAAATGGATCGCTACCACCCGTCATAGCAAACATACTTAATCCTGCACTGTACCTTGCTCCCTCTACGTGCCCAACGCAGGCATGTATGGTTCCATTGGATGTTGAGGAATGTGCGTTGGCTGGGATGCCCCCCCCCCCCCCCTTTGGGAAAAAATCAAGGTACTGTGTCCACTGTGTGGTCAGTGGCATGGAGACACTCCTCATGCACGCCTTGTGCAGAGCGGGGCATGGTCCCCAGTATTTTTCCGGGCGTGGGTTCAAACGAGTGTCAGGCAACTACACTCACGTGACACTTCTCAACACTCCAGTGACACTTCGCCCTACCACCTTACATGCACCTTACATTGTGCCATGGTGTACATTGTGAACGCCCCCAGTGTCAAGTGGCCTATTTCCGTCCGCAATACCCTCCCACCAATTTCTCACTTCAGGCCCTTCATTTTCTACGTCTTTGGCGATGTATACTCCTCCAGTTGTGGTTGGTTCCACTTCCTCAATGACCACCAGTCTTGGGTATATGTCCCCGACGGCGACGTATACTGCCATTGGCCCCAGTGCTGCGGTGTCAAGCGCGTCCATGGCATCACAAGGCGCGCTCAAATATGCACCATCGGGTACCTGCATGGCTGGGCTGCCGCAGCACCACCCGTCCTACTCTTTGGGCACCCACATCGGGGGCTACGGTTACCAATCCATTCCTGGCGCTCCGACGGCATCCTATTTGAGTGCCTACAGGAGCAATACGGGCAAGGGCCATGCACCCGCCCCCGTGCCCACGCCGCGCAAGGCCTACGCCTCTCTGTCGAAGCCTGATAGCACCTTTGCCGGATATGTGAAGCCCTCCGTTGAGAAGGGGCTGAAGCCACGGGTGATGCCACCGCCCCCCAAAGCCCCCACGCCGGGGGTTGGGGGCTTGGACGTGTGCTTTGTCATGGACTGCACGGGCTCCATGGGGCCGTGGATGGAGGCCTCCAAGCAGACCATCAAAGATATGATCGCAGCGCTCCCCGACTCGGAGCCCCACAAGCGCATCGCATTTGTGGGGTACAAGGACTTTGGAGATGGCCCCGCGCAGGTCCACCCTTTCACTGAGGACATTAGCGCCGTGATCAACTTCATTGACCGGCAGCAGGCAGACGGAGGTGACGATCTCCCGGAAGATGTGGCGGGAGGGTTGGCAGCCGCGGTGGGTCTACAGTGGGCGTCCCAAGCGCGGACTGTGGTGTTGATTGCCGATGCCCCATGCCATGGGCAACACCATCATGCCTTTGGTGACGAGGATTCGTACCCTGCGGGCGACCCGACGGGGTTGTCTATGAGGACTCTGATGCAGGCGTTCCGGGGCTCCCACATTGACTTCACCTTTGTGCAGCTGCTGTCAGACACCGACAAGATGCAGCGCAACCTGCAGTTGGCCTATGAGTCTGCGGCAGGGCCGGAGAATATCAGCAAGTTCGAACTGCGGGACCTGCGTGACATCATCGAGGAGGCCGGGGGTTACACAGCTCTTGGTACGGAGCGGGCGGGTGAGGTCAGTGCGATGCTCTCGGCGGCTGTCACACCATCTATCCATGCATCATACCAGTCATATACGTCGGGCGTGCAGACGTACTCTGCGCCTGTGAGAACCTCATATGCAGGGTACAGAGGGTCTTCTGCAAGGAAGGCGGCCGGCACAACAATGTCTGCCGCGCGGTAAAGAGAGGGTGTAATGTCCGTTCTGCTGCAATTCATTCCATATTGCCTCCCCATTTTGTTGGCCAATCCCATTTGTCCCCATGCGACCAACGTTCCATGGGGCGGCCCGGGTCACCACAAGCGTTGAGCAAGGATGGTTTTCCGTCCATGCAGTTTTGTGCTGCACCAATGTAGATGCAGAGCCGTGTTGTCGTTGACGACATGTCGTTGCTTTTGTTTTCGTTTCTACCGTTTTCATGCTGATGCCACTCTTTCAGTTACACTCCCAAATGCTGCGCGAACACGCTTTTGCAGCAACAATTGGAATGATGTGTTTGATTTGATTTGACCACCATGCGCCTCTTTGCCTTTGCATATTCAGAGCTGTGTGGTACTCCCAATGAAGTCCAACATGTGGCACTGTCTTACGAGTCAAGGGCCCCAATGATTCATTCTGCATTTGTGGCAGCCCATGAAGGGGAACATGCCACGGCAGAGTCGAAGGGATTGACCACGATAAGTCCGTGGATGACCTGCAGGTTTGTTTGAAGAAAAAGGCAGTGGTGAAAGGATTATAAGGAAATGCGAGGACACTGTGTAAGTTGACGTTTGTGGGCCAAGTGGTGGGCAGTGTTTGGAGCTTGCTTTTGCACTTGTTTCCAGTGCATTGAGGTGGAATATTTCGCTGAAATGACAGACATTTGGACCACTGAATGCCTTGCCAAGGAGAGGAGGTCAAGCCAAGTGGTGTGGGATGGCATGAAAGAGCAAACCGGCCATGCCTGTGCTTAGTGATCCAAGGTGAGGCATCTGTGGTGGGTTGTTTTCCCCACTACCCAGCACTCATTGTACCGTGAGGTAAGATTGTATGGGAGGGTGGGACATACGGGTGCCATTGCGCCATGATTGGGGGCGGGGTCTGGCCCACCATGCAAGACAGGGGTAGAGACCTGCCAAGGTAAAACCAATGGTGTGCACATTGAGGGATCGCCGTGTCGGAATGTGACAGGGTTGAACAGGATGGCCTGATGGCGTATGGGGCCCCTGAACCATGAATTTGAAGGTGGATGACGGCACAAGCAGAAGCATGGGTCATGTTTGGACAACCACAGACGATCATGCTTCCCATGTACTTACTGAATGGGCCGCCTATGGAGTGGCGGTCATCTACCGCATTAGAGAGCATCATGATGTGCACCATGTAGTCCTTGGGTCCATGCACCCTAGCCTTGCCAGGGATCTAGTGTGTTAGATGAGGCCAATGCCCACTTTCCAAGAATTGTCTTGAGTACTCTGATTTGAAAATGTTTGAGTCAGTCCAACCCTCTAAAAGAACTTCCCATCCCACTCGTAGTGTAGGCCTTTTGGACCGGAAAAAATGATAAAGGCTGAGGTGCACATTGAAAACGGGTATAAAAAATATGCAAATGACATCTAAATGTGCAGAGGAACTAAAGATGGTCATGATATATCACACAGCCCTTTTAGGGACCATCAAAAATCGATGCACAAAACACGTGCTAGGTTGTTGCATGCAACAACCGTGCCCAACAATTCACAACATCACACAAGTTGAGAGCAAATAGTAAATCAACACATGCATTCAACGTCCCTGTCATACACTGCCAGGTACACACTCCCCGAGCCATAGCTAACACACCACCATGTAATAATCTATATAGACGTAGGCCAAGTAGATTGGTGGAAATCCATTGGGGACGTGCAAAATGCGATGCAAAATGCAAAAAATCTGCCAATTTTTGAAAACAATTTTCATACTGCAAGTGAAAAAGAAAACAAGACACAGCACATTGGAAAACACTACAGATGTTCAAATTTTGCAGTTTCACGAGTGTGTAGCATTTTACACCTTGCAGACGTGCTTGCGTAGCTCTCTACCACAGACGATCATGCTTCCCATGTACTTACTGAATAGGCCGCCTATGGAGTGGCGGTCATCTACCGCATTAGAGAGCATCATGATGTGCACCATGTAGTCCTTGGGTCAATGTGCCCTAGCCTTGCCAGGGATCTAGTGTGTTAGATGAGGCCAATGCCCACTTTCCAAGAATTGTCTTGAGTACTCTGATTTGAAAATGTTTGAGTCAGTCCAACCCTCTAAAAGAACTTCCCATCCCACTCGTAGTGTAGGCCTTTTGGACCGGAAAAAATGATAAAGGCTGAGGTGCACATTGAAAACGGGTATAAAAAATATGCAAATGACATCTAAATGTGCAGAGGAACTAAAGATGGTCATGATATATCACACAGCCCTTTTAGGGACCATCAAAAATCGATGCACAAAACACGTGCTAGGTTGTTGCATGCAACAACCGTGCCCAACAATTCACAACATCACACAAGTTGAGAGCAAATAGTAAATCAACACATGCATTCAACGTCCCTGTCATACACTGCCAGGTACACACTCCCCGAGCCATAGCTAACACACCACCATGTAATATTCTATATAGACATAGGCCAAGTAGATTGGTGGAAATCCATTGGGGACGTGCAAAATGCGCTGCAAAATGCAAAAAATCTGCCAATTTTTGAAAACAATTTTCATACTGCAAGTGAAAAAGAAAACAAGACACAGCACATTGGAAAACACTACAGATGTTCAAATTTTGCAGTTTCACGAGTGTGTAGCATTTTACACCTTGCGGACGTGCTTGCGTAGCTCTCTACCACAGACGATCATGCTTCCCATGTACTTACTGAATAGGCCGCCTATGGAGTGGCGGTCATCTACCGCATTAGAGAGCATCATGATGTGCACCATGTAGTCCTTGGGTCAATGTGCCCTAGCCTTGCCAGGGATCTAGTGTTTTAGATGAGGCCAACCCCCGCTTTCCAAGCATTGTCTTGAGTACTCTGATTTGAAAATGTTTGAGTCAGTCCAACCCTCTAAAAGAACTTCCCATCCCACTCGTAGTGCAGGCCTTTTGGACCGCAAGAAATGATGAAGGCTCAGTTGCACATTGAAAACTGGTATAAAAAAAGTGTGCAAATGACATCTAAACCTGCAGAGGAACTAAAGAGGGTCATGATATATCACACGGCCCTTTTAGGGACCATCACAAATGATGCACAAATCACGTGCTAGGCTGTTGCATGCAACAACCGTGCCCAACAATTCACAACATCACACAAGTTGAGAGCAAATAGTGAATCAACACATGCATTCAACGTGCCTGTCATACACTGCCATGTGCACACTCCCCGAACCATAGCTAACACACCACCATGTAATAATCTATATAGACGTAGGCCAAGTAGATTGGTGGAAGTCGACTTGGGATGTGAAAACTGCGCTGCAAAATGCAAAAAATCGGCCAATTTCTGAAAATAGTTTTCATACTGCAAGTGAAAAAGAAAACAAGACACAGCACATTGAAAAACACTACAAATGTTCAAATTTTGCAGTTTTACGAGTGTGTAGCATTTTACACCTTGCAGACATTCTTGAGTAGCTCTCTACCCTCATATCTCCCTGAGAAAGGGATTTCTAATGAAAAAGGCTCTTCCAGGGCCCAAGCAGAGATATCTGACATATCAGACATTCTTGCGTATTCTTTCTGCTTTTTTGCACCTTGTCTTCTATGAAGCTTCCTTTGCACCTTTCTTTTTGTGTCTTTGGTTCACTGTTGCCTTCACAGGTGGGAGGTTTGCAGACCGGTAGGGGTTCCACAAGTCGCGGAACTAGCTATTTTAACGAATTGGACGCGCGCCTGCTCGCAACTAGGGGTTATGTAGCCGGCCGGCCCAATTGTGCGCCACTTGTGATTTCTCATCCGCTCCGAAGCGTTCAGGTCCCCCCCGGCGGTAGGGGTTATGTAGCCACCCGGCCCACTTGTGGGCCACCTCTGATTTTGTCCCCTGCGTTGAATGAAGTGTTGGCAACCCCGAAGGCGACAGGGGTTATGTAGCCACGCAGCCTACTTGTGGGCCACTTCTGATTTAGTCCCCCGCTCTAAAGCGTTGGGGACCCCCTAGGCAGCAGGGGTTATGTAGCCACCCGGTCCACTTGTGGGCCACTTCTGATTTTGGCCATAGGTGGGTGCTCTGCAGACCACCAGGGGTCCCACCAATTGCGGAACCAGCTATTTTACGGAATTCGACAGAAGCGCCTACAGCAGCCAGCAAATGGATCGCTACCACCCGTCATAGCAAACATACCAAATCCTGCACTGTACCTTGCTCCCTCTACGTGCCCAACGCAGGCATGTATGGTTCCATTGGATGTTGAGGAATGTGCGTTGGCTGGGATGCCCCCCCCCCCCCTTTGGGAAAAAACCAAGGTACTGTGTCCACTGTGTGGTCAGTGGCATGGAGACACTCCTCATGCACGCCTTGTGCAGAGCGGGGCATGGTTCCCGGTATTTTTCCGGGCGTGGGTTCAAACGAGTGTCAGGCAACTACACTCCCGTGACACTTCCCCCTACCACCTTACATCCACCTTACATTGTGCCATGGTGTACATTGTGAACGCCCCCAGTGTCAAGTGGCCTATTTCCGTCCGCAATGCCCTCCCACCAATTTCTCACTTCAGGCCCTTCATTTTCTACGTCTTTGGCGATGTACACTCCTCCAGTTGTGGTTGGTTCCACTTCCTCAATGACCACCAGTCTTGGGTATATGTCCCCGACGGCGACGTATACTGCCATTGGCCCCAGTACTGCGGTGTCAAGCGCGTCCATGGCATCACAAGGCGCGCTCAAATATGCACCGTCGGGTACCCGCATGGCTGGGCTGCCGCAGCACCACCCGTCCTACTCTTTGGGCACCCACATCGGGGGCTACGGTTACCAATCCATTCCTGGCGCTCCGACGGCATCCTATTTGAGTGCCTACAGGAGCAGTGCGGGCAAGGGCCATGCACCCGCCCCCGTGCCCACGCCGCGCAAGGCCTACGCCTCTCTGTCGAAGCCTGATAGCACCTTTGCCGGATATGTGAAGCCCTCCGTTGAGAAGGGGCTGAAGCCACGGGTGATGCCACCGCCCCCCAAAGCCCCCACGCCGGGGGTTGGGGGCTTGGACGTGTGCTTTGTCATGGACTGCACGGGCTCCATGGGGCCGTGGATGGAGGCCTCCAAGCAGACCATCAAAGATATGATCGCAGCGCTCCCCGACTCGGAGCCCCACAAGCGCATCGCATTTGTGGGGTACAAGGACTTTGGAGATGGCCCCGCGCAGGTCCACCCTTTCACTGAGGACATTAGCGCCGTGATCAACTTCATTGACCGGCAGCAGGCAGGCGGAGGTGACGATTTCCCGGAAGATGTGGCGGGAGGGTTGGCAGCCGCGGTGGGTCTACAGTGGGCGTCACAAGCACGGACTGTGGTGTTGATTGCCGATGCCCCATGCCATGGGCAACATCATCATGCCTTTGGTGACACGGATTCGTACCCTGCGGGCGACCCGACGGGGTTGTCTATGAGGACTCTGATGCAGGCGTTCCGGGGCTCCCACATTGACTTCACCTTTGTGCAGCTGCTGTCAGACACCGACAAGATGCAGCGCAACCTGCAGTTGGCCTATGAGTCTGCGGCAGGGCCGGAGAATATCAGCAAGTTCGAACTGCGGGACCTGCGTGACATCATCGAGGAGGCCGGGGGTTACACAGCTCTTGGTACGGAACGGGCGGGTGAGGTCAGTGCGATGCTCTCGGCGGCTGTCACACCATCTATCCATGCATCATACCAGTCATATACGTCGGGCGTGCAGACGTACTCTGCGCCTGTGAGAACCTCATATGCAGGGTACAGAGGGTCTTCTGCAAGGAAGGCGGCCGGCACAGCAATGTCTGCCGCGCGGTAAAGAGAGGGTGTAATGTCCGTTCTGCTGCAATTCATTCCATATTGCCTCCCCATTTTGTTGGCCAATCCCATTTGTCCCCATGCGACCAACGTTCCATGGGGCGGCCCGGGTCACCACAAGCGTTGAGCAAGGATCGTTTTCCGTCCATGCAGTTTTGTGCTGCACCAATGTACATGCAGAGCCGTGTTGTCGTTGACGACATGTCGCTGCTTTTGTTTTCGTTTCTGCCGTTTTCATGCTGATGCCACTCTTTCAGTTACACTCCCAAACGCTGCGCGAACACGCTTTTGCAGCAACAATTGGAATGATGTGTTTGATTTGATTTGACCACCATGCGCCTCTTTGCCTTTGCATATTCAGAGCTGTGTGGTACTCCCAATGAAGTCCAACAAGTGGCCCTGTCTTGCGAGTCAAGGGCCCCAATGATTCATTCTGCATTTGTGGCAGCCCATGAAGGGGAACATGCCACGGCAGAGTCGAAGGGATTGACCACGATAAGTCCGTGGATGACCTGCAGGTTTGTTTGAAGAGAAAAAAAGGCAGTGGTGAAAGGATTATAAGGAAATGCAAGGACACTGTGTAAGTTGACGTTTGTGGGCCAAGTGGAGGGCAGTGTGTGGGGCTTGCTTTTGCACTTGTTTCCAGTGCATTGAGATGGAATATTTCCCTGAAATGACAGACATTTGGACCACTCACTGCCAGGCCATGGAGGAGAGGTCAAGCCAAGTGGTGTGGGATGGCATGAAAGAGCAAACCGGCCATGCCTGTGCTTAGTGATCGAAGGTGAGGCATCTCTGGTGGGTTGTTTTCCCCACTACCCAGCACTCATTGTACCGTGAGGTAAGATGGTATGGGAGGGTGGGACATACGGGTGCCATTGCGCCATGATTGGGGGCCGGGTCTGGACCACCATGCAAGACAGGGGTAGAGACCTGCCAAGGTAAAACCAATGGTGTGCACATTGAGGGATCGCCGTGTCGGAATGTGACAGTGTTGAACAGGATGGCCTGATGGCGTATGGGGCCCCTGAACCATGAATTTGAAGGTGGATGACGGCACAAGCAGAAGCATGGGTCATGTTTGGACAACCACAGACGATCATGCTTCCCATGTACTTACTGAATAGGCTGCCTATGGAGTGGCGGTCATCTACCGCATTAGAGAGCATCATGATGTGCACCATGTAGTCCTTGGGTCCATGCACCCTACCCTTGCCAGGGATCTAGTGTGTTAGATGCGGCCAATGCCCGCTTTCCAAGCATTGTCTTTTTGTGTCATTGGTTCACTGTTGCCAGTTGCCAATCACACCACAGTGTAGTCAGGTGGGTGCTTTGCAGACCGGTAGGGGTTCCACGAGTTGCGGAACTAGCTATTTTACGGAATTGGATGCAAGCTTGCTGGCAACTCGGGGTTATGTAGCCACCCGGCCCATTTGTGCGCCACTTGTGATTTTCTCATCCGCTCCGAAGCGTTCCGCACCCCCCTCCCCCCGGCGGCATGGGTTATGTAGCCACCCGGCGCTCTTGTTGGCCACTTCTGATATCGTCCCCCGCTCTGAATGAAGTATGGGGGACCCCCAAGGCGCCAGGGGTTATGTAGCCACCCGGCCCACTTGTGGGCCACTTCTGATTTTGTCCCCCACTCTGAAGCGTTGGGGACCCCCCAAGTGGCAGCGGTTATGTAGCCGGCCGGCCCACTTGTGGGCCTCTTTTGATTTTGGCCACAAGTGGGTGCTCTGCAGACCGGTAGGGGTCCCACAAGTTGCGGCACTAGCTAATCACCTCGAAGAGAGGTTGTTAGATCAAGCGCAGGCGCGGGCGTCATATACCCCCCCTTTTTGGGGTCATTCGCGTAGCATACCCCAAGGCATGATATTGGATGTCCAACCCCTTGTAAAATCATTATTTTGCCCAATAAGACCATCCCCCAATGGATTTTTTGATTTTGAGGCCTCTACCCCCTAAAACTGGATATCACTTTTTTGAGGGGGCGGGTGGGGGTGGGGGAGGGTGGGTGGGGGGGGGGTCAAAAGTTTTTGCTTAATAGGCTACAAACAGTGGGGACGCACAGTGCTCGTAACACGGCCAGCGGTCCAATGGAAACGCAGCCTGATCCAGGTTCGTAGGCGTCGGTTCGAATCCTGCTCTGCTGAATACCAGCGCCGCCGCCGCCGGCGGCGCGAAAATGGCCAGACTGGGGTTGGAACTGCCGACCACACAGATGCCGGTCGGCTGCGTTACCACTCGGCCACTGCTTGGATGACGGCGAAGGGCCTCCCTGCTGCTTGGGGCCGCATCTGCCACTGACAAAAAACCCAAACTGTGTGTATCTGTCTGAGTGCCTGCTTGCTGGCTCAGGGACTGATTGGCTGACTGTCAACCTCTCTTCGAGGTGCACTGCCGAAGGCAATAGAATTTACGAAATTCAATGGAAGCTTGCTGGCCACTAGCTGCAGATGTAGATCATGAAATGGAATGTGCATTGTTCCCAGCAACTGTCCCCGCAACCCATGGGATGGTGTAGCGGGCTATTGGTTGGTGTTCTGCAGCTCTCTGCAGAGTCCCATGAGTCGTGGGTATGGCTCCTTGAAAAACTGAAGGGAAATCAAGTGGCTGGGTATTACTCACACCGGACCACAGTAAAGTGCACGTTCGTGGCGATCCAGGGTCGCATTGCTGGTATACTCAAGGTAGGAATATAAGTGGCTCTTTCTGTGTCAACCGCGACCCCTGTTATTGACAGGGAAAGAAGCTATGATATATTCTGAGAGTGTACTGAGATCCCAAGGCTATCTCCTACTGTAGCAGAACTGATGCAGCTTCGTCAAAAAGGGGCAAGGACCACAGTAAATTGCACGTTAACGCGTGCGGCCTTCCAAGCAATTGGTCGTGCAACACGTAGGGTGCCACAGTGGGCTAGAGGTAAGTGGTCTGGCGCCCCAGGTGGAGTCAAGTTGCAAAACCGCCTACTGTGAGGAGCGAATGGAATGCAGCTAAATTCCAACACCAAGGGCCTAGACGCACCAATCGTTTCTGCCATGCTTGCAGCATACCCAGCAGCTAGTTCCACAACCCATGGGACAATGCGGCCGGAGCAAAGGGGGGGGTGGCTTTGAAGCTTCTGTCCGGTAGGTTGCGGGAATAGCTACTGCCGCTGACGAGCACATGACCATGATTGTGCAACATTCCAACTTGGGCTTGGGGGTCTATTGTGCAGTGAATAGGCAGTGATGGTCAGCAACACTGTGACGCTTTTTGTTTTTGCTTGCAATGCTTTGTGTATTGCCTGCGAGCGTGTTTGGTTGGGCTTTCGTGTTTGGGCTACTGACAGGTGTTGTAGACTTCTGGAGGGTGTCCTAGACGCCGGGCGGACAGGACACGTGCAGACTGCGGGGTAGCAACGAAAAGACGTGCCTTTTGGGGGCCCAAGAATGTACCTCTGTATGTTTCTCTTGAATGAGGAGAGTTTATGTACCCCAACCTCCTGCCCCTCTGGACAGCCCCGGATCTCAAGGAAACATTCTGCACTGATCTCGTTTGCGCTGCAGTGCAGCAAGGCAAAACAATGTACTGTGAGTCGTGCCTATGATCATATGCTTGGGTAACGGGGGTATAGGCGAGCTCAGTATCCGTTGCTCATCCCCCCCTCCCCCCCGGATCGTTACGTATCCTAGGAGTCCAGTCCAGGGTGCTGCAGAAATTTTTTCCTGAATGCTACGATGGTGTTTTAGTGGTAGGGCAGGTACTTGCGTCAGTCCTCCTGGGGGGATGGAGTGGGGGTTGGGAGGTCATTTGGTGACTTTCGCAGCCGCCGGGATGGGCAGGACGGGTGCGCTTCCATGGGGCAGGGGCTGTGGGCGGTGGCCAATTGTCCCGTGGAATTGTTGAACTGAGCGCTACGCTGATTTGGTTCTTCAGATGAGTTGAGTTTTGGTGCATTTGGTGCTTTCAGTAGGTCATGCTTTTCCCGGACATGCAGCGTGTCTTGCTGCGTGGAATGTGCTTGCAGTCCGCCCGCAGCGCCAAGCCATCCCCACAGGGCCGGACGTTGCATGGGGTGCGCGTACTTCGTAACAGGGACGGTGCATCGTCTCAGCGGTGCACACCACCAGAGGAGGGGCACAGCGGGGCCCCTTGCAACCCCCTCCACCCCAGCCCCCCCCACTGTCGGGGGCGAGAGCTAACCATGGCATGGTAGGTACCCCCCCCTCCCCTTTGCGCAAGCACGGCCTTTTTTCAGCACGGGGTGGGCGTTGAACCGCTGTTTTTATGAATTTTTGGTACCATTGTTTTTGTGGTCTCAGATGTGACATGGGGTTTAAAAACAATTTACCACACATTGCCACCCAATGATGTTTTTTTGGAGGTGATTCTTAGCCATTCCTGATATTCCCTTTCCACAGCCTATCACCATCTGCATGTGAGGGCTCTCCGGGATGTGGGCGGTCATGTGTGCAGGGCTCAGAAGTACCCAGTTTGGGTACGTTTAGCGGAACACTATCTGGGAAATGGGCCAAGGTAGGAAAAATGGGGGAAAATGGGGGTAAATGAGGGAAATTCAGATTGCCTGGTGGAAAATGGGAAATTTAGGAGGCAATGGGGGGGAAAGGGGACTGGTTGCACCACCCAAGTTTCCTTATTTTTCCCCATTTCCCCCCATTTTTCCCCATTTCCACCCCATTTTCCCCCATTTTCCCCCATTTTCCCCCATTTTCCCCCATTTTTCCTTGCCATGGGTACATTGTGGGTACGTTTGTGGGTACAGTACCCGCCACCGGAGCCGGGTACTTCTGAGCCCTGTGTGTGTTTGCCATCATGAGTGCCACATGCAAGCACGGTCTTGTCTAAGCACAGGGTGGGCGTTGAACCGCTGTTTTGCCTGGTTTTTTGGGACCGCAGCCGTGCTTGCGCAAGGGGGGGGCGGGGTACCTAACCGGTGTCGGTGACGGGGAGGGGGGGGGGGATGAGCCGACCCAGGCAGCCCATGAAACATTCGATGGCCGTGTAACGGCGGTGCCCTCAAGGCAAACGTTCAGCGCTGGTCTGGTTTAGGCTGCGAGAGCAGCAAGGCAAAGCAATGTGGGAGCGAAGGGCAATGGATTTGAGTCGAACTGAGTGAGTCTGGCGTGGGGTCGGGATGATGCTGCTTCTTTCAAAACCTGACATCATGCCCCCCCCCCCCCCCACGCAGGGCTGTCCTTAGGAAGCCAGATCTTTTTTTGTGCTGAGGATAGCCCTTAAGGACAGCCACCAGGGACCACTAACCTCCAACCGCCACCAACCGCCAACCGCCAACCGCCACCAACCGCCAACCGCCAACCGCCACCAACCTCCAACCGCCAACCGCCACCAACCGCCAACCGCCAACCTTTGAAGTAGAGAAGGTCCCATGGCCATGAAGCAGAGAGCGTCCCCGTGAACGTTCGTTTCTGTTGGCGTTACGAAGGTCCCTTTTTCCCCCCTCAAGGAAGGCCCCGCCCCACCGTCATTTCACAGGGCCAACATGTCCTTCAACATCTTCGACGATCACGTGCCGCTGGAGGTCTTCGGGGTCTACCGCGACAGCCCCGACCCCTTCGCCCTGGACCTGAACGGGCGGTCGCTGAAGGTGCGGCAGGGCTCCGGCCACACCTACGGCACCGGGGCGCTGCTGTGGAGCGCGGCGGTGCTGCTGGCCCACGTCGTGCCGCAGTACGTGCGCGAGGGGCAGGCGGTGGTGGAGCTCGGGGCGGGGCTGGGGCTGCCGGCGGTGCAGGCGGCGCTGGGGGGCGCGCGCGTCACCCTCACGGACCTGCTGTCGTGCTTCCCGGTCACCGCCGACAACCTCAAGGCCAACGGGTTCGCGATGGCCAACGGGGCGGCAGGTCTGTGGGTGCGCGCGGCACTCGCGGGTCATGGGCCGGCACAATGGGAACTGAATGCGGGGGTTGGGGGAGGGGGCGAGGTCCCCCCAACCAACCCTCCCGGAGCCCCCCCCCCCCCCCCCAGCCCCTCCTATACCCCCTCCTATTCGCCCTCCCTGAACCCCCCTCCAATGCCCCCCCCCGGGCTTCTTTAGAATAATTAAAAACCAAGGGGGGGGGACCCCTCCCCCAAAACCCCCTCCCCCCTCCCCAGACCAAAGTGACCATCGTGGGAAAAAACGAAATTTACAAGAGGGGAAATCTGGTCAGGCCATTTTTGGTACACCAAGTTTTGGGTCCAAAACCCCCTCCCCCCCTCCCCCCCCCCCTGCTCAAAAGAAGCCCTGCCCCCCCCCCCCCCCCCCCCAAGGGGCCTCCGGCCAACAGTTAGTCGGGGGGGGGGGTAGTTGGCGTCCAGAACCGAGGGGTCCCCCCCCCCCCCCCATGGGGGAGGTGTGCCATCAAGGCTGACTGAGTATGCCGCCCTGATGTCTGCACCGCCGATGCGGTTTTGAATGGATCATGCACGCTTCTGTCAGGGGGGTGGTCTGCAGGGGGTGTGCCCGGGATGAACACCGTCATGATTGGCGCTGTGCCCGCGCTGTGCGGAACTGCCCCCTGTGTTCCCATGCGCAGGACTGCCCAGGCCCTCACGCAGTCCCAAACCTCAGAAAAGGAAACACCGACAACGCCAGATCGCTGTCTCAATCCGCTGCGTTTGCCCTGTGGCTGGTGCTTCCGGGAGTACGTACCTGTGCGCCTTTGAGGGGGGGGGTCCTCCACTTGTGGATGGGCGGTTGGTTGTCCGCCGGTTGGGCGGGGGGTGAGGAGGGCGGGTTTAACTGTTGCGAGTGGTGGGGTGCCTGCGGATGCCGCCCTGACAACGTCGCCATGTGTGGGGCGGGCGGGGGCTGGGGGGGGGGGTGGGGGCAAATGAAGGTTAATGCCGTTCGGATCCTGAAGGTCGTGCCCGACACACGGAGAACCACAAACAGCGGCTTCCGGAGCTTCATTGTACACCCGCGATCACGCGCCATATTGTCGTCTCACTGATCAAGCCCCCCCGCCCCTCCAAATGTGAGGTTAGCCACAGGTTTGCCGCTAGCACCTGCCGGCTCAGACATGATCAGATGGAGCAGGGTCCTACTGAGCCACACGCTGGACGCAGCACGTTCCTACTGAGTTCTGGTGGTGCGGGGGGCGGGTATTACTGAGTGGCCTATGGTACAGGGCGGATCGCTGCTGAGCACCGGTTTCCCATCCCGACACTAATGGCATGTCTGGTTTCCCACAAAGGCTGAGCAGGTGTGCCGGTTGGTTTATTCGGGTATGTGCACTGGTCTGCGTTTTTCGGAGCAAATTGGGCGCATGGTCCGTCCCAAGCCAAGGGAAAGGGATGGCTGCGAGGGGACAGCTGTCGCTCTGCCCCCCCGTGCTGCCTCGGCCCCTTGGCGCCCCTCCCACGCCGCGATGCTTCCCCTTCAGTCCGCCCATGACCGTGCAGTTTGGAGGGTGCTCACCACTGCATTCGTGGGCAACGTAGCACAGACCCGGCGGGTTCCGGATCATCGAATGGTATCCATCGGTGCTGAGCTGCCAGGGCAGAAGGCCAAGTGGGGGTCCCTGGGGGGACGGGAGGAGGGGTTGTGCTGGAGGGCGCTCTTGCCACAGTGCGCGCGCGGTGCGAACTTTGGGTATATCCGGGGAGCCTCCCGGTGGTAGTTGCACTTCTCGAGAGGCCTCCAGGAAGGAACAAACACTACTGGAAGCCTCCGGGATTTATTGGCAGCCAGAAAAGCAAATCCTGGAAGACGGGTCTTGTGCTTGCAACTCCGTGTTTCTCGGGTTCGATGGGCTGTTTGGGTGGGTGCATCGTGGGATGGTGCACCGGTGTTCGGCCACGGATCGTTGCCGCGGCGCGCATGCGGTGCAACAACACCCTCAAAGGGCAGTGGGGCGGGGCTCCAGCTCCCCCGTCGGGGGTGGGGTGGGGTGGGGTGGGGGGTTGGGGGGGCTGGAAAACATTTGCCCTGGCACCGTCCCACAAAACCGGGCAGTCTGGAAGCTCAGGGTGCCTTGGGAAATGGCCAGTATGTGCGTCGCCCCCCCCGTCCCCCATCCACCCCCCCCCCCCGTATGGGGCCTATTTGGAGGGGTAGCACACGCACGCAGTGCAAGCGGCTTGTCCCACTGGAAGCACAGGACCCTTTTGGAGGCCCATTGGGACACCATATGGACTGCTGCAGCAAAGGCGGTTGCCAAACGTGGTGGCGCACTCCCCCGTGCGTTGACGACCCTGTGCCTTGGAGGCCCCGATTGGGGAAGGGCGGCCCGAAAATTGCTTTGTGGGGGGGGGGGGGGGGGGGGGGGCATGGGCGCCCGGCGAAGGAGGGGGGGGGGGGTTCCAGAAATGGGCTTCTGTTGCCGGGCTCTTTGTTTTGTGTAAGGACGGATGTTGGTGCCAAAGGCGCCGGAACACAATTTTGGCCCGGAAAATTTTTTTTCACGAAAAAGTTTTCCCCCACATATGTGTAGTCAAAATGATCAGCGCGACGTGGGGATCGTTTTAAGCCATGTATGTTGGGGTCGGACCCCCCCCCCCCCGGCACGGCAGGTAGGGCAGCGCAAGCCCAACCCCCCTCCCGGCACGGCGACCAAGGAGTGAGGGGGGGGGGATGGGCAAATGGGCTTCCGTGCCATCCCCCCCCCTGTAAAGCAATTTTCTTGCCGCCAAGGGGCCATGCCGCCATCCGAGTGGACGTTTGGAATCTGGAACACAAAATTTGGCCCGAAAAAGTTTTTTCCACCAACAATCCCCCCCCCCCCCCCCCACATTGGAGTAGTCAAAATGATCAGCGCGACGTGGGTATCATTTTGAGCCATAGACGTTGAGTCCCCCCCCCCCCCCGGCACGGCAGGTCGGGCACCCCTGCCCTGAACCCCCCCCCTCCCGTCACGGCGGCCAAGGAGGGAGGGGGGGGGTTGGGAAAATGGGCTTCCGTCCCCCCCCCCCGCAGAGCAATTTTCTTCCCGCCCTGTGCACCCGCTTGCAGGCCGTTGCGCTGGACCGTCATGGCCGCGCTCGTTGTCGTCACGAGCACGGCCGCCAACACGGCCTTCGGCTGCGTCTCCGTCCTCCTGGCGGCGGTCTCCCCCGAGAACAGCGGCCGTGTCCTCGGGATCACGCAGACGTGCGGCGCGGGCGTGCGGATCGCGTCCCCCCTCGCCGCCGGGTTCCTGTTCTCGTGGACCCTCGGCGACCACCGGCCGTGGCCCCTGAACTACCATTTCACGTTCTACGTCGTCGCGGGCCTGAGCATCGTGGCCGTGGGGCTGGCGCAGTTGATTCCGGCCTCCGCCACTCGGCCCGTGAAGAGCATTTAGTCCGGCGGATCGGGAACGTCGTGACCGGGTTTGCGCTGGGGTCCAGCCCGGCACAAAATGCCTGCACCAGCCTGAGATTGTCTGGTAGGTCGGCTGACACTCTGGTTAGCCGGGTGTGTGTGGGGGGGGTACCACTGATGAGGCTTTTGTTTTGATCCTGCTCGTCTGCTTGTCCCAACCAGACAGCAACTCAAACAGACTCCATACGGGGGGGGGGGGCAGCAGCACAATGTGTGTGTGTAGTGCACCGGTTACGGTGTACTTCAGCCGCCTGTTATGTTTCTGTGCGATGCAACTAATTCTGCAGGTCGAAACTCATTGTACCACACTCCTCGGGGGGCTGAAGTAGTGCAGGGTGCAGGGAGGTGAGGATTCCAAATCATACCCCACACCCCATGGGCAGCTCTGAAGCTGTCACCCGGTCCTTCTCTGCTGCAGGCCTCTGGCTGCGTCCGTAGCGCCAGACACTATGTCGGTTTTCTGACCATCACCTGGGGTCTGGGCATCCTCGTCTCCGCTCCCTGAACTGCAGAAAGGCGCCTATTGGCGTCGGACATGATCTGTTTGTGTTGTCTGATGACCAACTGACGAGGGTTTTTTATTCAGCCAACAACGCTTTGTGCTGTGCATCGCAAACTGTGTGTGTGTGCGGGTTATTGGTGGTTCGTTCATTTGTCGCCCTCACGGTGTGTGTGTGTGTGTGTGTGTGTGTGTGTGTGTGTGTGTGTGTGTGTGTGTGTTTGTGTGGATGTGGGTGCGTGCGTGTTGAGCGTCTGTAAACCTACTGTCCTCGCTTGGCGACTATGAGTCCCCCCCTGCCCCCCCATTTCAATGACGGAGCGATACCGGACAGCCCGATATCCACGAACGCAGTGTCCACTGTCTCGTGGTCTACTGAAAACTCACGATGCGCCACCCCCGAGACATGATCTTGCACCCTCCACCACACACAGACACATCCAGCCCGCCACGTCATACCCTGAGTCTCCCCTGCTCCCAGCCCCCATCCTGACCCTCAGGCTAATTGATTGAATGCACGGCAGTCTCTATTTTTTCACCAACCAGTGGCAGGTTGACCCTTCCGGAAATAGAATTGGAAAACCACCCCTCACTGTGTCAACACGCAGGCCTGTCTTGCCGTACCCCCCCCCCCCCTGTAAAAGCTACGCCCTGGTCCAAGCTACCGCGGGCGTAGGGACTGTATGAATTTGGGACGTAGTTTGATTCGGTACAAACGTAGTGCAGCCACATAAGACATGGGGTTGGTGACGAATTTGCCAGTTACATAGAGTCATGGACACATTTGTTGTGAGTGTTTGCCCACTTGAACCCACATAGCTCTGATTTTGGGGATATTCGTGCATTATGCTCCCCTTTCTGGCACCAGCACCACCTCACCAATTTTCTCTTTTTGAACCCGGGCGTCTGCCGCCTTGTCCAAGCGACAGTAGGCGTCGGCACCATATTAATTTGGGACTTTTGCGTAGCTTTTACAAGGGCGGGGGGGGGGGGTACTATGTTTGTGTGGCTCTGTGTATTAGCTCAATACCCACCAGTAGCACACACCCGGGCCGGGGGCAGCGGCCAGCACAGACGACCATCAACCTCCTCTCCCCCCCCCCCCCCAAGCCCTCCATGCCCAGGAGAAGTCTGAGCGTAAGGTGCGTGGCCGAGTGTGGCCAGCGGTCGCGAGCACGCCCCAAGAGCAGCGAGACCCAACATGGAACACGGCGTGTACGCCACGACCCAGGCCCAGACTGTGGAGGAGCGTGACCCAGGGCTAAAGCCCTGGGCCAAGATGCCCTTGTCCCTTGCCCAGGCCACGGAGGATCAGTATGCACCACGTTGGTCGTGGATCACTTGATCCTCTTGACGCATAGCTTCCCAACTCCTTTCGTCACGAGTCAGTATGTTGGTGAATCCGTAGACTCGGAAGGGCACATTGATTTGCGGTGCAAAGTGGACCAGTGTCAGGAGTTGCTCGACCGTCTTGTACATATAGTTGGACATCGACCCCGACATATCGAGATAGGATCAGGAGCAGCACAGTGGAACAATTACTGGCCAGTCGCACAAGACCGGAACTGAGAAGGCAATGAAGAAGGCCGCTGTTAATGCCCGCGGGCTCCCATCTGTCCACCCTCTGCTTGTGTGCCGCTTTGTTCGCTTCAAACCCCCTGAGGATTCGATGCTTGTGCACCGCGCATAGTGCGGCGCGCAGGCCACGCCCTTGTCCAAGCACCACTACCGCGGATGAAGAGTCTCAGGAGTTGACCTCTGGGGATGACTCCGGGGGTGGGTCGGGCGAGGACACCCGCGACTCTGCGATGGGCAGTGACTCCGACAGTGAGGCCCTCTCAACGGATGTCAGTGACAGGGCACGGGAACGGGCAGAACAGCCACTGATATGGGACGCAGACTACAGCACGGATGTCAGTGACAACCATCGGAGAAAGGGCAGGAGGGTAGTCAAGAGCGCTCTGGACGTGGCCCAAAGGCACGGCTCTGATCCGATCCCTGCAGTTGAGGACAATCTGTGACGGCGCCTAACGGCGCCTTGCTGGACATTCTGCACAATGTGTGTCGCGGCTCCGCTGCATGATACTTGCAGTGTGTGGGCATAGGTCTGTCGGTGGGGACCTATTGCTGGACATTCCACTGTTCTATGGCCAGCCCCCCCCCCCCCCGTCTAGGTGAGGGAACCGTCATCCCCAGCCGCTTACTGGACAAGATGGAGGGAGGGTAGGCGTTGGTTCCGTCAAATTTTGGTCAGTTACTGTTGCTTTCGCAGGGGAGCGGGGGGGGGGGGGGCAAAGGTGCAAAGTTGAAGTCTTTCTCAAGCTCTTTGGCACAGCATTGCCCAGGGGCCACACATGGGAATCTTTTCGCATGGGACCAAAGGATGAAATTTGGGTGGCCTGCTGTTGGGAGGGACGGTCCGGTGGTTTTCGATGACCACTCTTGGAAGGAAGGAGACACGACAACCGGCGTCAGTACCCCCCCCCCCCCTTGTAAAAGCTATGCCCTTGTCCAAGCTACAGCGGGCATAAGGACCGTATTAATTTGGGACCTAATTTGATTTGGTACAAATGTAGTGCGACCACATCAGACATGGGTTTGGTGAACCCACATAGCTCTGATTTTGGGGATTTTCGTGCATTGTACACCCCTTTCTGGCACCAGCTCACCATGCAATCTTCTCTCGTTGAACCTGGGCGTCTACGGCCTTGTCCAAGCTACAGTAGGCGTAGGGACCGTATTAATTTGGGACTTTTCTGTAGCTTTTACAAAGGGGGGGGGTGTACTTGCAGCACTTAGCCTGGTGCGCGTGTTGCAGCAGGGTCTCATCAACCCCATGGCAGGTTCCTCCTCCTCGTTGTCATCGCTGTTGTCTCGTAAGACCTGGATATCTCAGCACCGTCCCATGGATATCTTGGATGTCTTGGCACCGTTGCATGTATGCTTAGCACCATCGCATGGATATCTCAGCACCATGATTGCATGTGTGTTCCGCCACCTCAACAAACCATCCAATGTATTGAGGATACGTGCACTGCACTGAATTGGTTGTTCCACATTTCATATAGTATTGCACTGACCCCCAACAAACCAGACACTATCGGGGCTCCTGGTGATTCATACCCACCACCAGTGGCAAAGGAGCGCGATCACAGCTCAGCCTCATCTGCCTAATCAATTAGAGCATCTGCGGCAATTTGTCACGGGGTGTCTCTCTTCACTTGATATCACACATAAGCAATGGAAGGAGGGGGCACAGTCAGGGAATGCCGTGCACTCAATGCGCATGCAGTGCAAACCTTTGAATGTCGGCAACTGTTGGACGCTAGGTTCAGCACATCCCAAAATGCACTTTTTTACCTTTAGCCAACAGGTATTTCACAGAGAGGCTGGGCGTCGGTTGCACATGAAAGAGGGTGTGAAGAAAAGCGAATCTCCCGTGGCAAAACCATGTTGGACATCTTGGTTTGCCATGCAAATCCGCATGACCCCTAACACGTGTGCGCATGCCCATCCCCAGCCTGATTGCATCAGTCATCGTAAATGGGGGGCTCCATTCTAGTGCATAAATCAGTTTATTGAATGAAGCCAGCGCCCAAATGCCCATGAAGTTACATGACCCATTGGTGTGACAACAAGTTCACCAAAACAAAACTATTCTCTCTCTCTCTCTCTCTCTCTCTCTCTCTCTCTCTCTCTCTCTCTCTCTCTCTCTCTCTCTCTCTCTCTCTCTTTCAACTGCATCTTTTTGGATTTTGTTGGGGTATCCCACAGATGAAATCACTTAACCACGGCCATTGCAAACTCAGGTGTGACCAGTTGATGTTTTCCAACACTTCTGGTGGGGTGTTGTATGGAGGATGACCCAGCTCAGTGGAGGGGGGTTGTTGTCGCCATTTCCAAGGTCAAAACGCGTTTGCCAGGTTGGAAAGTGTGCAATTCTTTCTCTGGGTGACGTGGAGTGGTTTCAAAGAAATTGTGTGCTCTTGGAGAAACCTGCAAATGTTGCCAAGTTTTCCTTTCCTTGGGCACCCCAGGTGGTCTCCCATCATTTTTGGAAAAATGCGTTTTTCACCCATTTTTGACCTCTTTTTGGTTTCAAAATGGCCGTTGTTCGGGTGCGCCTCAAGCGCAGTGCAACTATTTGGGCGTCTGGCCGTACTAGAGACCCATACTTTGAGATACTAGGGGCCCCTAGGGGCATCATGGTGACCCCTAGCGTACGGTTTGACTTCTGATTTTGTCCCCCGTTGTTTGGGGACCCCCGAGAATGCAGGGGTGACGTAGCATTTCCGCCCTCTTTACTACAATGCCGTTTGCGACTCTCTTGCCTTGATTGTGTTTATGCTTTACATTGTATCTCTGCAGAGTGGCGAAGAGCCATTTCCACTCAAGGGGGCAAGCGCGCATCGGACGGCGAAAGATTCCATAGAGTCATTTCCACTCAGGGGGACAAGCACGCATCGGACGGCCAAAGATTCCATAGGGAAGTGGAAGTATTGAAGCAAGTCCGATTATCCGATACAAGGACGCGATTAAGGCTCGTGTGAGTACCATGTACGTAAGGGAAAGGGCATTCATGGATCATGTTACATGCAAGTTTGCCCCAACCCAACCTCCATCGCTAAAAATGGTGCAACCCACGCCTGTTCATGGCTTTTCCAGTTGTGCATGATGTGTGTAGTGGGAAGGGAAGGTAGTTTGCAACTTTCTTGAGCTGGAGCAGTTTGGGTCACCTAATTCTAAGGGCGTTTCTAAGGGGTGTGCTTGGGGGCTCTTCGGGGGGAACATAGTCTAAAAGTAGCGCGCAGTGCGTGCGCAGTGCAAAGGTTCCCCCTTCCATGCTTTTTGCGACTTTTGGTGTGCCAAAGTGCGTCAAAATGGCGTCAAAATGGGCTCATGACATTTGCTTGAGCATTCCAAGTGGTCTAGGATTCTGTTTTTGAAAAATGCGTTTTGGACCCATTTTTGCCCCATTTTTTGGTCCCAAACCGGCCCATTTTGAAGGCCTTGTGGCACTCATGGCAGGCCATAACAAGCCCAAAAAGGCTCAAAAAAGGCTGAAACCACCCATTTTGGCATCCCAAGTGGCCCTGGATCATTTTTTGGGGGGAAAAAGAGGTCAATTTTCTTGCGACCTTGCTGACCCATTTTGGCCCCTGGCATTTTGGACTTGAGCCTGCAGTTTGCCGGAGCGAAGTGGGCACTGGTACCAATGCGCACAGTAGGATCTCATTGGCGAGTCCTTTTGCTAAAGTCAGACTGACAGTGGTTTCTGATCTAGTTGTGTAAAGAACATTTGGGGGCAGCACAATCACTCGAATGAACATCATTGGTGACCCAATTTGCGTTGATACGTCTTGTGTGTTGGTAAATGTGAGAGGAGAGGTCTGCATGTGCACCTTGATGCTGGGATTGGCGGGAGAGGTGTCCAGGTGCCGAACCCTTGCACGATAGAAACCATGCACATCTTTATACTGTTATTGGACTTTGCCCGTGTATTTGGGATCAATTAGTACACCAGATGAGGATCCGCCAACCGAGCACATGCATGTTATTGGCGTATGTCACAAAGTAGGGGAAGTAGGGGTAAGTAAGGTGACAATCTTTCGGACCACCAACTCCAAAGTGGAGAGAAAACGATGTACTCATGCTCGGGTGATTCCCCATGATCATAGTCCAACCTCCACCAACAAGGAACAGAAAGCATGAAGAAGCGGACAAGAGTAACATCATTGCGTGTACATTGCATGGGCCAAATCCCCCGAACTTGACAAACCATCACAATCGAATTAAACTATTTTTACACCCTTAAAATCCTGGTAATTTTTGGGAAAGGGGCAAACCTAGAGTCCAATAGTTGCCGACATTCAAAGGTTTGCACCGCATGCGCATTGAGTGAACGGCATTCCCTGACTGTGCCCCCTCCTTCCATTGCTTATGTGTGATATCAAGTGAAGAGAGACACGTCGTGACAAATTGCCGCAAATGCTCTAAATGATTAGGCAGATGAGGCTGAGCTCAAGAAGGGTTTAGTGCAGATCACCCTTGGTAGGCTCATTTCTGTCTCTTATGGGTGTGATACCCATGTTCAGTACGCCGCTAGTGTTGGTGGACAAGGCCGTGCATGTGCCCCCTGGAAAAAGCAGACGCACCCAAATAAGAAGGCGCACACATTTTTTATTTGCACTTCAAAACAAGAAACACATAGAACCATGGCACCCAAAGGTGGTCCACAACACATTCATCATGTTGCCGTGCTCCATCAACATGAACAACAAAAGCATCAAATGCTTCCATATGTTCTCCTGGGTTAGGACACCCAAATTCTTAAATGATTGAGGGGCACCGCACTCTCCCCATTTGTAGGACTTCCCAAGCTGGGAGAATGAGGCCAAGAATGTTCTAAACTTTGCTTTGGCATCTACATGGTCATTCGTACCCCAAGTGGTATTATGATAGGGCTGAAATCAATCACCAGTTTGGCAATCATGAAGAGGTTTTTGTTGGTCTTTCAAGCTGCTGACAAGCTTTATCTTTGTCACACGCTGGGCATCTTTTTTCGCCACTTGTGATTTCTACCCCTGTTTTGCAGTGGTTTTTGTGGTTACATGTGGATGGGTGAGTGGGTGGGTGGGTGGGATGGTGTGCCTCATGGACTTGCCACTTTCCGGTTGGAGATACGGACCATCCCCTTTCCATTAGGGAATACGGTGCTTATAAAGCCCGGATTCATGTCATTGTGCCATTCATCAAAAGAAAGAATGGAAGTTTGACGGCTTGGCAGCAGTGGTATAATGATGTTCATGGGTGGTACAGGGCACGCATTGAGCAAGTATTTGCTCACTTGTGGCATTGGGATTCGGTTAGGCACATCTAGTTTGGTGACTTTGATGAGTTGCACCAGTCCGTGCGTGTTTTGTTACATTTCACGCAATTTTGCATTCGGAGGTAGGTCCATTGCCCTCTTTATGAACCGTGGGAGCATGCCCCGCCTCATGTATGGACTGATAAAAGCAACTCAGCTGCCACGCAAGATGAGGGAAAGGATGAGGCAAATGTGTGTGTGTTGTGTTGTCAGAAGCGCTCACCATCACAGCTTGTGGTGAGTGCCAAGAGCATTATTGCGATGAGTGTACTGATCCCCACACTTGTGGGAACCAAGTTTTTTAAGCGATACATGTGTGATACATATCTCTCTGGGACGTCGGGTTTTATGCCAACACGGAGCGTTTTAGGGTGTCGGTGCCATTGCTGCCTCATTTGTGCCTCTTGAGTGCCTTGTAGGGGGGGGTATGAGGGGTATATTCGGAAAGCTCTTGAAAAGGGCTATTTGGAACACCCCAGGTCTGCATGCTGAACTGACGACATGTTTCCGTATTTCATCCATTTCGGATGGTGCCTGTGGGCCATGCCCCTGAACACAGGGTGGGTACCAGTGAAGCCACGCAGGCTGCAGGATTGGGAAAAACTGAAGAAATATGTTCCCAGTCACAAGCACGGGGATGTGTGCCCCAATGGAGTCCCGGCCCTTGCAGACAACGAATCGGATTCGGAATAATGAGTGATCCCTGGACCATTGCCTGTGCCCTGTGTGTCCTCCCTTGTACAGCTCTGTGCGCAAAACTGTGACCACCTACCCCCCCCAACCCATACATTTCTGAAACGGCGTTTTCCCACAGATTTCGAAAAGCATACACATACCCCCCCCAAGGTGACGACATTTTGGTGCAGTACGCCAAAAGTTGAGAAAAGTCTGAAAAAATGTGAAAACGCTCCGTGTTGGCATAGAACGGATGTCCCAGAGAGATATTGATGGTGAATTCAGCTATTTCACCTTATGCACAAAGGTAAGATGATGGGCCCAAACAGGGTCGTGGCGATCCAAGGTCACATTGCTAGTATACTCAAGGTAGGAACATAAGCGGCTCCTTCTGTGTCTACCCTGACCCCTGTCCTTGACAGGGGAAGAAGCTATGGTATATTCTGAGAGTGTACTTGGATCCCGAGGCTATCTCGTACTGTTGCAGAACTGATGCAGCTTCATCAAAAAGAAAAAAAGAATTCAGCCATTTCGCCTTATGCAGCATGCTTTGTAGGGAAGGTTTGCCGTCCACCGTGGTCTACTAGGGGGGCTTCTCTAGGGGAGGGTAAATCCGGGGTTAAAGTCAAAGTCGGGATAGTTGATACAAAAGTAGCGCGCTGGGTATGCGCTAGGCGCGCCCCGCAAATACCCCTGTGTTATGTGTGGATCGTTGTGTGCTTGCTATTTGGCCTCAACAGAGTTCCTCTAGGGTGAGGGTAGCACTGCTTGCTCTGCCCCGTACCTCCAAATGGGGGCATGAGAGGGTAGTGAATGAGCTGCTGAGATCCATCCGTCAACGCAAAGCGCGGCATCAGCAGAAGAGGGGCGGTGTATCCAGTGCATCGAATCAACACCCGATGCCGGCTCATGTGCTGTGTGTCCGAATGTCTTGTGGTGTGTGTGCCTCTCATGGGGCAGTGTGTCCAATTGCTGCCGCTGCGACTGTTCTTTCACAGGCGAGGGGGTGGTTTGTTGCACCAGTTTCTTACCCATGACGATGACTGACAGCTCTTTGTTGCACTCCTCTTATTGTTCGTTGCCTCCGGAGAACGATGAGACTCTACTGCAGCTTTCATCAACCCTGGACGCTCACGCCACAGGTCGGCCCCAATGTAGGCTCCAGCATAGTCCAGGCCCCAGTGTTGGCTCGCATGTAGGCAGCTGCGGAGCTCCAGTGCAGGCCGCAGTTAAGTCCTTTCGTCGGCTTGCATGTAGGCCCCATCGTAGGCTCCAGTGCAGGGTCTCCACTGGGAGTGTACAATCCTCCTGCATACAGCCCCCAAGTGCACAGCCCCCGTGGGTAGTGGAGAGGGGCCAGTGCGGGGGGTGAAGAGCCATACCACCAAGGCTTAGTGGCGGGAGCTAAGCATGGGAGGGTAATGGTCGCAGGGAAGCCCGGGAAGGGGGATGGGCTGACCCAGACGGCCCGTGAGACGTTCGATAGCCGTGTCAGGGCGGTGACCTCCCGGCAACATTCGGTGCTGGTGCGGTTTGCGCTGCGGGAGCGGCAGGGCAAACCACTTTGTGAGTGCCGAACGATGGAGCGGTGTTGAACTGGTGGAGTCTGGCATGAGGTCGGGATCATGTGCTGCTCATCCCAAAGCCTGACATCGTGGCCTGGGTCATGTCCAGGGCTCCTTTTAACAACTCGCACCACCCACCCATCCCCACCCCCACCCCTCTTTACAAGATTGGGCCAAACTTTCTTCCGGCCTTCCGCCAATCAAAAAATTTGTCTGGCGCCTTTGGCGCGAAGTAGTTTTATGTCAAGAATTTTGTGTGGCGCGTTCATCCCTACGTGCCTTGAGGCATCGATCCATGGAGGGTCTCAGGCCTGCACCAGTTAGAAATAGGCCTGCACCGGTTAGAAATAGGCCTGCACCATCAAATCTGTAGAGGGTTAGATCACTGCCTTCAGGAACTGGATCACACTGTCACTACGACTCCGGCTCTGGGGGTTGTGGGGGAGTGCGGGGCATGCAGATCCGTTTTGGGTTGGAGTGTGCAGGGTCACGGGTGGGGAGCGCTTTGTCAGGTGATGTACGGTGGCAACGGCAGCTCGGAACAGGTCCTCCACGATGGACCAGTGTTCCCGTAGTTCACTCGGCGGTAGTGTCGGCTGCGTGCCAGTTGCTATTTTTTCACCAACCCATGGCAGGTTGGCCCTCCTGTGGCGTCCTCCCCTTTTCTATGTTTTCCCCCACAGTGTGGAATGCCACTCCTCAGCGCGCCGTAACCCTGCTTGTGTTTTCCCTGCCTTCTTAGTCCTCTGTTGTGTGTCACCGACCACCCCACAGCAGTACTCCCTGCCCCAAGCAAATAGTGACCAGTTGTGCCTGAATTTCCTTCCCCCTACCTCTCTGATAGTGTATGAAATGCAACCTGCTGATTCATCTCGGCCTTCAGTCTTCACACTGCTGTTTTCTTCAGCCTACAGTCATTGTGCGTCATGCACACTGGGAAGCCTACAGGCGTGGCAGTCTCCCACTGCATAACCTGGTTTCAGACTCAGCGAATCCTCACTACGTGTCAGATCCGCTACCATAGTCATTTGTGGGATCATCGTAGCACTGGACAGCTCTGAACCTTGATTCCGAGGGGTCACCTCGAGTACTGTGAAGTGAGCAGGCCGCGCCAGCTCATCTTGGTCTGAGCCAAAAAAAAAGAATCACCTCAAAGAGAGGTTGTTAGATCAAGTGCACGCGCGGGCGTCATATACCCCCTTTTTTGGGGTCATTCGCGTAGCATACCCCAAGGCATGATATTGGATGTCCAACCCCTTGTAAAATCATTATTTTGCCCAGTAAGACCATCCCCAATGGGTTTTTTGATTTTGAGGCCTCTACCCCCTAAAACTGGATATCACTTTTTGAGGGGGGGGGATGGGGGTGGGGGGGTGGGGGGGGGTCAAAAGTTTTTGCTTAATAGGC
>OZ038398.1:38549404-39023730 GCA_964036045.1 Eutreptiella sp. 'Long Island Sound 2002' | reverse complement strand
AAAAAACCCAAACTGTGTGTATCTTACCATATATCGCACGAAGTCGCCCCCCCCCCTACCTTGGAGGTAGGGGGGTGGTAGGGGGGGGGGGGGTTGGGGGGGGGGTAGGGGGGGGTAGGGGGGGGTAGGGGGGGGAGGTAGGGGGGGTTTGGGGGGGGAGGTAGGGGGGGGAGGTAGGGGGGGGAGGTAGGGGGAACACACAAAAGGCGGTCTGTAGCCACCGCAGGAGTCTTGTTATTTAAGGGGCCACAGGCAAGGCGGTACACACAGAAGGCGGTGCACACACAAGGCGGAACACACAAAAGGCGGAACACACAAAAGGCGGTCTGTAGCCACCGCAGGAGTCTTGTTATTTAATGGGCCACATGCAAGGCGGTACACACAGAAGGCGGTGCACACACAAGGCGGAACACACAAAAGGCGGTCTGTAGCCACCGCAGGAGTCATGTTATTTAAGGGGCCACAGGCAAGGCGGTGCATACAGAAGGCGGTGCACACACAAGGCGGAACACACAAAAGGCGGTCTGTAGCCACCGCAGGAGTCTTGTTATTTAAGGGGCCACAGGCAAGGCGGTACACACAGAAGGCGGTGCACACACAAGGCGGAACACACAAAAGGCGGTCTGTGGCCACCACAGGAGTCTTGTTATTTAAGGGGCCACAGGCAAGGCGGTACACACAGAAGGCGGTGCACACACAAGGCGGAACACACAAAAGGCGGTCTGTGGCCACCGCAGGAGTCATGTTATTTAAGGGGGGTGCGGGGGCTGGCCCCCGCGTCGAGCGAAGCGAGCCGTCTGTCGAGCGAAGCGAGTCGAAGGTAGGGGGGGGAGGTGGGGGGGGGGAGGTAGGGCGGGGAGGTAGGGGGGGGGGGTTGGGGGGGGTAGGGGGGGGGGTTGGGGGGGGGGGTTGGGGGGGGGTAGGGGGGGGGTAGGTAGGGGGGGGGGGGTAGTGGGGGGCGACTTCGTGCATACTATCATCTTACTGACTGCCTGCTTGCTGGCTCAGGGACTGATTGGCTGACTGTCAACCTCTCTTCGAGGTGCACTGCCGAAGGCAATAGAATTTTCTCCAGCGCGTTCGGCGCCTCTAAAAACTCACCACCACCGGGCGGGGGGGGCGCACCCACCCTGAACCCCACTCCCCACCCCCCCGCTCCCCTTTACTACTCCCCTTTCGCTGTGACTACGAGGGACCGGACGGACCATGCGTGCATTGCCGGGTTCCACGGGGGAGAGAGGGCTGACCCAAAACTGGCCTCAGAGACATTCAATAGCCCGTGGGTGAACTCAAGGCAACATTCAGTACTGCTTTGGAAGTGCTGCAGTGTAGCAGAACATTGACGAGCTGTGACCGGTCGCCTGTGACATGGGGGCGTTCGGTCGCTGAGTATCTGTTGCACGGGGGGGGGGGGTATATGCGACACCCCCCAGCCCCCCCCCGCCATCGCGGTGGTCTCGGATGGTGCCGGCACTATGGGTGCCTATGTGGGTCTGCTGAACAATATAAGGGAGAAAGGGGGGAAGGAACTCATTGGTTGGGTGAAGGATGCGGCACATTGCTTGATGCGAGCGATCAGCACTGCAAAGGGAAAGGTGAAGCTGTGGTACGATGCACTGGATGATCTGGTGTCCTTCTTAGCCTGCTTCTACAGGACCAGCTCCAAGCGCATGCGGGGGTTGTGGCGCAAGGGGGGGAAGTTTTGTTTCTCCCGCCGCACTGGTGTGCGTTGGGTGGAAGCGATGTTCCACGAGCTGGATATCGTGCTAGAGAACTTGCCTGCTGTTGTGGAACACTTGCCCGAGTACATTAGTCATGAGGCTGACCTGGGGCGGAGGGAGAAGGCCGAGGGCTTGTTCGATGCACTTTCACACCCCCTCTTCAAGTTGACGACAGCCTTTTTTTGCGATGTTTTTGCTGTGGTTTGTGCCACAAGCAAGAAAGTTCAAGCGACCAAGGGGGCACGGGTCGCCGCCGTCCAGGGTTTGATGAACGTGATGTGCACACAGCTGTTGTACACCATGCGTCATGTCATTCCAGGGGGGTGGGAGGAATCGTTGGGTGTTGACGTAGGGAGTAGCCTCATCAAGGGTAGCCGGATGAAGTTTCTTCGCAATTTGATTGAGGACGTGCAGACACGATTCAAGCGAGCTGAGTGGGATGGTAGTGCTAACCTGGAGGATTGGGTTGAGGCAAGCTCGTGTTCGTGTGAGAGAGTGTTTAGCTACGTGACGGCTACGGACTTTGGCCAAACCACGGAGCGCATGTGTGAGACGCTGTGGGTAAGGTGCAATGGGGAGGCACCAGAGGATTGGGGGCCCTTTGAGGTTTTTGATGAGTTGCGCAAGACCCCTTTCCGCCCGCGCAAACGGAAGCAAGGGCATGCGGTTGAGGTGGAAGATGGTGGTTTGCTTGGGTTTGCGGCTTTCAAGGATTTGGCAGTTTCTTTGGAAGAGGATGGTGAGGCAGAGGTTCCGTTGGACATTCGAGATTTGTGGGTTGTCCCCAAGAGGGCTACACGTGACACCGACATTGGTGATGTGTATGGGGTTGAGTTGGAGGGTGAGGACGAAGACAGTGAGGACGAGGATATGGAGCAGGCAGGTGCAGTTGCCAGTAGCTCCTCTTCTGACCTTCGTAACCCCTCAGCTGTCCCCTCCACCTCTTCTAACCCTGCCGCGCAGTTGGTGTTTCGGTATGATGTGGATCAGGCGGTGTTGAACGCAATGGAGAGGGGGAGGTTGCATGAGTGGACGAAGGTTGAGTTTAACGCCATTTGTAGGAAGCATGGTTTGAGTGTGGGCGGGGGGAAGGGTGAGCTTATGGAGCGTGTCAGGGTGCACTTCCAGAGGTTGTACCAGCAGTAGGGAGTTTGTTTCCAGCTGTGCCACCGGCGATGGAACATTCGGGTGGTCGAACGCTACATGACTGTATTTGATCAGAATATTTGCTCTTGTTCATATTGAATTGTGCAGGGTGTGAGGTAGGGTCATGCAACACATGTGGGGCTAGGATCATATGGTTGTGTGCTGAGACCAATTTGGGGCTAGGGACTCATGGTTCAAAAATTGGGAACACCGGGGTGAAGACATGTACTGTCCGCGGGCTCTTTTGAAATTACCCCCGACTGGACGGAATTTTTTTTTTTTGCGTTAAGGACAGCCCTGCCCCCCCCCCCCATACATACCTCTGTACCCCCACACCCCCAGATACACATCCCCCCTGGAGGTATGCATGTGGTAGTAGTGGGTCGCACGCAGGCCCCCCCACCTTGGGAACCCCCCCCCCCCAACACACCCTCCAGCCAACCCCCCTTCCCCATACCCTCCAGCCAACCCCCCTTCCCCACACCCTCCAGCCGATCCCCCCCAAACTAGCCCCCGCCCCCCCCCCCCCCCCAAGTTTTCACAGATAGCTGGGGGGAGGTGTCACATCAGGGCCAGTTGTAGTCGCCCCCCGTGATCCGGTGCTCCATGGCCCCTCCCCTTTAAAAGGAGCCCTGGTAGTGTCCCTATGTACAGTCCCCCAGTGTACCGTCGTTCTGTGCCGTCCACCCGCACCGGGGCCGACACGCCTGTCGTGCCAGCACGCAGTCCCTCCCCGCCCCATGTCATCCCTCGCCTTTACAGCGCTGCGCCGGCAGATGATGGAGTTGTTCAGCAGCATGCGGTCCCGATGCCAACAGACGGTGCAGCTGGAGTACAGTCGGCAGCAGGAAAGGAGCGTGCAATTGGAGGAGGTCGCGTGAGCGCACGGGTCCAGGGGTTTGGTTTTGGGAGGGTAGTCCGCGTCCAAACCCGAGGGGTCGCCCCCCCCCCCCCCCCCGCCCCCGGGACTGAGGTGTAGAGAGCATTTCGGACACATGAACAGCCACACACTGCCCAACAGTCTGGGCCACCTGTGGGTCAACGCCTTGCCCCAGTGGTCCTTCTCCACGTGCCACAGGGCCTGAGGCCAGCGCCCCACGGCCCTCCAGACCCAACCCAAACCACTCCCCCAGAGCTCCTTTTAACAGCTCGGCACCGCTGGGGACCGGGGGGGGGGGTGTCCCACACCCCAACCCCCACCCTCAAAGATGGGGCCACATTTTCCTCCGGGCCTTTGGCCGATCAAAAAGTTTCTCCGGCGCCTTCGACGCCAATCGGTTTCCATCAAAAAAATTTTGGCGCCTTCGGCACCTCTAAAAAAAACTGAGCACCATTTGGGGGGGGGGGGGAAGCCCCCCGCCCCTGGACCCACAGATCCAGAGATCCAGAGAGCCCTGGACTCCCCCCCATCCTCTCAGCCCTCTCAGCCCTGAGGAAGGATCTGTATGATAAGGAAGAGGTCCTCATGTATGTAGTATTGTGGCTGCCAAAACACAGCCAACCGAAGCACAATGAGCCAGAAGGAGAGCTGTGCATGACATAGCTGTGAGAAATGCCGAACATTGCTGCATATGCATACCAGGACGTGCATGTGTGGAGCGCTCTTTGACCTGCGCGCGGCCATCCTTTCATTTCCCTCCCACTGAACATCAACCCTTCCCCAGCTGCCGCAGAGTGTGTCTCCCAGTACACCGTGTGGCGTGGAGGGCAAGCCTGGCTACCGGGGCCGCCCTGCTCCGTCGTGCCATGTCGTGCAGGTGTACACCGCGCGTTGCGCCGACCTGCAGTCGGAGTTGGAGCAGAAGGACCAGCAACTGCAGTCCATACAGCAGAGGATGGGGGACCTGGTGGCTTTGATGCAGGTTGCCGCCCGTGCGCCTCCCTGTGAGTGGCAGGGGCACTGGGGATCGCATGGGCGGGGGCATGACTGGTGGTTGCTGAGCAACAACGTACAGGGGCCCATGGAATGAGTCATATGGAGGCGGGGTTGCCGTGTTACCTTTGCGCCATTTTTTTTTTGCTTGTGCTTGAGCAACAGCCGGAGCCTCCAGCGATCCGACTCACCCTTTCCGGTCCGCTTTGATCGGGAGAGCATTGGGGCAGCAATGCTCACGAGGGCAGTGTTGGGCAGATGGGGCGGCTGTCGCGCTGCTTTTGAGGCGGTATGCCGCTTGGGCAGCAGGGCTTTCAATTGGCGGGCGGGGGGGGGGGGGGGCAATAGAGCCCCCCAAAACTGGGGGTGGGGTCTGGGAAAAGGGATCAATTGACAGGACCATGAATCAGTTAGTTATTGACTCTGGCACCAAAGCTGCCGAAAATCTTTTTGAGCATTGCAAATGGTCAACTTTTTTTCCACCAAATACATGGCAAATGATGGCTTTTCTGAACCTTCTCGGCGCGCCGATCCCAAAAATCCAATTTCATTTTTTGCCGATTTTTGGGTCCGGGGCACCTCCGGGGCCCGGGGGTAAGTCTCGGTAGGATTTTGGGGAACCCGTCGATTGAGCCCCTTTTGAGGGGGGGGTCTAGCCAGGGGGCTATATCGACCCCCCCCCCCCCAAAAATGAAAGCCCGCCTGCCCACTTGCCCCAAAAGTCCGCGGTGCCGAAGAAAAAAATTCCTCCAGTCACAACGGAGTGAGGGTTGGGTCCTCGTGAATAGCTCGTTTCGTGATTACTCCTCCCGCGGGTAGGCAGGCAAGGGGCGGGGGGTGGGCATTGTACCCACCAACGCCATCCCCTGCACCCACAGAGCATCAACCGCCCCATCATCGACACCTGCGAACACCCTCTCGGGAACGCCCGGCTGCACACCCACCGGTACGCCGTCCGGCATGCCCACGGCGACGGCCACACCATCCTTTGCGCCCATCCCACCGCCTGCTGGGCCGCGCGCGCGGAGGAAAACACCCTAGACCACACCCACAGGCACGCCATCGGGCCACCCATCTCACGTACCCCGTCCAACACACCCACAAACTTACCCACAACCACACCTATCAGCATGCCGAAAAGCACACCCACAGGCACACCCTCAGCCACACGGCACAGATTCCACTCCCTTAGGTAAACCTCACCTCCTCCCCGCACAGACACACACATCCGAGCCCCTCACATTACCCTCTGGTGCGCTCACCACACATCCCACTCACACCACCAGTTCCCAAGCGACGGAGACCCAAGACCCCCCCCCCCCCCATTGCCTACGGCCGCCGTGCCGCAGGGAATGTCGGAAGACGACGGGATGGACGTGGCTCGCCCCCTGTTTGGATAGGGGCATGGAAGGGCAACACAGGAAATAACATAAACAAAGCCCACGCACAGAGGTTCTGACTCTGTGGAAGAGTAGGAAGTGTGCACAGCAGCCAGCCCCGCCCACGTGCCGGGTTATTGGTGTACATCCAGCTCACAGCCACATGTGGGTCTCCCTCGTTAATAGTACAGCCTAACCCGTCACATAGCGTCCAGGACTTTAATTGGCCTTCAACCCTCGTTAATAGTACTGGCCAGGACATTAAAAGCCTTCAACCCACGTTAATAGTACAGCGCACAAAGACACACACACGCTCCCCTTTCACCACACACAAGGATCCCCGGTTAACTCAATCGTGCTAAGCATAGGTCTCGCAACCGAAAGGTTGTGGGATAGATTCCCGGATTGGGCACTGGAGGCGGGCGGTGGCAGCCGTGCGCCAAGGGCATCCTTTCTGGGGAAATTGCCAAATTGAGTAGGCCGTGGAGGCCGCCTCGCTGCCCTGAGCACCACCAGCTGTGAGAGCCCCAATACACACGCAACACATGGGGCAACATGGCGATGACGGGCTCGTTGAACTGATACCGTGGAGCTGGCCCGGCGGAAGCCACGGAGCCACCACCCCACTGCCAGGGTGGTCCTGGGGCAGTGAGCCCCGTTCTGGCCTAAAGTGCACATTGCACTGGTCGAGGGGCAACACAGGGGCGCACCCCTGGCGTGAACCGTGGGCCTGCTATAATGGAGAGCAACCCGACCTGAGGACGCCAGTGTGGCCGTACAAGTTCAACCGGGAAACCTGGTAAAAAAAAATGGTGAAACCCCCTTTCACCCCACACACACGCACGCACGCACGCACGCACGCACGCACGCACCCACCCACTCACCCACCCACCCACACACGCACGCACGCATGCACGCACGCACGCACGCACGCACGCACGCACGCACCCACGCACGCACGCACCCACCCACGCACCCACCCACCCACCCACCCACACACACACACACACACCCGACGACGGGGTACAAGAACTCAAGAACTCATGGTTCGGTCGCATGGTGGTAGGACGTAGTTGTTGAAATTCGCAGTTTGACCATGATTTGATTTGGGTGTCACACACACACACACACACCTCTTCTGCAGGGATGCATCAATGGGGACGGGCTGTGGGGAGCAGTAGTGCACACGCGCATGCAAATGTGTGTCTTGGTGCACGCCCCCCATCCTCCCGGCCTCCGACCCGGTGTCTCCCGCAGGATCGGACGATGGGCTTCAAGGCGTACTGTGCCGCGCAGAAGGCCTACTACAAATGGCGCATGTACACAGTGGACCGTTGCTCCCGTCGCACTTGTGAGCAGCAGATGGAGGTCTGGCCCTGCTTCAGGCCCGTGCAGAGTGGCTAATAACCCGGGAGGGGGGGGGGGGGGGCAGAGGCCACAAAAAGGTTTGTGGGGCTAAAATTGGCCTTACTTTCCGGCCCCTTCAAGATATAGATACATGGCAATATTGTCCTTTTGCGCCCCCCCCGCCCCCACTACCGGCTGCACTTTTGGGGGGGTTTGAGGGAGGGACCCCCCCCCCCCCTATTAGGGAGGGACCTCCTCCCGTATTTTGGGGTTGGGGAGTTCAGAAAAATATGTTTCAGAGCAGGTTGGGACAGTGGGAGAGTTATATGAGGGCAAAATTATGAAAAAATGGGATATTACATCATAGTTGACAGGATCCTACCCTGAGTGCTAAAAATAGCCATTTTACCCCCCCCCCCCCAAATAGCCCATCCCTACCTGTAGTGCCCCCATGCCATGGAAGTTGGGAACAGTTCCCTTCCTTTTATTCATTTTCATCATTCCCTGTCGCTCTTCGGGGTGAATAATGCCTCACATCACCAATTGTTCCCCTAAGTTGCCTCTTTTTTAGCTGTTTGGGTAGGAGCGTGTCATCGGTGATGTCATCCCCGATTTGTATCCCCTCGGTGGGCCTCACCAGCCACCCCTACCCATCTAAATCCATAGAAACCAGTTTTTTTTTTTGAGTTCCCAACCCTCAAAATAGGGGTGGGAATCGATGCACATTATCCAGTCGTGGGCAGCCCTCCGTCATGTGTGGGCAACATGACCCATGGCACCGAAGCAGCATTGGGCATAGGCATGGTGCACCCACAGCGGAGCCGCGTGGAACACCGCACCACGCAAGACCACCACAGCGGCGCGGGCACGCGATCCCCAGCGTGGCATGCAGGTCAGGCCTGCGGTGCACAAATCCATGATCAAGCACAGGTCAAACAGTGTGGCGGGCACACGTGCCACACCGCAGCACCCCTGGGCTGGTGTAAATTTTACTTGGGGGGGGGGGGGGGGGGAAGTGCTACTGTTCTCCACAGACATTGGCGAAAGGCGCCTAGGACCGGACATTCTGGTTCGTGATCAGCCTTGATCTCTTTTTGGCTGTGCATGCTGTTGCTTGCGCAATTTCCCTGAGCGCATTCACCACTTGCCACACCCACGTGTCACCGCACGGGGGGCGGGGGGGGGCTTTGAGCCCCCCCAAATTCAGGGAGGGGGGGGGTTGCGGAAAGGGGCACCAGGGGCCACGAGCTTATTTCCTCAATACAAATGCCTGAAAATTTTGGCTCCAACTTGCTTATGGGGCCGGGGCGGGGGGGGCAGGGGTGTATTAGAACGGCTGACAACCATAGGAGGAGCCTCCCTCCCCCCCCCCCCCCCTCTTGGAGTGACACAGTGACAGTGACAGTGACAGTGACGGGGACAGACTGTGACAGTGCCAGCGGTTTCGTCATGGGATATGCATGAAAGACATGGAAAAAAGAGAGGCGGCACTTGGAGCCCCCCTCCAGAGGGGGGGGGGGATTGGAAATCGATCTGTGGCCCACCCACAGGCATCTTCGTTTCTCATCTTCTGTGGCAGAAAGGTACCTATGGTCTTGTAAGCCACTGACGAGCCCGTTACCTTCTGCGCTTTGTGCTGACTGCCGCCTGTGCACACGTGCCATAGCCCAGAGTTCCTTCGGGGGTTGGAAAAGGGGCTCCAAGGGTCCCCCAACCCCCCTCAGAACTTTTCGGGAGCCCCGTATGGCGAAGTGTCGGTGGGTACATGGCGCATGGGGCAATATGGGGAAATGGCCATGTGGCATGTGGATATATCGCATACCTTTCGCAGAATAGGATACCCCCTGTATGTCGGCCCTTTGGGCTTTGGGGCGCAAGTACAGACCATAGCCCCCTATTTTGGGGGTAGGGAACACAAAGAAACTCTGTTTCGAACAGTTTTGGATGGATGGGGCCGGGTATGACATCGCCGATGGTCGGATGGCCGGTGGGAGTACTTCCCTCACCCTTCATCAGTCTCATGTTGTACAAACCCATATTAGGCGTAGGGGACACTATTTTGGGGACGCTTCTCATCCTATTTCCCTGCATTTTTGGTGCTGAGGTTGGGATCCTGCCTGTAATCCAGTAGCTCTTGATTTTGGTCAAACAGGGTAAAACTCTACCAAAGGCTCCACCCACACCGTCGCTTGGCCCACCCCCACCAGCCTGTACCGCCTTGCCAGATATTCAGCAAGAAGTCGTGCCCCCCCCCCCCCCCCTCCCCCCTCCTAACCCCCGTACCACCTCCACCCCTCTGCGCCACCTGTACTCCCCCCTCCCCGCACGCGGCGATTTCATGCTGTATAAACCCCGCCCCCAAAAATGTATACCCCCCCAAAAAATGTACATTCCCCGAGGCTTATGGGTGTTTTGCCAAAATCTGTCCCCCCGTCAGCCATATTCAAGTAAACGGAACACGGAAAAATCCCCGGCACAGTTTTGACACCACTGCAAAGGTCGCTCCCTTGAAAGCAGTGATTGTGGTTTGCTTCTTGACATTGGACACATTGGCAGAGGCATGGGCCACGGTGCAGTTCCACATTGGATTCAGAACGTGAATGTTCCATGCAGCCAACACCACACCAAACTGAATGACAAGCGAAAACGAACATGCAGCCACCCCCCCCCCCCAAAAAAAAATGTATACCCCCCCCCCCCAAATTGATAGCCCCCACGCCTTACTGAGCGTTTTGCTGAGATCTGTACCCCGGGGCATAGATTTTTTGGAGGGGCAGTTTAATACCCGGGGGGGGGGGGGGGGGGTATACGACCTAGAATTTCTGCAGTTCAAATTCTGTGCGAAAAATTTTTGTACGCAATTTGTTCGGTGTTTTTAAGGATTTGTGCGGGTTCTAACAGCAAGCGCCCACTGTTTCTCACGAGCAAGAGCATTTTTTGGGAACCATACATAATGTTCGCTCCTTGTTAAGAAGTGGCACAGATTTTGTCGCGCCAGAATTTGTAGATTCATGTTTCCCCCCCGCACGGAATATCCCCCTCCCCCCCCCCGCCGGTATGCATTGCTGTGTTGGTGTAGCACGTGTCCGGTGCGCAGGAGGCCAATGCCCAGCTGTGCGCCCAGAAGGCGTTCGGGACGTGGCGCTGCGCCGCGCTGCAGGGCCGCGCCGACGGCCTGCAGATCTCGTACGAGAACCAGCTGACCAGCGCCACGGCTCAACTGCAGCTCGGCAAAGACACAGAAGTCTCTTCCTTGAAAATGCAGGTGCCCCCCCCACCCCCACCCCCACCCCTACCCACCCAAATCGCTCCCAGGGAAATCAGAGACGCGTTCGTGCGTCGCGTTGCGCGCGCGTGTCGCCAGAATCATTTCCGGTCATTTGGCCAGCCAAGTGCCATTTTGGCACCATTTGGGTATATCGCCGGGAACCCCCCGGAAATGCAACCCTACCAGACTTGGCACTAGCGTGTGCCGGCTCAGACATGATCGGATGGTGCAGGGTCCTACTGAGCCGCATGCTGGACGCAGCACGTTCCTACTGAGTTCTGGTGGTGCGGGGGGCGGGTATTACTGAGTGGCCGTTGATGCGGGGTTGATTCCTACCCCAGACCCAACCACCCCTCCCCGGACCCACCCACCAACACACACACACACACACACACACACACACACACCCTCCATTGTGCATGATGCACACAAAGCCCCCCGTGTTACATTCCGTCGGGTTGTTGTTCCTTTACGGGGCCCTGGACAGTCACCCGCTCTTCCCTTCGCATGTTGCGTCGGGTCGCTGCGTTCTGTCAGCCGCTGCGGCCGGTGCTCCTGCTGGTGTCGTTTCCGCGTTCGCGGTCATGAGCAACGGGGCGACAGGCAGATCTGTGCGTTGTGCTGCATAACCCCTGAATCGCCCCCGTGATCATCAGAAAGACTTGCGGTTACCCCCCGGCGGAAAAGTTGGTACCACAACTAATTTCGATCATACCATTCATCTTTCCTCCCGCGAGTAAACAACATTATCGGTGGTGTTACTAACACTACTCGCGGCTGCATGTCACCCAATCGACTCGCAGTTGCAGCTTCCGTTTACTCGCGGTTACAACGTCCGTTTACTCGCGGTCACAACGTCCGTTTACTCGCGGTCACAACGTCCGTTTACTCGCGGTTACAACGTCCGTTTACTCGCGGTTACAACGTCCGTGTACGCGCGGTTGCGGCGCCCGTGTACCCGCGAGCACAACGCCCCGAACGTGTAACCGCCATTGCTCATGTCGGTAGCATTATCGACGGGACTCGTGCGCACCGCAACCCCCGTGTCCATGCCGCCACCCAAACCGTCACTCCCGGACTGCCCCCCCCCCCCCCCTGGTCCAGTGACATAGCCTTGCAGTCACACCCCCAATGGATTGGGGTTGATTCGGCTCGCTTTGTTGGTACCCCCACTTTTGGGTCCCAGACCCCCCCCCCCCTCGCCCCCTTCTATACACTTCCCTTTGGGGGGGGGCAGCGGGAGGCACCCCCCCCCCGTCCCCCATCCCCGAGGCCCACTCCTCCGCCCGTCGCGCCCCCGCCCTCGCATCGAGCCCCCCCCCCCGGCCGGCCCCTGACGCCCCTCCGCCCCCCTCCCCCCCTCCACAGAACTTGGCCCTCCAGAACGCGCTGGCGGTGGAGGAGCAGCAGCGGCACGTGCTGGAGGAGCGCCTCAAGTCCGCCTTCATGAAGGGGGTCTGCGCCCTCAATCTCGAGGCCATGCAGGTCCTGAGGGTCGACCCGGAGGCCGAGGCCAAGGGGCCCTTGGAGGCCGGGGGGCCCGGCGCCCCCGCGGACGGCGCTCTGCTCGGTGCGTTTGCCCCCGCAGTGCCTGTGCCCCGCCGTGCGTGTGCCCCAGTGAAACGACACCAGCCGGAGCACCGGCCGCAGCGGCCGACAGAACGCAGCGACCCGACGCAACATGCGAAGGGAAGACCGGGTGACTGTCCAGGGCCCCGTAAAGAAACTGCAATCCGACGGAATGTCACACAGGGGGGTTGCAAAAGTGGCGGGGGCAGTAACTGAGAGCGCGCCCCGCCGCGCTCGCAGCCCCACTTCAGCGCGTGTTTTAGTGGACGGGGGTTTCCCCCCCCTTTTTTTTCGGTTACAAAACGTGGACCTCCAACCGCCGTCGGTTACACTCCCGAAATCCCCGCCGCAATTGTCCCCAGACGAAGCCCCCCCCCCCCCCCCCAAGGGCTGGAACACGCCAGAACACCTGAATGCGCTGGAAGCGCCGTCGAGGACATTGGGCAATGAAAGCTGCGGGGCAGGCGCAGCCGGAGCCTAATGCTGACATTGCAACCTGACCATTGATGCCCCCCCCCCCCCCCCAAGGGATGCACCGCAAGGGGGGGGGAGGGGACCCCCCCCCCCCCCTCTCCGGGGCGCCCAGCCTATGCCCCGCCACTGTCCCCCAGACGCCAAGTGCCGGCTTCAATGGCATTTGTAACCGACAGTAACCGCCCCCAACCGCTTTGGCAACCGCCTCCAACCGCCTGTCTGACCGCTCCTGGGGCCGCCTCCGAGGCCCCTTCCCTTCTGATGCATCCCCCCCCCCCGCCCCACCAGGCCACACTTCCCCCCCACGCGCAAGGCCCAGCCCCCGCACACCCCTGCCCGCGCGCGCGCCTACACACAGGACAACGGTATCTTCCGCCCACCTGCGCTTCGGTGGGGTCTGGTGGCTGTCGATAGTCCGCTCGGCCTTGGAACCAGACAGTCAGGTAGTTCAGCCTCGTGGTGGGGCAGGGAAGGAAGCCCACACCCGAGGGCCTGCTCCTGCATGAGGCCGCCAGCCCAACCCAACCCCCCCCCCCCCCCCCCACCCGCCCCCTGTAAGGCCAGAAGCGGCACTTGTGAGTGCTTGGACAAGTGTCCCACTCTCACCGCCTAAAAGTACGTTCACCTGGTCCCCAGGGGTAGCCCAGTGGGCTCCCTCTCGCAGTGTGTCCAACCCGCCCTCCCCCCCCCCCCAACCCAGCCCCCAATCCACGAACATCTACGTACCCCCGGAAGTCCCACCCGGTACACTCCTGCAGCCTCTATGCCCCCCCCCCCCTCCTCCCCCGAAGTAATTGGGCATAAGTAGTGGTGGTTTCTGGCGGCCGAACTCCACGGGAATCGGATGCCCCCAGAGCCACACGCGGCAGTGCACCAAGTGGGGGCTGGGGGATCCAGCAGTACCCCTACCCGCCCCCCGTCCCCCCACGTATCATACCAATGATCTAGTGGAACTGCCGGACATTGCTGCATATGCATACCAGGACGTGCATGTGTAGAGCGCTTTGAGACCTGCTTGCGCCCGCGTGTCCAACGAACACTTCCGGTCGGACCGCGTTTTTTTGAGGACTTTATTGTTCGCTGGACACGGAGGGGGGGGGGGCATTGATGTATCAGAATGCCTCTACAGAAGTGTTGCTTGTTCAGACATGTCACGGGCGTTCTTTCCAGCACGGAATCCCGTTCTCGTTTGGACTCAGCACGGCGCTGTGTGCCACTCAGTAATACCCGCCCCCCACACATCCACGGCTCAGTAGGAATCTGTTGTATCCGGTGCACGGCTCAGTAGGGCCCTTCAGACCCCCCCTTCAGAACCCCTTCAGACCCCCCCTTCAGACCCTCTTCAGTCCCCCCCCCCCCCCCCCCCACCCCTTCTAACAGATCCCTGCCCCCCCCCCATTCCGCCGACCGCCGCCGTTCCGCGCGCCCGCGCCGCTCTCCCAGGCCTGCCCCACGCCAACGGCCTGACCACGTCCCTCTCGTCCGTGGCCCAGACGTACGCGTCGCAGATGATGGGCATCTGGTCCTCCGCCGGCGCGGCCGGCCCCCTGTCCGGCGGCCAGACCCACGTCCAAGTCAACACGTCCTTCGAAGTCAACTGCGCCACAGGTCCAGTGCCGCCGCGTCCCGGGCGTCCGGCGGCGGGGGGCACACGGCGGCGGGGGTGCCCCACCCCCCCCGGGCCCCCATAGCACAGGCCAACAGAATGGCCCACAACTGCAGGAGGAGCCCCCAGACCAAAGGGACCATCGCGGGCAAAACGACATTTACAAGGAGGAAAATCTGGTCGGGCCATTTTTGGTGCACAAGAGGGATGGGCATAAGAATAGGTCCAATGTTTTGGTGGGGGTGAGGGGGGGCGTTGGCTATCTGTCACTCAGTGACACGTGGCGAGTGGCAGATCGCTGGACTTTGTGCTGGAGTAACACATGGACACACTGACAATGAGCCACAATTCCAGTGCCAAAGGCGCTGGAAGCAACCTTTTTTGATTGCCAAAAGGAGGGGACGCCTTTTTTTGTACCCCCAACTTGTGTACGACCAAAATGCTCAGATTTTTATGGAGAATTCAAAGACGCAAGAAAACCATGAAAGAAAATTTTCACGCCCCTCCCTGCCCTCACCCCCCCCAGGCTCCTCATGTGTCACTCGTCACTCGAGGGGGGGGGGGGCGCTTCGCACTCTGTGTGTCTGCCTTTCTACTGCAGCGAAAGGCGCCCATGACATATCACTGAAGAGCTTTTCTCCTTAACTTTTGCGTTGCACTTCTGCTTTGTGCCTGACGGTACCGGTCGTGCACACGCATCGGTATCCCACGGCGCCGGGGGGGGGGATATTTTTCCTGAACCATTGCCAAAATAAAGGCTTTTTTTTTTTATTGAGAACACAATTTCTAATTTAAAATCCAATTGTTTTTCCTCACCCGTTGCCAATATAAAACCTATTTTTTTTTCAAATCCAGAACACAATTTCTATCCTTACCCTCTCCGCTGCACATTTACTGCAATGTCACAAGTACAAACTTTTGGGTCACAGACCCCCGCCCCCTCCTCTCTTCTAATGTTCAGCCTCAGCAGATGCCTGAGGGGGGGTACTGCAGTTTGGTGGGCAAGAGCCAAAGGTCCGTTCCCCCGGCGCACAGTCGCAGCATCACTGCCCTCCAATCGTCCACTCCCCAGCGAAGGGGGAAAAGGACATATGGTGGACGCCCGGGACAGCGCATGGAGGAACAGGGCACCTGGGCCTCACGCACACAGAAACACAGCGAGGCAGGCTACGGACGGCCTGTGGACAGAGGCGCGTGGACGGCACAAACAGTCAAATCTCTCGGCAACAACCAGCACATCCCCAATACGCCAATTATTGGGCGCCGCTGACGCGCAAACGGCACATCCCGCCACATTCAGCACAGCCCCAACACACCAAATACTGGGCTCCGCGAACGCGGAAACGACACCAGCAAGAGCACCGGCCGCAGCGGCCGACAGAACGCAGTGACCCGACGCAACATGCGAAGGGAAGAACGGGTGACCGTCCAGGGCCCCGCAAAGGAGCAACAACCCGACGGAATGTCACACAGGGGGCGGGGGGGGGGGGCTAACACCCCCCCCCCTCCGACCCGGATTTCATCGTGGGAAAAAATGAAGTTTCCGAACGACAATATTGACTGGGCTTTGGGTGGTGCACAACCTTTTGCACTTTTCGGTTCCAGACCCCCCCACCCCCACCCCCCACCTCTAAGCAGCGCTCTGGGGGGGGGGGGGTGCCCTACACGTACCATCCCCCCCCCCCCACACACGCTCTCCTGTGAGGCAGGTCAACGGTGGTCGTTGCCGCGTCCCACCCCCAATTTATGGGGTTTGCAGGCCCCACATGTCCCCCGTGCAGGGGGGCAAACCATCAAAAGGACTTGCGGGGGGGGGGGGGGGACAGGTGACCGTCCCAGGGCCCTGTTGAAGAAACCGCAACCCGACGGACCACATGCCCACGGAACCGCAGCGAGGCAGGGGGTAGACGACCACAATGCGGAGGGGAGTGGGCAGCGACCGTCAAACGACCCCCCGCAACCACCAGCACAACCCCCGGTGCGCCAACTACTGGGCGCCGCTGACGCAGAAACGGCACCACAAGGCACACAACATAGCAAATGTTGCATCGAGCCCCCCCCCCTGCAGCGGACACCTCCCATGTGCATCACTGCCCCCCCCGTGTGACATTCCGTCAGATCTCAGTTTCTTTACGGGCCCCTGGACAGTCGCCCGCTCTGCCCTTCGCATGCTGCATCGGGTCGCTGCGTTCTGTCGGCCGCTGCGGCCTGTCAGTTACGCTGCAACCGCGTTCACCCGACCCCAACGGCACCTGCAACTGTTTGCAACTGCCGCCCAACTGCTTTCCCAACCGCCACCAACCGGCGGTACAGGCACTTGCCACACTACTAGTGCCCCCCCCCCCCCCCTCTCCTTCAAGTGCAGGCCTCCTCTGCCGTGGGATGCAGATGGCGTTTGAGACCCCGGACCCGCTGTGGTACACGTCTGCGAAGCAACAAAAGTGAGAACTCAAGGCTCTCCAGTGACAAAGCCCATATGAGACGCAAACCCTCCGGTGCTAAAGCCAGGCTCAGACAAGGCTGTATTAGAGAGGGGAGGGGGGAGGGGGGTGCGGAGCCCAAAGCGTTGGCCACCAAAAGCGGCCCAATTCCATTTTTCTTTCAGTGCTTTGCTCACGGAACAAAACAGAGCCAAACCGGCTTCAGAACATGTGGCAAGTTCCGCTGAGAAAACACGCAAATAGTACAAGCGATTCTCCAAGCGGACGCACACTTGTGTTTGCAAAGCCACAGCAATAACAATACCCAGGCAAAGCCAGACATTCCTCACGAACAGAGAAATCAGACGAGACTGTCGGGGGGAGGAGGGCGAGGACAGACGCCAAGGGGCAGGATTTTCTGAATTGGGTATTAGGGCGTCACTCAGCCCACCAAGCACCGTATCGTACCGTACCGTTTTCCGGAAGCAGTCGAATATTACGGAGGTTGCCAGGTTGGGGGCGGTTACTGTCGGTTACAAAGGCCATTGAAGCTGGCACTTGGCGTGTCGGGGCTGCGATTGGGGGAGAGGGGGGGCCCTCCTCCCATGGCTGTCAGTTGTGCCCACCCCCCCTCGCCCGGAGATCACGATTGGCACCCCCTACTCCCGCGTGGCGTGGCATGGGGCGGGGGCTGCCCCCGTCCGCACGGCCCTACCCGCGGGGGGCGGGTACCTCCGGGGGTACGCACTGGCACGGGGGTTTTGGGGGGAAATGGGCTCCGTTGCCCGTCCCAAGTCGCCGGTTTTCGGTGGGTGGGAGTGGGGCCCTCTGCTCGCAAGCGCTACTCTTGGGGGGCTTTGTCGAGGGGGTGGCCAGGGAAACACCACCACTTTTGCTCTTGACAAGGGTGGGGGAATCCAGAGGAGGAGGGGAGGTACCCCAGGAATGCATTGGAAGGGGCGGAGGTATTATCCCCCCCACCCTCTCCAGAGCGCACCAGCCGCTGTCTCCCTGACGCCAAGTGCCAGCTTCAATGGCCTTTGTAACCGACAGTAACCGCCCCCAACCGCTTTGGCAACCCCTGTAATATTCGACTGCTTCCGGAAAGTCAGTCACGTACCGGTACGGTGCTTGGTGGGCTGAGTGACGCCCCAATACCCAATTCAGAAAATCCTGCCCCTTGGCGTCCCGCCTCTCCCTCCTCCCCTGTGTGGTAAAGTGTGGAGGCCATGGCCTTGGGGGTAGGGGCGAAGGGGGGGGGCTGGTTGGGCCTGGTCCCGGTGCAACCCCCCCTGGAGCGCGCCGGGAGGGGGCGGGGGGGGGGGGGGGGCGTTGAGCCGCCGACCGCCAGCGGACAGACCTGTCCCCACTTCTTTCCCGCTCTGACCCCCCCCCCCTCCCCCCGCCTCGGGCCCCACAGCCCCCCCCCCCCCCCCCCCCCCGCCCCCGCCTCGTCCCCCCGTGTGCTCAGACCTGACGCCAACCCACACGCCGACCCGCACGCCGCCGCCGCCGCCGCCGCGCCTCGTGCAGCCCCCCTCCCCCTCCCCCTCCCCCCCGCTGCTCCAGTGCCCCGGCCGCAGCCCCTCCCCCACCCGCGGCGCCCCCCCGGAGCCCCTGCCGGAGCCGGACGCCCCCCCGGCGCTGGGCCGGGCTGCCGGGCCCTCGCCCCCCCACGGCGCTGCCGCGCCCAAGCCCAAGAGCCGGACGGTCGTCACGGTGCAGCGCAACCCGGACCTCCCGCGGCAGCCGCCGAGCCCCACGCACTCCGCCCCGGCGGCGGCCAAGCCGCGCCACAAGCCGACGTGGTGCCGGTCCACGCGGTTTGCGTAGGGGCCGGGGCCTCGGGACCGCCGCGTCGGTACCGGGCGTTGGAGGCGCTGGGGGGTTGGGGGCTGAAGGGAGGTGTCAGGGGTGGTGCCGAAAGCGGTTGCCAGCGGTTGCAAAAGCGGTTGGTAGACCATTTCTGGCAGCATCACAATCCCGATCAAAGGTCTACTCGCCTCCCTTTTGGGGCGCATGGGCATTTCCATTAGATCGTGAGGCATGAGGAGGTCCCCCGCGATGCACATCTTGATCTGGGGACACTCTTGTTGCACTGAAGGGCGCCTATGGCAATGCCGACGGGTGGTCTCTTCCTCCTGATCTCTTGTGTGACCACGTTCTGCCTTTGGAGGGCCAGGGCCTGGACCATATCTATGCATCCCGCAGCGGAGGGGGGGTAGGGGGCACCCGCCGCAACCAGCACAGCCCCAGCACACCAGCCACTGGGCTCCGCGAACGCGGAGACGACACCCGCAGGAGCACCGGCCGCAGCGGCCGACAGAACGCAGCGACCCGACGCAACATGCGAAGGGAAGAGCGGGTGACTTTCCGGGGCCCCGTAAAGAAACAGCGACCCGACGGAATGTCACACGGGGGGGGGGGTGTCACGCGACGCCCGGGGCTCAGCGAGAACGATGCAAGTCACTGACGGGGCCGGCAATGGGAGGTGGGGTTTCGGTACACAGATTTGTTTTTTTAGGGGGGAGGAGGGGGCGGAGGGGGCGCCTGACAACCCCCCCCCCCCCCCACGCATCAGGGCCAGTGGGGCACCGTGCGGTGCTGTGCTACGCCGTACCCCTGGTGGCCGGTGCGGTGGGGCATCAGGGCCGGCGGGACACGGCGCAGTACGCCCGGTGTTCGGTGCGGTCTGTCGGGAGTGGGGGGGGGGGGTGGTACACCGCGGAGCTTCGGGGGGTCCGGAGGGCCGGCAGCGGAGAGGCGCTCATTGCCAGGCATTTCAGAGACCCCCCTTTGCGAGGACCACGCCCCCGTTGGCCAACACGGGGGGCGTTGTTTCCCTAACTTATGGGCCCCCTCCCCCCCTCCCGTTGGGGAGGGCAGAGCAGCCGATTCCTGAGGAAGGGGAGGGCCAGGGATGTATTGGAACGGCTGACAGCCACAGGAGGACCCCCCCCCCCCAACCCAACCCAGCGGAAGCCAGTGCCTGCCCACGGATGACCCCTGACCTGCATGTACGCCCCTTTACCCTGTTAAGGAACGGCCCGACGTGCCTGACAACCATCGGAGGAGCATGTTGCCCGCCCCACGCGCACCGTGCAAAGGTTTGCTTCCGCGCCTTCGGCGCAAGAGGAGCCAAGCCTGTTTGTGTGCCTGGGTGAGGGGCACGGAAGGGCCCACAGCGAAGACGACACCTGAGCCCTTGGCGCGGGTCCTTCTCTCACGCCGTGTACACTAAGGGTGAGGTTTGGGGGGCGGCACAGTGGCTCTGCCACGTCCTGCTTCTGCGCTGACCCCTGTAGGCACAGCGTGCGGGACCTTAATCGGCCACTTGGTTTGGGTGCCTGGGTGTCTTTCCCGTGTTTTCTTGCCATTGCAGGCGTCCCTCCAAACCAGGCCCACTGCTTTCCATTGCCTGTATGCGTGTGGGTTTCCGTGTGCGATGTACTGTACTGTGCAGGACATCGCGCCTCCGGGCCAGAAAATTTTCGCGGTCCCATGTTGTCGCAGCTCACATCATTGAGAAATTTCTTGTTGGCAAAAAGTCGGTGCTGCAGGTCACCACCGATGATTCCTGGTACACCAGCAGGGGCCACTAAGGGCAGAAATTGGGATCCTGGGACTTGCCCCTGTGGAGAGCGGGGTCCGCGGATATGAGGGGCCCGGAAGAAAGGGGAAGAGGGAGAAAGTATTGATAACAACACACGACCACTGCCAGCACCCCAATACCTCTCCACCCGTCCTGAGAACAAAAGGGGCACGGGGATGGTGGTTTGCCAAAACGTTGGGGTCAGAACTGCCACAAAATGTGGTGAAATGACAAACTGAATTTCCTTACAGCAAGCGTCACAAATTTTGTTTGGTACCATTCAGCTGGGGGTACCAGAGGAGGAGGGGGGGTCCGGCCACCCCCCCCCCCTCTTCCAATACATCCCTGGGCATGGCAGCATTGGAGCCCAGGGTCAGCACGCGGGAGGGCAGCAGGGGCAGATACCCAACCCCCTGACTGCAGGCCTGTCCCTCGCGCCGAGTACACTCCGCGTGAAGCGCCGGGGATTCCGGCAGCAGGCCTCGCTGGCCCCCGTCTCCAAGCCCATCCCCCATACATGTGGCGTGCAGGACCTCAGTAGTCCGGCCTGTCTCCGCAACTTTCGGAACTGTGGGATGCGGCGGTTCCCATTTGTGGTTGTCCGCGATGGCGAAGTTTCTTCTGCGATCGGGGGCGGGGTGGAGGTTGTGCGGCCAAAGTCTGTCAAACACCCGCACAACAGTGCATTTCAATTGGAAATTCCTGCTGCATTTCCTGGCATCAGATTTAGCTCACCCTCACACCACGTGTCATGTCCGCTACAACATCGCCGTAGCATTGGACAGCTCTGATCCTTGATTCCGAGAGAGAGGGCTTCGCCAGCTTCCCATGGGGGGGGGTACCCCCCCCCCCCAAACCAAAGTGACCATTGTGGAAAAAACGAAATTTGCCATTGGGAAAATCTTGTTGGGCCATTTTTGGCACACAAACTGTGGGGTCCTAGACTAGCCCCCCATCCCCCCCTCCCCCTCTAATACTTCTCCCTCCCCCCCAAGAAAGAACAGTGCATTTCAGTGGTCTGTGAGCGCATCCTCAGGCACTTGGGTCCCCCCAGGGATGCATTAGAAGGAAAGGGACCTCAGAGGCCGCCCTAGAGGCGGTTCGGCAGGCGGTTGGAGGAGGTGGCCCAAGCGGTTGGGAGCAGTTACTGTCAGTTACAGATGCCATTGAGCCTGGCACTTGCCGTTAGGGAGACAGCGGCTGGGCGTAGGCTGGGCGCCCTGGAGCCCCCCCCCCCTTCTTCCAATGCCTCCCTGCCCCCCGCCCCAAGCCCCCTGTTAAAGGGAGCACCTTTGCAGAGTGCCGTTTGCGCGGACCCTGATCTGGCACCAGCGCCGTCATAGTGACGGAATGTGGACGCACGGCAATGCCCGCGCACGCGCTTTGTGTTGGTCTCACGGAGATCATTGCGTCTTAGCACTGCAGAGACCGGCCCCCTCTACCCACCAGTCCATCCGCCCCGCTGGCTGCTTTGTGGCGGCAGCCATTGAGTTGCTCAGGGGGTTAGCGCGGCAATTTGTGCCGCCCAGGCCACCCCACCCCACCCGCGGTGGTTGTTTGTGCGGATGCCATGTGCCGAAAATGTACACCGGGGCGCTCCTTGACCCGCCTATCCCCCCCCCCCCCCTCTTGTCCAAGCAACACTAGGATCATGGGTTCAAAACCCGGTGGGCATGCCGCTGGGGTTCCTTTTTACATGCAGATCTGGTCATCTCAACCCAGTTCCTGCTGAGGGCAAGGGAGGGAAGCCTGACCTACCCAGAAGAACTGTGGCGGCGCCTCTGGCGCCGTATTTGTGGATGAATTGTGACAGCGGCTTTGCCGCCATGCCTGGGAATGCACTGAATGCGAGGGCATAGGTCTGTCGGTGGCCTAATTAATTGGGTCCTCAAAACACACAGTCCAAACGGAATTGTTCGTTGGACACGGGGGGGGGGGGAGGTACACAGGCCATCACGCCCAAATCCGCTTCCTTGACACAAAATATGAACATCCAGCGTCTCAAAGCCCAGGTATCAGACATCACACATAGCGCTGGACATTCCGGACAATGTGTGTTGCGGCTTCGCCGCGCGTAACATGAAGTACTACTGGAATGCCAGAGTGATTCTGGGGGGTGGCCACCAGCGCCGATCTGTGTCCAAGCAACACCAGGCGTTGGGTCCGACAATGTTTGCACCGAGGATTTTGGCGGTGCAGAGTGAAGGCGCCATCACAGATTGTCCATGCTGCCTAGTGTTGCTTGGCCATAAACAGTGGAGAGTTCAGCGATAGGTCCGTGCTTAATTAGGCACTGGGCTCCAGAACCGCGGTTTCAGGCGAATGGTTTGGGGGAATGAGGGGCTGTTGTGATGTATCTTGTAGTAATGGTGGGTAAATTTGCAAAGCAGGCTGTGAGGGAATGGTGTCCCTCAACTACAGGACCTCTATTGCCCACCATAACTGATTCTCTACTTGCACCTGCCAGAATGGCACACCATGTCTTTCGGCGTGTACCGTGCACAGTGGACCGTGTAAGCAACGCCCTTGTCCAAGCAGCACACGGCGTTGGTTCTGTCAGATTCTGGCCATCTACTGTTGCTTGGGCAAGGGGCTATTCTTTTGCCTTGTCCTGCCGGAAAGGAGTGCCCCAACGGAGCGCCCGCACCCACCACTCAACCGTTGCACCTGCTGTCGGTTCCGGGGCGCCGTCGTGCGCCCTCCCCCCGTTTGCGCTCGCACGGCCTGCGGTAGGCGATGCCGCCCGACCGCAGCCGCCGTGTTCAAGACCAACAGTGCATTTGTGCGCCGGTTGTCGAGGGGCCGGGTCCTGCCGACGGTGGCCGCTGCTCATGACACCATGGCACACTCCAGCGCATCGGCACAACATCTGCAAATGGAGAGTCCGCGGGAGTCCACACGCGACAACCGCGACCGGAGCCCTCTGGCGTGGCGCTTGTGGCAGTGCACGTGCAGGGGCCGGGTCAGGTGCGCGCCCCCGGGGCTCCGTTTAACAACTCAGCACTACTGGGTGGGGGTCAGGGGGGGTAAGGGAGAGGGGGTCCCACACCACCCCCCCAACCCCCCTGAACCCCCACGCCCAACCCCCCTTCTTTAAAAGATTGGGCCAACTTTTCCTCCGGGCCTTCCGCCAATCAAAACTCTTCTCTGGCGCCTTCAGCGCCAATCAGTTTGGACCAAAAATTTTTCTTCGGTGCCTTCGGTGCGTCCAAAAACTCAGTACCACCGGAGGGGGGGATGGACCCCCCTCCCCATGAAAGGAGCCCTGGGGTCGGGTATGGCAGGTGCAAGCCCCCCCCCCCCCCCCAAAAGGGAGCACGTTTGTACAGTGCTGTTTGCAATGACCCTGGCTCCGGTGCATTCTTGAGAGGGCCGCTGGACGGGGCGTTCGCCTGGTCCAAGAGAAAAAGCTCCTAGCAACGGAACCCGAGGCCGCCCCAGAGGCGGTTGGACAGGCGGTTGGAGGAGGTTGCCAAAGCGGTTGGGGGCGGTGACTGTGGGTTACAAATGCCATCAAAGCTGGCGCTTGCCGCCAGGGGGACAGTGGCTGGGCATAGGCTGGGCGCCCTGGAAGGGGGTTTACAGCGCGCTTTGCGCCGACCGGTGGTGCGATTTCTCTATAGTATCGGCCCTGACGCCGCTGCTGAACCGGTCAACATTTTTCTGCGTGGGGCTCAGCCCCTGGGGGGGGGGGGGGGGCATCAGCGTTCCCCACGGTGTCTATTTCAATTCAGAAATAGGTCGAGATCGCAGGTCCGGTGGGTACAGCTTAGCGACGGCCTTTGGCGTACCGCTGCATCTCCACTGCATTGCATCCCTCAGTGGCCTGTCCACTGGCATCTTTGTGTCTCATCTTCTGCGACAGAACGGTCCCTCTGGTCTTATGGGCCACTGACGAGCCCATCTTCTTTCTGCGCTTTTGTGCTGACCGCCGCCCGTGCACACGTGCAATAGCCCCGAGTTCCTTCGGGGTCCCCCCCCCCTTTCCAATGCATCCCTGCCCCCCCCACCCCCAGTGAACGACTTGTGGGATGCCAACGCGGGCCCCAGTCTGTTGCCAGCGTCGGATTGAGGACCCGCATAGAGGGGGCCCATCAGAGGCGGAAATGGAGGGTCTGTGCAGGTGCACGCGTTGTCCGCTGCAGCGTGGGGGGGCATCCCTGTGCCAGCCTACGTCCCGTTTGGTGCTTTTGTCTGAAGCATGGCCTGCACCACAATCGACGCCCGTCACACGCAGCCCCCCCACAGGCCCGACAGTGCCCCGAATCACAGGGACTCACCCCGGGTCCTTTGCTGCACCATGTCAGCCCCCACCGGAATGTGCGCATGGTTTATTACGCAGAAAGGCCACACGAACAGATTGGCATCCGTTCCGTGTGCATTGCAGTTCATTGAGGGTACGCTGTGTTCGTCAACACAAGGGTCCCTCTGTTGCAGTGCATGTATGAGACGTTACGGTGTTGTCTTGACCTTGTAGATATTTGGTTGGTTCCGCACATGCTCTTGTGGATGCATGGCTCCCATTGATTGACACCAGATCGTTTGATTCTAAAAGTGCAGTGCTTGCTCCATGACTGTTGATCGATTTTTTTCGGCTCAAGTTTGCAATTAACTGACTTTGATGTTCTCCCGTCCACCTGCTCTCCAAGTGATGTTTGGTCGCCCCCTCTGTCAGGTGCCCTCCCTCCAGCCCGGCCTCCCACAGTTCACTGTATGGGGGCGCCTCAAGCGCAGTGCGCGCGTAGTGCGCGCGCAGTGCAACTATTTGGGCGTCTGGCCGTACTAGAGACCCATACTTTGAGATACTAGGGGCCCCAAGGGGTATCATGGTGACCCCTAGCGGAGGTTTTGAGTTCTGATTTTGTCCCCCTTTGTTGGGGACCCCCGAGAATGCAGGGGTGATGTAGCATTTCCGCCCTCTTTTGGGCCCCAACCGTCCGGTGCTATTGAGGGAAACGGGACAATCTTTGAATCCACGCTTCGTTGCGTGGTGCATCATGGTGACCCCCGGCGTAGGTTTTGAGTTTTGATTTTGTTCCCTTTGTTGGGGACCCCCGAGAATGCAGGGGTGATGTAGCATTTCCGCCCTCTTTTGGGCCCCAACCTTCCGGTGCTATTGAGGAAACCGGGACAATCTTTGAATCCACGCTTTGTTGCGTGGTGCATCATGGTGACCCCCGGCGTAGGTTTTGAGTTTTGATTTTGTTCCCTTTGTTGGGGACCCCCAAGAATGCAGGGGTGATGTAGCATTTCTGCCCTCTTTTGGGCCCCAACCTTCCGGTGCTATTGAGGAAACCGGGACAATCTTTGAATCCACGCTTTGTTGCGTGGTGCATCATGGTGACCCCCGGCGTAGGTTTGGAGTTTTGATCAGGGGCTTGGAGATCCCTGCCTCGAGCTTTTCCCCGGCTCGAGAAGGAGGCATTCAGGGGCTTTCTTTCTTCCTTTGCTTTCTCGAGGCATAGCAAGGCGTAGCACGTTTGGATTATGAGATTGGTTCCATGGATGGTGCATACAAGGGGCGCCTCCATGTTGTGCACACAAGTTGCCTATTCTCAATGTGTACTTAGTTGACAATGGACCAGAGAGACAGTTGTGTGTTCTTGAGGGTGGCGACCAATGCGCTGTTCATGGCCTTTCCAGTTGTGCATGATGTGTGTTATGTGAAGGGAAGGTAGGTTGCAACTTTCTTGAGCTGGGGCAGTTTGGGTCACCTAATTCTAAGGGCGCTTCCAAGGGGCGTGCTTGGGGGCTCTTCGGGGGGAACATAGTCTAAAAGTAGCGCGCAGTGTGCGCGCAGTGCAAAGACTCCCCCTATTGCGGCCACTTCCGCGACTGGGTGTTGCGCATCTCAAGTGTCGGCTGTCAACGTGACTCTACCGCTTTGGCAGTTGACCATGTGCATAGAGAAGAGGCGTGTGTCATGTTCCGTTCTATTCTCATGGTTATGCCATTGCGGTGCATGTAAGAGCCTGGGCAGGGACATGGGGCTCGGCGCGCCAACCGTCACAATGATGGAACCGTGCTGCAGCTACCCCCCCCCCCCCTGTATAAGCTACGCCCTTGTCCAAGCTACAGTAGGCGTAGGGACCGTATTAATTTGGTACCTAATTTTAATTTGGTACCAAACGTAGTGCAGCCACATAAGACATGGGTTTGGTGATGAATTTGGGAGTCACATAGAGTTATGGACACATTTGTTGTGAGTGTCTGCCCACTTTAACCCACATAGCTCTGATTTTGGGGATATTTGTGCATTATACTCCCCTTTCTGGCACCAGCTCACCATGCAATCCTCTCTTCTTGAACCAGGGCCCCCGGTGTCGGTAGTTGTATGTGTCGCGCGCAAGCTACGCCCGTGTCCAAGCTACAGTAGGCCGTATTAATTTGGGACATTGGCGTAGCTTATACAAGGGGGGGGGGGGGTACCGCTATCCAAGCCTAAACCAAACCCGAATCTTGTGCTGCAACAGCACAGTGAAGATGCAAAAATACCATCCCAAACGTGTGGTGAGCCACCAGCGGGATCACCTAAAGTCAAAATCCAGGTTTGTGGTCCAGCGAGAGGGAACCGCAGCCTAGGCTCAGGAATGATGCCACAGAGCGACCCATAACCCCCCCACCCCCTGGGGACACGAGGGATCAACTGGTATATTGGGATGGTACCCAGGAACCGTATCCAGTGGTGCTACCTGGCGGTTGGCCTACTACCAACCACGGAGCAAGGAAGACACCAGAGCTGGCACACCCCAACATCAGGTGAAAGGGGGAGTATTAGCGCCGGGGCACCCGCTGGGCACGCGCCGGGCATCTTTGTTGGACCATTCCCCACCCGTGCCTGTTTTTGCCCCCCCTCACCAAACAATCCTGAGTACCTTCTCGCCATGTCTCAGAATTTGGCCCGTCCTTTGCACCCAGTTTATGACGATGGCAAGGGTGGTGGTTGGAGGTGGTGGGAGTGACATTTTGTGTTGTTGAATTCTTATATTTCGGCTTATGCAACGTACCCTGCACGGAAGGTTCGCAGTCTAGTGCGGTCTACTTGGGGGACTTCCCTAGGTGAGGATAAACGCGGGGCTAGAGCCAGGATACTTAATACAAAGGTAGCGCGCCGGGCATGCGCCAGGCATGTGCCGGGCAAACATTCCCCCATAGCCCAGCCATGCCAGTTCACTTACCCCAGTCATGGTGCAGAGGGGGGGGGGGGAATTCGGGAGGGGAGAATTTCGCGGGGAAAATTTCGCCGTTAAGAAAAGTGGCGAAATTCCCCCCCCAGCAAAATTTTTGCGGTGCGGGATCCAGGATTCTTCCTAGTGTGTGTCGCGGGTGAATACTGTCCACTGAGACATGTTGTGTGGTGTACCAGGCAGAATGTTGTAATCAGCAAAGTCTGGAACAGGCCCAGTATTGTTGTGCCATGACCCATGAAATGACGGGAACCTTCCACAGCCCACCATGAAACAACTGCAAGCATCCAGAGCCCATCAGGAAATACCAGGAACCATGCAGAGCCCACCAAAAAACAACAGCAACCATTCCAGAGCCCACCAGCAAGTAACAGCAAGCATCCAGAGCCCACCAGCAAGTAACAGCGAGCATCCAGAGCCCACCAGGAAATAGTAGGAGCCATGCAGAGCCCAGTAGGAAATACCAGGGATCATCCGCAGCTGTTGAGAAGTAAGTACTTCCCTGGCAAAGCGGCAAATGTATAGAACACCCGATTTATTGACGACAGTAGTGACCACATGCCACACTGTGGGTTCCAAAGCAAAGAAAAATGGAACGAAATTCATGAGCCACATTGCATACCCAAGGGAATGGACAAAATGCTCCCCGGCCCAGTTGGCCCCCGCCGCTGGAATAGATACCCCCCCCCCCCCCAAAAGCTAAATTATAGTTGAGCCATTCACTTAAGTTTTGCCACAGCAAGTACGCAACCAGAACGGATGTATGTCTTAGGGGCAAAGTCAGGATGGTACAGGGAGCGGGGGTTACAGAGGACCAAGCGGGGATTCCAGAGGACCAACCCGGACTTGCATTGCTTGTTTCCTAAACATAGACTTATTGTTCTGTGGGCCACCAGCCAGCCGATATTTGCCTATATCAAGTCGCGAATGAAGTATCACGCCGGCATCAGTGTCTTGCAATCAGACCACTGTTCATGTTTGTCCCAATAGGGGCTGGGTCAGGTCTGGGGGGGGGGGGGGAGGGGTTGGACAACGGCAAAACAATAAAGGCGAATTTGAGCAGTGCTCGGGGCACTTCACCGCACTAGAGAGGGACCCAGACATTGATATCCTCAGATCACTCCTCGAACGAGCCCTGGGCAAAGCACACAAGTGGCGACAACACCAATGGCAGGCATCAAGAGGCCCAATGGACCTTTCCACAAGCATCATACACTACATCAACCTACTAGGAGATGGGGTGATGTGGCGAGGAGGCAGCGAGAGTGGGTGGTAAGAGCGGGTGCCCAGAGTGGGCTCTGAGAGAGGGCGCCGAGAGAGGGCACTCAGAGGGGGCACTGAGAGAGGGCGCCGAGAGGGGGCGCTGAGAGGGGGACCCGAGAGAGCCCATCCAGAGGGGGTCTCAGAGGAGGCGGTGAGAGGGGGTGGTCAGAGGAGCTGCGAGACGGGGCGCGGAGAGTGGGCGGCGAGAGGGGCAGGCGAGAGGGGGCGCCGAGAGCCCTGGTGGAGGTCACCCGCCTAGCCCAGTACCATGAGGGGCAGATATGTGACCCTGACCACCTGATCCGATTTTGGGCGTGCCTCACCTCGCCAGATGGGGGGTGTAGCAAGAGCCTGAAATGATGCAATGTTGAGTCTGGCAGCAGGACAGGTGTACAGTGGACGATTGGTGCATTGAGCAGGGATTGTAATGAGATCATGGCTGAGATGCACTGCACGGTGGAGTAAGTGTGTCTTGGCGGGGGGTTTTGGGATGTCCAAACTAATGCATGTTGTTTTGGTGTTGTATTGTGTGGGGACCAGCAGGCTATAGTTTAGTCGGTAAAATGCCCCCCCCCCCCCTCACGTATCCACCAACTTTAAGCGGTGCCAAACCCACCGGGGTTTTCAACCTCAGGTCCCGTCATCAAAGCCCAACTTGGTGTGGCCGAATGGGGCCAACAATCACAGCAGCACGGGAAGGTAGTGACCCCTGACCAGGATGTACGGCTGACCTCATAGAGCCCAAAGCGCCAAAAGGGTTAGCGGAAGCGGGATCGAGGGCTGAACTATCCTCAAACCTTGTACTGTGGAAATCATTTTAGGAGAGAAAATGATCCCCAATGAATTTTTCGTTTTTGACCCCTTTAGCCCCCCGTACCCAGGTACCATTTTTTGGGGGGGGTGTCGGGGGGGGGGGGTCAAAACTTCTTTGCGTATTCTGGGTGTTGTGTGTGGATTTGGACCCAGGTCCGCGGCAACTTTTTTCTTGTACATGGATCCCCTAACCCCCGGCGGGGGTCCCGGGTCCGAACTCCGGGTACCCCCGGTCGCCCCCTCCCTATGGGCCCTTGCTCGTGAGGACTTAGCCGTTTTCACGCTGGACAAGGCTGTTCAGTGACACCTACAAGATTTCCAAAATCACCTCGCAGAGGTTGTTAGATCAAAGCCAGGCAGGCATATATAGAGGAAAAAAAAACGCCACATACGCCCCATTTTGTGCCTTTTTGGGCCTATTCGCGTACCCTACCCCAAGGGGTTGCATTGTTAGTTTAACCCCCTTGTAAAATCATTATTTTGTCCAATAAACGCATCCCCTAATGAGTTTTTGGTCCGGACCCCCCGAGACCCCCCCACTTGAAACCCACTTTTTTGAGGTTTTGAGGGAGGTGGGGGGGTGGGGGGGGCGTCAAAAATGTGGAAAAAATGACCCCCCCTTTTTTGTGTTCCAAATCATGAATCTTTTGGTTTTTTCGACATTGAGCCAAAAAAGTGTTTCCGGGTCCCGACTCCATGGGGTTTGTACGGGGTGGAGCGGCGCTCATGCAGTTTATGCACTTTCCAGCCATTTTTGCTATGTTGGCGGTTTTGGCGACCTCGGTGAGCCCGTGGTACCCACTCTGAGGGGTGTGAGTGGGGGATGTTGTGACAGTATATGCCTACTAGGATATGAAAGGTCGTTTTTTGCAGTCTCTAGCCTTGCTGGGAGCCGGTCACAACCCGTGCCGAAGACGCGAAATGATGTTTCCACCAACAATGGCCTGGTGAATGGGCCGGTACACAACCTGCGGATACAGTTTTTCACCCTGGGCAGCTCAAAAATCGAAGTTTTCGAAACTTGTTTTTATGATATTGTGACCACGCAATATGACCATCCAAGGTATGTAAAGCATGTTTTAGGCCGTATTTACATGATTTTCACCCTTTTTGGGTATTCGCTCCGGCGGGGGGGGCGAGGGGGGGGCTCCCAAGGGATGGGTACACAATCTGCTGATGCTGTTTTTCGCCCTGGGTAGCTGAAAAATCGAAGTTTTCGAAACGTATTTTTTTGATACCATGGTCACCTAAAATGACCATCCAAGGTATGTAAAGCATGTTTTAGGCTGTATTTACGTGTTTTTCACCCTATTTGGGTGTTGGCATGGGGGGGGGGTCTCCCAAGGGATGGGTACACAACCTGCTTATGCAGTTTTTCACCCTGGGCAGCACAAAAATCGAAGTGTTCAAAACTTTTTTTTGTGATATTGTGACCTCCTAAAATGACCATCCAAAGTATGTAAAGCATGTTTTAGGCCGTATTTAGGTTTTTTTCACCCTTTTTGGGTATTAGCTACGGGGGGGGGGGGGGGGGATGTCTCCCAAGGGATTGGTATTGGTACACAACAACCTACTTCTGCAGTTTTTCACCCTAGGCAGCTCAAAATCGAAGTTTTGGAAACTTATTTTTCTGATACCGTGATCACTTAAAATGACCATCCTAGCTATATAAAGCCGTATTTATGTCGTTTTCCCCCTATTTTGTGTCTGTGTTGCTTGGAGTAGATTTTCTGCGAGGAAGACTTGCCGAAGGCAATAGAATTCGTTTTTTTTCGGAAACCCTTTTGTCGCCCTTGGGATGGGTTTGGGTGATGATTTAGTGACAATACGGGTACTTGAGCACCCATGGGGACCCACGTAGTGGCTGGCAAGCCCATATAGCCTGACCCATGGCCCGCCCAAAAGCCCCGAAATTGCCGTTTTGTAGGATGTTTAGTGACACCTCCTGCAAGATTTCCGAAATTCGCCTTTTTCCGAAACCTGTCTGTCGCCCCTAGGATGGGTTTGGGTGATGATTTAGTGACAATACGGGTAATTGAGCACCCATGGGGACCCACGTAGTGGCCATTGGGCCCATCTAGCCCGAGCCATGGGCCCCTCAAAAGCTTCAAAAGCGCTGTTTGTAGGTGGTTCAATGGCCTTTGGTGTGTACACAAACTGCGTGAGCAGTTTTCCACCCTCTACATGTCAAAAATGGAATTTGTGCAAAACATTTTTTTGATACTCCGACCACTTGCAATGATGAAATCTGCTATGCAAAGCATGTTACAGCCCCTCTTTATGCTTATTTTTCACCCTATTTGGGTGTTGGGGGGGGGTCCCAAGGGGTCTAGGGCACAACCTGCTTATGCAGTTTTCCAGCCTCGGCAGCCCAAAAATGGAAATTTCCAAAACTGATTGTTTTGATATTCTGACAATCCAAAATGATCAAATATCCTATGTAAAGCATGTTTTACCCCTTCTTTATGTGTTTTTAACCCTATTTTGGTGTGGGGGGGGGGGGGGGGGCTCTCAAGGAGGCTCGGGCACAACCTGCTTATGCGGTTTTCCAACCTCGGCAGCTCAAAAATGGAAATCATGTCGAAGAGAGGTTGTTAGATCAAGCGCAGGCGCGAGCGTCGTATACCCCCCTTTTTTGGGATCATTCGCGTAGCATACCCCAAGGCATGATATTGGATGTCCAACCCCTTGTAAAATCATTATTTTGCCCAATAAGACCATCCCCCAATGGATTTTTTGATTCTGAGGCCTCTATTCCCTAAAACTGGATATCACTTTTTGGGGGGGGGGGTGGGGGGTGGGGGGGGGGTCAAAAGTTTTCGCTCAACAGGCTTCAAGCAGTGGGGAAGGCTAGCGCCGTTACACCACCGCCGGTCGAACGGTAACGCGGCCGACGCCAAGTCTGCGGTCGGTGGTTCGATTCCTGGTCGGCCGACTTTTAGCGGCGGCGGCGGCGTCAAAATCAGCTGAGCGGGGTTCGAACCGCCGACTCAAGAGACTCCGGTCGGCTGCATTACCATTCGGCCACTGCTTGGCTTACGGTGAAAGGTCACCCCACTGCTTAGGCACGCATCTGCCACTGACAAAAAAACCAAACTGTGTGTTTCTGTTTGACTGCCTGTTGGCCTGGCGCAGGGACTGAATGGCTGACTGTCAACCTCTCTTCGAGGTGCACTGCCGAAGGCAATAGAATTTCCGAAACTGATTTTTTTGATACTCTGATCATAAGCATGTTTTAGCCCCTCTTTATGTGTTTTTCACCCTATTTGGGTGGGGGGGGGGGGTGGCTCCCAAGGGGGCTGGGGCACAACCTGCTTCTGCATTTTTCCAGCCTCGGCAGCTCAAGAATGGTTGTCCCTCTCCCCTCTTCGAGGTGCCTTGCCGAAGGCAATAGAATTTGGCCCGTCTTTGGCACCCAATTTATGACGATGGCAAGGGTGGTGGTTGGAAGTGGTGGGGGTGCCATTTTGTGTTGTTTAATTCTTATATTTCGGCTTATGCAACGTGCTTTGCAGGGAAGGTTCGCAGTGTAGTGCGGTCTACTTGGGGGACTTCCCTAGGTGAGGATAAACGTGGGGCCCGAGTAGGATACTTACTACAAAGGCACCGTGCTGGGCATGTGCCGGGTGCGCGCCGGGCAAACATTCCCCCAAAAGCTCACGTGATTGAGTGCTAATACAGTGGCTGTCTACGCTCAGAAGTCAAACAATGAAAATTTTGAAAATGAATCTCCCCATGATGAATACCATGATGATCAACATGTCATGGCGATCATTTTGAGGTGAATATGTTGGGGTACCCCGGACCCCACCCTGCCCCGACCCCCTACGGGTCACATGTCACACAAACAATTTGGTGCTGCCCCCCCCCCCCCCCCGCGCAACCATGGCCTTGTCCAACCACAGGGAACCCGTCGAACAACTTTTGCAACCTATGTTTTGGCGGGCAAGAGAAACAAGAATTCAATGGCGCAAAGGAACTCCGCAATTTAGGCACAGAATATTGAGCATCACAACTGACATGATGTTACATTCAAGAGAGTTTGATAAAAATGTGCTTGGTGTATGTGTTGTGTGCGCCAACCAGCCACAGGTTGCCGGGGCGTGGACTGATGGGCTTGTTCAACCACGGAGGCCGTGTCGGCCTGGCGCTGTGCCCGTGATTGTGCAAAGGGGGGAGGGGTGCATTCGTGGTTCAGTGGGTGGGTGCTTGGCTGAACCCTTACCCCCCCTCCCACGTGTAGTGCCTTTTGTGGGGGTCCCAAAGTGGACTGGTGCGTCCCCGTCACTAAGAAACCACCTGGCGTGAAGCTGTTGCGTGCCCTGTTTGATGAAAAAATGGGCTGCGCAGCAGAGGTCTGTGGGACCACAATTGATAATGAAACCGCGGTTGTATCCGGGCTGCACCCCGTTATGCTCCCATCCTCAATTACTCCCTCACACTGTCCCCTCATTTTGTTTCTATGGAGGTGCAACATGGTTCTTCAATTGCCTTTGGAAGTGTGGGATGTCATTGCCCACCTTGTTCACTCAGATGTACTGAGTCAAGTTTGTCAAAAGCTAAGGGAACTGATCGGGACTCATCGTTATGTGAAGTTGAGGTGCACTGGACAGAATGTGCAGCGAGTACTGGGACTCATTGGGAATCTACGCTCTCTGCAGCTCGATCATGGTGGAAATTCTGTGGGAGACAGTGGGGCACAGGCGCTTGCAGCGCTGAAGGATGCCCCCTCACTGCATACCCTGTCCCTCGATCTTGGGGTAAATTCCGTGGGAGGCAGTGGGGCACAGGCGCTTGCAGCGCTGAAGGATGCTGCCTCAACGCAGACCCTGTCCCTCAATCTTCGTGCCAATTCCGTGGGAGACAGTGGGGCACAGGCGCTTGCAGCGCTGAAGGATGCCGCCTCACTGCAGACCCTGTCCCTTGATCTTGGTGAAAATTCTTTGGGAGGCAGTGGGGCACAGGCGCTTGCAGCGCTGAAGGATGCCCCCTCACTGCATACCCTGTCCCTCAACCTTTTTGGAAATTCCGTGGGAGGCAGTGGGGCACAGGCGCTTGCAGCGCTGAAGGATGCCGCCCCACTGCAGACCCTGTCCCTTGATCTTGGTCAAAATTCTGTGGGAGGTAGTGGGGCACAGGCGCTTGCAGCGCTGAAGGATGCCCCCTCACTGCAGACCCTGTCCCTCGATCTTTGTGGAAATTCCGTGGGCGACAGTGGGGCACAGGCGCTTGCAGAGCTGAAGGATGCCCCCTCACTGCATACCCTGTCCCTCAATCTTCGTGCCAATTCCGTGGGAGACAGTGGGGCACAGGCGCTTGCAGCGCTGAAGGATGCCCCCTCACTGCATACCCTGTCCCTTGATCTTGGTGAAAATTCTCTGGGAGGTAGTGGGGCACAGGCGCTTGCAGCGCTGAAGGATGCTGCCTCACTGCATACCCTGCACCTCAATCTTTGGGTGAATTCCGTTGGAGAGAGTGGGGCACAGGCGCTTGCAGCACTGAAGGATGCCGCCTCAATGCAGACCCTGTCTCTCAATCTTTTTGGAAATTCTGTGGGAGACAGTGGGGCACAGGCGCTTGCAGCGCTGAAGGATGCCCCCTCACTGCATACCCTGTCCCTTGATCTTGGTGAAAATTTTCTCGGAGGTAGTGGGGCACAGGCGCTTGCAGCGCTGAAGGATGCCCCCTCACTGCATACCCTGCACCTCAATCTTTTGGTGAATTCTGTGGGAGAGAGTGGGGCACAGGCGCTTGCAGCGCTGAAGGATGCCCCGTCACTGCATACCCTGTCCCTCGATCTTGGGGTAAGTTCTCTGCGAGGTAGTGGGGCACAGGCGCTTGCAGCGCTGAAGGATGCTGCCTCACTGCAGACCCTGTCCCTCGATCTTTGTGGAAATTCCGTGGGCGACAGTGGGGCACAGGCGCTTGCAGAGCTAAAGGATGCCCCCTCACTGCATACCCTGTCCCTCAATCTTCGTGCCAATTCCGTGGGAGACAGTGGGGCACAGGCGCTTGCAGCGATGAAGGATGCCCCCTCACTGCATACCCTGTCCCTTTATCTTGGTGAAAATTCTCTGGGAGGTAGTGGGCACAGGCGCTTGCAGCGCTGAAGGATGCTGCCTCACTGCAGACCCTGACCCTCAATCTTTTTGGAAATTCCGTGGGAGGTAGTGGGGCACAGGCGCTTGCAGCGCTGAAGGATGCTGCCTCACTGCATACCCTGCACCTCAATCTTTGGGTGAATTCCGTGGGAGAGAGTGGGGCACAGGCGCTTGCAGCGCTGAAGGATGCCGCCTCACTGCATACCCTGTCCCTCGATGTTGGTGAAACTTCTGTGGGAGGTAGTGGGGCACAGGCGCCTGCAGCGCTGAAGGATGCCCCCTCACTGCATACCCTGTCCCTCGATCTTGGGGTAAATTCCGTGGGAGGTAGTGGGGCACACGCGCTTGCAGCGCTGAAGGATGCCCCCTCACTGCAGACCCTGTCCCTCAATCTGTGAAAATTCTTTGGGAGTGGGGCACAGGCGCTTGCAGCGCTGAAGGATGCTGCCTCACTGCATACCCTGTCCCTCGATCTTCGTGCCAATTCCGTGGGAGACAGTGGGGCACAGGCGCTTGCAGCGCCGAAGGATGCCCCCTCACTGCAGACCCTGTCCCTCGATCTTCGTGGAAACTCTGTGGGAGGCAGTGGGGCACAGGCGCTTGCAGCGCTGAAGGATGCCCCCTCGATTCAGACCCTGTCCCTCAATCTTTTTGGAATTTCTGTGGGAGAGAGTGGGGCACAGGCGCTTGCAGCGCTGAAGGATGCCCCCTCACTGCATACCCTGTCCCTTGATCTTGGTGAAAATTCTCTGGGAGGCAGTGGGGCACAGGCGCTTGCAGCGCTGAAGGATGCTGCCTCACTGCATACCCTCGTCCTTACTCTTGACGATTCAACGGGAGAGATTGGGGCACAGGCGCTTGCAGCACTCATGGACACCCCTCCTCACTGCATACCCCGGACCTCAATCACCCAAGTTCGGACCGAATGAATGCCAAGCAAACATGTGGCAATTGGGGTCAAGTAAGCCTGAAAAGTCATTTGGCGCAAATCACTGCCACCCATCCCCTGCATCCGAGTCAAGAAACTGAGGAGGTTGTGTGATATTTTCGTGTTGTAATCCCCCCATCTACTGTAGAGCATTTGACCCTCAAGACATTGCAAAGTCGATAATGAAGCAATGACGGGTCCGGTGAAGATGGCCAGTAGTGTAATCAAGCTGGCGTGCGGGGCTGCCCACATGTGCTGTGTGGCAGGGTTGGAATGACCCTTGCGTAAGATATGTCCATGCTGCTGCCATATTAGGCGCATGCTCATGCTAGTTCACACTCATATTCTGCCTCATGGGGCAACATCCGAAGCCGGAATCATGACTCAGAGACAAGGGTTGTTCAAGACACTACGGAAATTGTGGATGTCGGAGAAGTTCGTCTGGTTCCGGAAACTTGTGGAGGATGTGGAAGTACCAGAGATGTTGGAAAAAGTTGAAATTGCGCATTAAGAATGACTGATCAAATGGTGGAATCACCTCGAAGAGAGGTTGTCAGATCAAGCGCACGCGCGAGCGTTGTATACCCCCCCTTTTTGGGGGTCGTTCGCGTAGCATACCCCATTGTATGGTTTCTGACGTCTAACCCCTTGTAAAATCATCATTTCAGGACCAACAATTATCCCCCAATGATTTTTTGGACTTTGACGCCCGTACCCCCCCGCACTTGGGTACCCCTTTTTTGGAGGGGGGGGTGGAGGGGGGGGGGCAAAATTTCTTTGCATTTTGTGGCCGCTGTGTGTGTATTTGAACCTCGGTCCCAAAGAACTTTTTTGTTGTATATGGACCCCCTAACCCATGGTGGGGGTCTCGGGTCCCAACTCCAGGTACCCCCAGTCGGCCCCCCAATAAGGCCCCTTGCTAGTGAGGACTTGGCCGTTTTCACGCAGGGTAGGCTGTTTAGTGGCACGTGAAGGTTTTTTGAAAATTCGATTTTTCATGAAAACCTTCCGTTGCCCCTAGGATGGGCTTGGGTGATCATTTGCTGACAACATGGGTACTTGAGCACCACGTAGTGGCCGCTAGGCCTATGTAGCCCGTGCCATGGGCCCTCCGAAAGCCCCAAAATTGCTGTTGCGTAGGGTGTTTAGTGACACTTGAAGATTTTTCACATTTCAACTTTTTCCGAAACCTTTTTGTTGCCCCTAGGATGGGTTTGGGTGATCATTTGGTGACAATATGGGTATTTGAGCACCCATGAGGGCCCAGGTAGCCACTGGGCCCATATAGCCTGAGCCATGGGCCCCTCAAAAGCTTCAAAATTGCTGTTTGTAGGTGGTTCAATGGCATTTGGTGTGTACACAAACTGCGTAAGCAATTTTCCACCCTCCACAGGTCAAAAATGGAAAATCACCTCGACGAGGTTGTCACATCAAAGCCAGGCAAGCGTATATAGGGGAAAACGCCACATAACCCCCCTTTTGGGCCTTTTTGGGTCTATTCACGTACCCTACCCCAAGGGGTTAAATTGTAAGTTTAACCCCTTGTAAAATCATTATTTTGTCCAATAAACCCATCCCCCAATGAATTTTTGGCCCGGACCCCCCCCCCCCAGACCCCCCCCCACTTGAAACCCACTTTTTTGAGGTTTTGAGGGAGGTGGGGGGGGGGGGGGGTCAAAAATGTCGAAAAAATGGCCCCCCCTTTTTCTGGGTCGAAAATGATGAATCTTTTGGTTTTTTTCGATTTTAAGCCGAAAAAGTGTTTCCGGGTCTCGACTCCATGGGGTTTGTATGGGGCGGAGTGGGACGAGCGCTCATGCAGTTTATGCACTTTCCAGCCATTTTTACTATGTTGGCGGTTTTGGCGACCTCGGGGACCCCGTGGTACCCACTCTGAGGGGTCTGAGTGGGGATGTTGTGACTGTAGATGCCTAATAGGATACGAAAGGACGTTTTTGGCAGTCTCTAGCCTCGCTTAGGGCCGGTCACAACTTGTGCCAAAGACGCGAAATGACTTTTTCCACCAACAATGGCCGAGTGAATGGGCTGGCCCACAACCTGCTTATGCAGTTTTTCACCTTGGGCAGCTCAAAAATCGAAGTTTTCGAAACTTGTGTTTATGATATTGTGACCACACAATATGACCATCCAAGTTATGTAAAGCATGTTTTAGGCCGTATTTATGTCGTTTTCCCCCTATTTTGTGTGTGCGTTGCTTGGAGTAGATTCTCTACCAGGTGGACTTGCCGAAGGCAATAGAATTTGTGCAAAAATTTTCTTGATATTGTGACCACTCACAATGATGGAATATGCTATGTAAAGCATGTTTTAGACCCTCTTTGTGTTTTTCACAAATAGGGTCTAACATCTGGGGTGCTGTATTTCTCGAGGAAGTCCTTTGCATTCATTTAGCCAGACTCCGACAATTGGACAGCAGGAGGTAGGAGATCAATTCGCTGGCTGCAATGTGCAGCTCTAGTGTGATCGCAAGAATAGGCAGGCAGCGCTGCTCTAGATGTAATGTAGACGCCGGTGCGGATCCGACCCACACTGGGTAATCAGGAATAAGAGGTCTGGGGGCAGAAAGTAGGGGTACAGGGCCAACTTCAGCAGGTGGGTGAAAGCCTGTGATAGTTTGGGACGCAGGAACTCAACGACGGTGTGAAGAGGTTGGAACCAGAAAACGATCTCATGATTGATGTCGGGGATGTACTGTGAGGGTTTCCCTTGTCCGTGGCGCGGCTGGTGTACGATGGCGAACCGGGCCACTTGCCCGTTGTCGAGGATTGGCTGTGCTCGGGGCGTCTCAGGCGGCTGCTCGCCGCGCGGGGAGGGCGAAACCGACTCCGCAGGCCCAAACGGTTCCTCACTTGTGGTGCTCAGGGTGGTGGAGGGGTTGGCGGATCTGGTTCGCCGCCGATACCGCTGTCCAGTTCCCCTGGCTTTGGGTAGGGGCTGTAGGTGCTTCGACACCCCCAGTGGTGCTCGGCTTTGCGGACATGCTCAGTAGGCCACACAGGCCCTGGACATGGCAAAAAAGATGGCACCGAAAAAAAATAGACACTCAGAAAGTGCATGGGTCTACGGGCCGTGTGCTTTGAAAAACGAGGAGGGGTGCCCGCAGGTGAGCCCCCGCACCTTACGGTGGGTGGAGAGGGCTCCTCTCCCCCGCATGCGGCCCTCGCCTAGGCCAGAGCCTCTCTGGGGTGTGAAGCAACGGATACTCAGCTACCATATGACCCCCGTGACACAGGTCATAGGTCATCGCCAACAACATTGTTCTGCTGCACTGCAGCACTGTTTGTTCACAGACATAGCATTGTTCGCAGGTCACCTCACTCTGCCCTCCCCATGGCCCCGATTAGCTGTACCGACACCGCTTGGGCCAGTTCTCTGAATTGTCCTCATTTGATTCCTCTGAAATGTGGGACCCCCTCGAGCAGTTTGAGTCCGTGTCATACGAGTCAGGCATTTCCTGCAGTCCCAACTCCCCCCAGATATCCTGCACTGATTTTTGTTTCATGACACATTCATATGCCTTTCTCGCTCCCTTGGACGCCTTGGCGTCTGCATGCTCATTTCCCGTGACCCCCACATGTGACGGCACCCATAGCACATCCACACTGTCCTCTCTGGGGGGGGGGGGGGGTTATGTCACCTCAGTGCCCGCGGCCATGCCGTTGTGCTGGGCGCGCCAAGCGTGGGCGCTTGCCGGGTCTCGCCTGGGGGGGGCCTCCCTCTGTCGCTTCATTCCCCTCATCCCCCCCTTTAAACCTTTTGGGCCCTGTTGTATATGTGTGTGTGTATGTATGTGTGTGGGGAGGGGGGGGGGGCATCCTTTGGGGGGGGGGGGGGGGGGCACCGGGCTGGGGTCCCGGGAATAGCTACGGAAAAGGCCCAGAATAATACGGTCCCTACGCCTTCTGTAGCTTAGACAAGGCCACAGCTTGCACGTACCACAGACATGGTGAGCTGGTGCCAGAAAGGGGAGTATAATGCACGAATATCCCCAAAATCAGAGCCATGTGGATTCAAGTGGGCACTCACAACTATGTAGCTGGCAAATTCTATTGCCTTCGGCAAGGCACCTCAAAGAGGGGAGAGGCACGACCATTTCTGAGCTGTTGAGGCTGACAAACTGCAGAATAGCACGTTGTGCCCTAGACCCCTTGGGATCTCCCCCCCCAACACTCAAATAGGGTGAAAAACACATAAAGAGGGTATTGCGCTTTTACTGTCCATGAGCCTATGTACAGAGGTCGAGGGGCTAGGGGGAAGGGCCGATCTCAGAGTTCTGCGCCCTCCCCCCGGGCTGAATGCCCCCCGCCTGTGGTGCACGGCGGAACAGAGGGACGAGCTGGTCATGACTAAGTCACTTCCCAGCTCGCCCGTCCGTGCAGCCGCCGGGGCGGTGCTGGGCCCTTACGGGACGGGTTACCCGGCGCCCCGGAGGACGCTCCCGTCAGTGGGGGGTCGCCGCCATACCCCCTCCTCCTCTGCTCCCTGGGCAGCCCCACGGGCCCCCTCCACCTGCCTTCTGAGCCCTGTCCCGAGCCATGCCCTGCCCTGACCCGCTGGATCCCTGACCACCTGTGGGGTGGGGTTCCCATCGCCCCGGGGGGCGCTCCCGTCAGTGGGAGCCTGTGACAGGACCCCCCATCGCCTTTGCTTCCCGTGAAGCCCCGTGGGCCCCCATCGCTGTCGCCCGGTGCCCTGGCCCTGGCCCTGCCCCGCCTCCACCTGCTGGCCCCCTGTGGCAGCCCTGTGGAGGCCCTTGGCTCCCAGCACTGCGCCGCTGCACGCGCCTGCCTATCCGGCACGGGGAAGTTGTGGTCTTCCCCCACCGCCGCCATAGGGGGGGGGGGCAGCCAACGGGACGCCCCGCCATTGGGGCACCCTGCAGCCGGCAGGGAGCCGTGAAAACCAGCCCCCGCCGTCTTCTTGAGGGGAGGGGAGGGAGGGGGGTTCCCAAACCCTGCCCCCTCCCAGCTCTCTGCCCTGCCCTGCCCTGAGATAAGGTTAGGGGTAGGGTGAGGAGGTAGGCCTGAGGGCCCCTTCTGCGGAGGGCCCGCATCTCCTTGGGGCAGCGCCCCGCCGTTGAGCGCCACATCCTGCAGGTAGGCGACGGGGCCTGCCAGCAATGAACTTGCGGTGCCCTGCAGCAATGGCAGCGCTGGTGGCTGCAGGGGGGCGGCAGGGGCCCTTCGCGGCTCCGGCGGACCCCGGGGCGTCGCCTCCAGGCAGCATTGGAGTTTTGAAGACTCCAGCTCCAGCCACGCAGCCCTGTGCTGCTGTATTAAAAAGCGGACCTCCGCCTCCGCCTGTACCACTGTCCCCACGAGGTCCGGCAGTGAAAAAGGCGGGAAATCATCCTTAGGGGGGGAGGGGGGGCTGGTTAGGACCTCCTCCACCCCCCTCCCCCTAGGGAATCCACATGGTTGGGTCAGGGCAAGGGGGTTAGCTGGCAGCTCGCTGACTGCAGCTGCCCAAGATGCCTCCGGTGGCCCCCACAGCTGCAGGGGGTCGGCCTGCAGTGTGGCCCAATCAGCAGGGGCCACAGGTTGAGCACCAAAGTACTTGCCGTCAATGCGGCTCTCAGCGGCGTCCAAGGCCAAGGCAGAGGCCTGGGAGCCAGCGATGGCCGTACCGGGAGCAGCCATAGGGCGCTCGACGACCTTCTGGACAGGGTATGGCTGAGGAACCTCAGCGACCTTGTCAACCGGGTATGGCCCAGGGCGCTCCACAACCCTCTGGACAGGGTGCGGGACGCGGACCTCCGGGCGGACCTTAACCTCGAAAGGGACGTCGACACGGCGCTCGACGATCTTCTGCACTGACTGGGCCTGCACGACCTTCTCGATCACGCGCTCCACGGGGGTCTGTACAGCCTTCTCGGCGATCTGCTCCACTGGACCGTCAGCAGCGTCCAAGGCCAAGGCAGCGGGCTGGCTGCCAGCGACAACACCCGCAGCCACGGCAGCCACAGAGGCGGCCCGCACTGCAGGAGCAGTAACGTACCGCTCCAGAAACTGCCCCACGGTAATGTCCTCCTCGAGAGGCTCCGCGTGGCAGTAGCAGCTGCTCAGCTGCCCACAGCCAAACGGGCACACCTCGTTGTCCTCGGCGTAGAAGAAGTCAACGTACTCGTCGTAAAAGGCGCCGCGGGCAGGCAGAGCCGCCGGCGCTACTGCCGCTGCCGCTGCCCATGCCCCCACCTGGGCCGCGCTCGGCTCCACGCTTGCGCCCGAATCCGGACGCATCGACGACGAGCTCGCCGCCACAGCCGTCGCCGCGATGGCTGTTGCGACCGCTGCTGCGAGGGGACGCGTTGTGCCCCCCGCTAGCGGTCTCCTCCGGTCTTCGCTCGGGCGCTGTCGGCCTCGGCGTGAGGGCGGGGCGGCAGGCGCGGCCGTCGCCGCTAGCGGCAGAGAGGGCCAGTGCCTCTCGGATAGCTCCCGGGGAGCAAGAGCGCCAAGGGGAGCCCTCCCCGCAGCCTGGGAGGCCCCCCTCGACAGAAACATGGTTGCGGCTCGGCTAGTGCAGCTTCGCCTCGAGCAGGCTCACAACAAGAAGCCTGAAAAACACATAAAGAGGGGCTAAAACATGCTTTACATAGGATATTTGATCATTTTGTATGGTCAGAATATCAAAAAAATCAGTTTCGAAAATTTCCATCTTTGAGCTGCCGAGGCTAGAAAACTGCATAAGCAGGTTGTGCCCTAGACCCCTTGGGAGCTCCGCATCCCCCGCCCACCCAAATAGGGTGAAAAACACATAAAAGGGGCATTCGTCTATTAGCGTCCGCTAGCCTATGTACAGAGGCAGAGGGGCGGGGAGGTGGGCCGAGTTGAGATCAGGCGCCCGTGGCCTCCCCTACAGGCCCCCCGCCTGTGCCTGCACGACGACCAGGAGGGACGAGCCAGAGGGACTAGGTCACTTCCATGCTTGTCCTGCCGTGCTGCCGCCGCCGCAGCAGTGTGGACTGGGGTGGCAAAGGCGCCGAGGGTGCATCCGCCACTGGGTCAGAGGAGCCCCCCCCTCGCGGCGTCGGCTGCAGCGCGAGGGGGGCGCGCGCGGAGCATGTCCGCTACTGACCTAGTGGCCTTTGGCTGGGGTCGCCTCTGTCCCCTGGGCGAGGACCGTCGCCGCGGCACGGCCCGGCTACTGAGGGCCGCTGTGAAAAACACATGAAAGGGGGCTAAAACGTGCTTTACATAGGATATTTGATCATTTTGTATGGTTAGAATATCAAAACAATCAGTTTTGGAAATTTCCATTTTTGAGCTGCCGAGGCTGGAAAACTGCATAAGCAGGTTGTGTCCTAGACCCCTTGGGATCCCCCCCCCAACACCATGGAATTTCTCAGCAAGACTGACAGTGAACAATTGCTGGTGCTTGCAGGCTTGGATGACCATGACTTCGTCGTACAGAATGAGAGGTATTTGTCCTCGGGATTAGATCTGTCTATGGGCTTCAGTATGCGCTTCGACGGACTCAAAGAACTAAACACACCCCAAAAAGCACGCGTCGTTTTCCGTGGAGACGAGCCGGATTTGCTATGCGTCACAGTGAAAAGGAGCTTTGCAGATGACATGAAATGCGTCAAGACACTGCTTAATTACCTACCCACATGGAGAATTCTAGACGTGGTCCTGTTGGACTCCGCAGATTCAGCTCTGGGAGATGGAAGCAAAGTGTTACTGAAAGACCTACCCTTTACGCCGGACAGGGCTATCAAGGCAGAGAGAGCGGTGTGTAGCCTGGGTCTGGGGACTGAGTTCTTCCCATGGGTATTTCGCATCACGTCAACCAGCAATTCGGGCCACAAACAGCCAAAACTGCGCATTTTGAAGCTGTTGGAGAAAGGACGTTCCCCCAAAGAACTAGTATTTGAAGAACCGGAGATGCCGAAGAATCTACATGCGATACAGAGCCACGTGGCCTGGTCTGCCGACCTCTACATGTTGTTGGACTCCACCAAGGACAAGTTGGACGAGGTCCCGGGTTCGGACCCCAAGGCGACCAAACACATTTTCTCAGAGCTGTCTGAAGAGGTCATTAACACTGTGGTTACCACGTTCGGGGGAAAATCCAGATTTGCATTGATGCCTATTGAGTGGTATGAGGGCACTGCCATCGAAAAAAAGACCACCGTGTTTGAAATGTTTACGCAAAAGGAGCATAGGTCGCAGTATGCCCCACATATGTTTGGTTTTGTGCTTTCTGCCTTGTGGCAGAATGGAGATGTCTTGCGTAATGACTCCGCAGCCATCCAGCAAATTTCCTACAACAAACTGCGAATCGGCCTCACGCCAGATACCAAAAAGCTCCTCATTTCGAAGATAGACCAGATGGCCCCCATGGGGTATATATTGAAAGATGAAGAAACAATGGACTATGTCACGGCCTTTGATGGCGATGACTCGGATGTTTCTAGTGTCATGTCTGAGTGGGGCTCAATTGATGTCTGCTATTTGATTGGGGCCCCTCCCTATTGGAAAGAACCGGCGATAAAGCAAATCCTGTCCCTGTCCGACCAAAAGGACTTCCTGCTGACAAAAATGCGGTGGTCGGTCGCGGAGATGCGATTTGCCACATGGAAAATACAGGCTCCAACGGTCCAGCCGCTGATTGGAAAAGTTTTCCGCACACAGGCGAAGGAAAGGCAAATGGTTGTCATCAGCAAAGAGGAGTACAAACAGAGGCGCCACCCCAGGACCCAGTCTAACCTGCTGGTCGCTAATTAGCCCAGGCATGAGCAAACAAAGGAAGAGACAGCACTCTCGTTTGATTTTAACCGAAAAAGGGACACTGAGTCACCATGACCTTGCCCTACGCCACCCAGCCCCGCAAGGCTGCCAGGCTGTCTCCCGATCAAGCCCAGCAGGGTCCCGTACCCCCCTTGAATGCATATGCTCCAGTGCAAGCGCCGCAGATTTCCTCTTTCCTTAATTCAGATATGAAGGTTGCCACTTTCAATTGCAATGGACTACTGACTGTCCCTGCAAACAGTACAGGTACAGAACAACGCATCCATACCATCATGCGTTTCATACGCCGAGCAGGTGTCACAGTTCTGGGGCTACAGGAGCCTCACCTAAAAGATGAGTGGATGTTCCTACAAGTCAAAGAAGCATTATCCCGAAAAAATTTGAAATGTGTCAGTAATTTCTCTCCACACGGCAGAGGAGGAGCAGCTCTCATTTTTCCGAAAACATGGAAAGTGAGGCAGAGCTGGGCCCTGGAACCCCGCTCCCTATACGTGATGTTAGAGGATGAGCAAGGGTTTTTGCATAGTTTTATGGTGTCCCGTTTCCACCACGAAGCCTCCCTTCGGAAAAAACAATGGTCTGATATTGCCATGTTACCCCGTTCCCTAATTGCACCCAACACCATCTGGCTATGTGATCATAACTCCGTACTGCTGCCCACCAGAGACGTGGCAAATTCCAAAGCCTCGACAGACCAGCCAGCAACACTTGTTGCAAGGGAGGAGGAAGCTTCGACTCTCATGAGTATGGGGCTTGTGGATGCATATGCATGTGCGCATTCAGGCAGAGCAACGGACCATGACCCGCACGGATGGACCTGGGGTTTCCCATCATCAAGGTCAAAGCCCCACACGAACACGCCACAACAGAATTCGAAACGGCAGAAAGCACAAACCCCTGATGAAGATAACCAGGCCCAGTCCTGCGACAGACACCGCAGAATCGACAGAATCCACATCCCCTACAGTATGGAGTCTTTTATTTCAGAATGCTACCCCACCTTTCTGGCCGATTCTGATCACAAATTAGTTTTATTGGGCTTACGCTGCCCGTCAGCCCCGGCAGCTACTCGTAGAAAACGCTGCCCCATTGGGTTTTTGTGCGATGAGGAAGAGCTTGCAGAAATCAAGAGCCAATTACAAACAATTCCAGGAGAGGAGGAAATCTGGTGGGATAAAGCACTGTCGCTCATCCGGCGGAGAGCGGTACAGTATGAAACCAAACATACCCCGACAGGTTTCACAGAGTTACAGGTACTGGTAATGGAGTCTACCAGACTTAGGCTGTGCCCCCAAGCATGGCACTACCTCTGGGCTAATGGCTACCCGTCAATCCGTGACCCAGCCTCGGCCTATTCACTGCTGGTGGACATGGCGGAATCCTAGCAGAGGGATCGGTCATGTGCCATGGTGCTGGATAAGTTAAAGACTCTTATGCACGAACCCTACGACGCCCCAGCGCGCAGGACACGCCAGGAGGTGTGGCGACTGGTGAAGCAGCTACAGTCGAAAAGAAAACTGATGTCTCTCAGGCATAAAACAGGACAGGTCTTGTGTGATCCACATGCGATTGCCTCTGAGATCGCATCCTTCTGGCAACAAACAATGTCGGTTGGGGGGCAGCCACTGACAGAATGCCATTCCTACCTGGCCTCCTTTTTTAAGTCCAAAAACATACCCCTGATGGCAGAAATGCTCATTAAGCCGCTTTCGGCCCCGCTAGTGCACGCAGCTCTTCTTGCTTTGAACAGAACATCGGCACCAGGCCTGGATGGCGTTCCCTGCTCTATATATGCTTCATTTGCTGAACAATTTAGCCCGGTGATGCATAACTTGATTCAGGGATACTACCGTTCGGGCACAATGAATGAGGACTGGGCGCTGGCCCTGCTTAACGTGATCCCGAAAACTCGTGGGACAGTGACAGTTAAAGACCTTAGGCCGTTGGTTCTGCAAAACACTTGTCACAAGTGGATTGCATCGTGTGTCTCCCTACAGTTACAGGATTTCATTGCGGCCCTCACCCCGGTGCACCAAAAGGGCTTCATTAAAGGCAGGTGTATATTCGACCATCTATGGAATGCGTTTGGCTCCTGGAGTGCTATGCAGGAAGGGCTCTTCTGCCCGATTGATTTTCGGAAAGCTTATGATTCGGTAGCACACTCATACGCACAAGCATTTTTCACCCATATGTGCCTCCCCACGGAAATGATCCAGCTACTAATGCTTCTGTTCAAGGCGCCCATGGCACTGATTGTGCACGGCACAGTGATGCTACATGAAATAATTACACCCACGTCAGGCATCAGACAGGGTTGCCCCTTATCCCCCTCACTCTTTGCGGTTTTGATTTCCCCGATCTCTACGTATTTGATGGAACTGTCCCCTACTGTAACGGTATTGTTGTATGCAGATGATTTGCTAATCATCATCCGTGATGCCCCCCTGCAAGCGGCTCTTGCCCTACGCTCTTGCATTGAAGTTATGAAAATTTTTTCTCAATTTTGTGGACTCCAGATAAACCACGATAAATCAGCAATCCTGATTGTTGGCCCATGGGAAACCTCGGAACAGGAACTCCTGGACGCCACTGGCATCAATGTCCAAACAGCCTACACATACCTAGGGGTAAAATTGGGTTACGTGGCACCCGAAGAGGCCTTCGCACCAGCTTTACAAAAGGCCCTTGGGAGGGCACACTCAATGCAACACTGGAACTTAACTCTGAAAGAGCGAGTGTTCTTGTTAAAAATGTGGATCCTCCCGGTGCTGGTGTACCTAGCACGTGTGATTTTTCCAGTCAAGAAGGTGGTGGACTCTTTGAAAACAATCTACAACATAGCATTGGGACTGAACTCATGGGGGTTGACCCAGGATATCCTAGCTCTCCCAGAGTCCCAAGGGGGGCTTAGCTTGGCTCAGCCGCATTATTTTCTGTGGTGGCATCACTCAGCCCTTTTCGTGAACTATACTCTACGTCCTGCGGAAATTCCCCCGACTGTGTCTGCACAGTTTGAGGCCTGGGCGGGGCCCAGAGCTATTACAGTCACGCCGGCCCAACTGGGTTGGTTTCAAATGGACATCAATTTGCCTTGGATCTCCCTCCCCTATTTAGCCTTTAGTGCAAAGTCTTTCTCGCTCCTACGACAAGGTTTGAATGTTAACCCTCCAGACGCTCTGAGCTACGATATGCCCCTGTGGCACAATGTTTTGTTCAAAAACGCTCATCTCCATACGTATTCGTCACCATCGCTCATCAGGGAGGGCATACTTACAGTGGGACAGCTACTGGAAGACGACTCCTACCTGAATCAAATCGCCCCCACGTGGCGCCCGATATACAGAGAAACCATTGGCCAGCTTGCCAATCAGACTTTCGTATTTTCTACACACTCACGACAGACGCCCTGTGATCTGTCATCACTGATCTCTGATTGGCAGAGAGGCCCAGCCCTCGCCGTGATGTCCTACCCTAGGAACAGGGAACGGCGCCAGCCGGATGAGGTCTGGCAAGCTCTGATGTCTTGCAGACTGCCGACATCTGACATAGATTTTATTCGAAAAACGCTGTGGCGTAAACAACCGGTAGGAGACAGGCTTAAGTCTTGGAAGCCTGACCGCCTGCTTTGCCCCTTGTGCCACGTGCCTGAAACTATGGCCCATATGATGCTGCACTGCAAATTTCTACCTTTCGTTTTTCCCATCATCGACCAATGCTTCCCCCCTTATGTCGTTGGTGGGAAGCACATATCATCGGTGGCGGAACTGATTGAACACCACCCTGCAGAGTCTCTGCATCTCCTTCCAGGACAATTGGGCTGGGCAGCGATAGAGGCCAACTGGGCCATCCGCTGTAAAGCCGCAAAAGAGCACAATTCTTTTCGCTCGACATCCTACTTCTTAAAAGTCTACGGACAGTTGCTGCACAGGTGGCAGCAATCCAAAGCACATGGAATCCGCCCAGAACAATTGTCCGCCTTCCTGGATCTGCTCATGTCTCTCCGGCGGGGGGATTCAGCGGACAGACCGCAGCTTGAGCCCACCCCCCCCACACCGCCCCCCACCAAAGCACAGCTGCGTGCCAAACGCAGACTCGAACGCAAGATGCGCTCACTACACAAACTGATTGCTCACCTTGACAGCCTTGAAGACCAGGGATATATGTTGGTCTTTACAGATGGCTCATCAGAGCGCTTCGAGGGGCTTGGTTATGTGGGGGGCTATGGGGTCTTTTCAACCCTCCCAGTTTCGCTGTCTGCCCCAGTGCCGCTGCACATGAAACAAACTATTAACGCGGCAGAACTCCTGGCGGCACTGCAGGCCCTACGGCTGCATGCCGATGAGCCTAAGATTGCCATCTGCACGGATTCTGAGTATGTCCTTAAAGGGGCGCAGGGAGCGGCGCGCCGGTGGCAGGCGAGAGGTTGGGTGGGATCGGCGGGACCTGTGTCTAATATCCCTCTCTGGAAAAAGCTACTGCAGCTTTTGGATTCCACTTTTCAAGATATTCTGTGGGTGAAAGTTCCCTCCCACGTGAATGTGGAAGGTAACGAGCAGGCCGACACCCTGGCTAACAATGGTAGACTCAGCAACCCCCTGTACCCAGCTCGGAAGACCCCGAGGGTCCAAGCGGCAGGGCAACGCGCCAAACGGGCACGCCAGGTAGCGGCTCGGAGTCCCCCCCCCCGGGGTGTGTCCCCCCCGCGCCCAATCGTACTGAATTTTGAGCAGTGTATTGCTTCACCAGGACCAAGAGAGGAAACCCCGGATGTCCCTTCGGATCAGAGGCATGAGAGTGATGTGTGGCTGCAATTGGGTTTAGTTGAGATGCCAGACAGCCCGAGGAGCGAGGAGTCTACGCACAGCCACCTGTCGAGTGTTCCCACAGTCACCAATCACTCGGAAGGGCCGGGGACCCCCACAACCCCATTTTGTGATAGGATCACGCATACAAGGGGGGGGAGGCACAGCCCTTCAACGTCCTGCAGCGAGCACGGATCCACAAAGACCCAAACCCCCCCACCGGCGCCTGACACCGCATACAACGGGGACGGGAATCGGAGCCCCTCGACCTCATGCCGTGAACGGGGTTTGTCCTAGGGCACTTTGCTTTTGGGTTGTTGTGACGCTGGGCACCATACTTGGTTTTGTTCATTGCGATGCCCTATTTGTTCTGACACGACAGGTGCCTTATGTGTTTGGCGCTGGCACACGAAGGTTATATGTTATGCTATCAGGCTTGGCAGCTGCCGCCTGCTCCCAGTGTGCACCCGCTTCCAGGAAGCGGCATGTCGGATGCTCGTGTACATATCAGGCTGTGTCTTAACGACTGGATGTAGCATAGCAGTTGATTGTGGACAACACCTGGAACATTGGCTGGAATTGCCTGGGCGGGGGCATCCAGTATCTGTGACCGACCATGATTGAGCCACACATACACACATACAACAGGGCCCAAAAGGTTTAAGAGGGGGGGTGTTGGTGTCAGATCTGAGCCTAAGTACCCACTCCCCCCCGTTGCATTCAGCCATGGGTACCACCCCCCCCCCCCTTTGGGCCCCCTTTGCGTGGCAATGACCGGTCGCCTGTGACACGGGGGCGTTCGGTAGCCAAGTATCCGTTGCTTCATGGCCCCCTTTGGGCCGGCACGGGCTTGTCCAAGCACCGGAGTGGGCGTTGAGCCGCCGTTTTCAGGATTTTTTGGGACCGCTGTTTTTTGTGGTCCTGAATGCGGGATTGGGCGTTTGTGACGCACATGTCGAGGGAAAGGGGGCCTCATTCATGTCTGTGCTGGTGCATTCGGTTCATAACAACATCGTACCACACATTGCATGCCCCATGCGGTTTGTGATTGGTGTGATTTTCGGCCACCGCCAACTATTCCCTGCACGGCTGTCACGTACCGCGCGTTGCTATTGTGTGTGTTGTGCGCAAGTGGGGGCTGGTCTAAGCACGGGGGCGCAGATGCACAGGAGGTGCACGCACACACGTAGGCGGCTTCGCCGCCCTGCCGGACCTATGGGCGTGGCTCCGCCGCGTTTGGACAATTCATGGCCGCGGCTCCGCGGCGTTTACTGAGTCAGACAACAATGACTTCCTGTCGGTGGGATACCGGGGGTGGCGTCCATTGTCGGATTATGGCTATGCACGGGGTGCGTGTTGAACCGCTGTTTTGCCTGGACTTTTGGGGCTATGCCCGCGCAGGGGGGGGGGGGGGGCACACCCCATGCCCGCGGACACGCAGTCGGCGGCGGAAGCCCCGCGGCGCGCGCGTCATTCCCGTCGCAGGGCTTTGTGCCAATGAGACGCCGATGAAGTGGCCCGCGATGCCCCTCCTGGCGCCCTTCCTCGTGTGGGCCCTTGCGCTGCTCGCCCGGCCCCTCCCCGCGGCCGCCCTGCAGACGTGGTCGCCCGGGAACGCGCTCTCCCTCAACAACGGCCCGCGCAAGAGCCAGTTCGCCTACACGTACCCGCGGCGCCTGGCGCGGGCGTTCACCGTCGAGTTCTGGGTGAACGGTGCCGGGTCGGGCACGACCCAGCTTTCCTACCCCCTCTCCATCGCCCACCCGAAGGACGACAACCTTCTCAGGATCTCGGACTGGCTGTTCGTGCTGGGCCTCCCGACCATCAAGATCCCGACCTGGCCCATCCTCGCGTGGACGCACTTCGCCGTCGCGGTCGACGTCCGCGGGTACCCGTCCGCCGCCGTGTCGTTCTACGTGAACGGGTCGCTGTGGAAGCGGTCCACGACGGAGCTCTCGGAGCTGAGCTCGCCGCCCGAGCGGTTTGAGGAGCGCGCGCTGAGCGTCGTCCTGGGGCAGGACCAGGACGGGATGCTCGGCGGCTGGGACTCGAGCCAGGTGTTCAGCGGGTACATCGACGAGTTCCGTGTGTGGGACCGCGTCCGCACCGCCGCGGAGGTCGAGGGGTACTACCGCCTCACGGCGCCCCCGGGCGCCCCGGGGCTGCTGATGCACTACCCGTTCGACGACCCGCTGAACGCCACCTGCCTCGAGGACCGCCGCGCCCCGTCGCCCGCGCACTGCATGCGGGTCGCGGACTACCGCCGCCCGGCGTCGGCCCCGGCGGTGCCCCCGGCCTACGCCCCCGCCGCCGCGCCGCTCGCGCCGCTGGCGGTGTCCACGGCGCCGCTGTGCGCCCCCCCCGGCCGCGGGCGGATCCGCGTCCACGCCGGGGGGGCGACCGCCCTCCCGGTGTCGCTGCTGCACTGCGGCGCGGGCCGCGTGCGCGTGCGCGTGACGGTGACCGGGGTGGTCGGGGGGCGGGTGCTGCAGCGGGGGCGGGAGGTCGCGGGGGTCCCGCTGGACCCCAACGAGGTCCTGGAGTACCTGCCGACGGAGGCCGTCATCAGCGAAGACGCGGGTTTCACGTACACGGTCCAGCACCTGTCGTCAACGGTCCCCTGCCTCTCCCTTTTGGCGTTGTGCGTGTCCACTCCCCGCACGCACCCCTGCCCAGAGTTTTGCTTGACAACTCAGCATCTCCTTGCGGGGGGCGGGGGGGGTCTGACACCCCCCCCCCTCCCAGAGCGCGCTCAAGTCAGTGCTGGAGTCGGCAAACCCCCGCATGGACTCAGAGTGTGCATCTGGATGCACCTGGTCAACGGCACGGGCAACAGCCCGTCTCCGGGACAGCCGACCCTAGAGTAGTCAAACAGGACAAGTCATCCGGGGGCTCCGTTGACACAACCAAAACACGTTCGGACCCACAGAGGGTCCGAATGAGCAGCAGCGAGAGGCCAATAGGCACCGCCAAAGGCACACAAATGGATACTGAGGCCTTGTGCCACCCCCCCCCCCCCCTCGGAACCTCCCCCCCGAAGTGATTGGGCAAATTTTTCTCAGGGTCTTCAGCCAATCAAAAATTTTCACTTGCGCCTTTGGCGCAAGTCAGTTTAGGCCAAAAAATGACTTCCGGCGCCGAACTAACAACTAACTCTAACAACTCCTGAGGGGGCGGGGGGCGTCCCCCCCACAGCCCCACCCACCCAACCCCCTTTGCCCCCCCCCCCCCCCCCCACCCTCCCCTCTTAGAGAAATCTCTGCCCCTGCCTGACGGCGCCGTGCTGCACTGCGCGGACCATGTGTGTCACTTCAGGCCTCTGGCGCATTTCTGTGCGGTGGTGTTCCGCCCGAAGTGGGTCTGCAAATACCTGCATTTGTCCGTCGGTGGACTCGCCATGAGCGCCGCGATGCCCGTGGTCAGGCCGCTTCAGCGCATTGTCTTCGGCGGGGGACCGCCATGCCTTCAATTTTTTCTTCTGTGTCACAACTTCACTGCGTTGAGACATGGAGTGTTGTGGATGCGGAGGGTGGCGACCCCCGCTGATTTGTGGCCAAATCCCTGCATACCCTCCCCCCTCCCCCCCCTTTGTCCAACCCTCCACATTGTCCATCCCCTGGGGGGGGGGACCGTCACTTGGCCCATGAACAATTAGAAGTCAACAGGAAATCACAGGCGCTGAAGACGCCGAAGAAAAATTTTAGTTGGGTATACTAGAATTCAGGTTCCTGTTGTGTGGTGTCCGGCCCCCCCCCCCTGGGGGTGGTGACAGTCCCCCCCTGGGGGTAGGTGGGAACCGCGGTTTTTTTGGGGGGGATGGACAGGGGGGGGGGTTACTTCGCCGGTTTTGTCTCATGGTGTCATCCCAAGCTCCAGTAGGCGAAGGGTTACGCTCTCGTCAGCCAGTTTCGGGTTGCGCAGGGTGGCATGCAGTGACTGGGTCGCAAGAAAGTTGACAAATTGTGGGACTCGCTTCACGTGTGTGCATGAGTTTTGGATGTTTGTTGAACCATCGGACCATCAACTTGACTTCAGTGCATTGGATTTGCACTTGAAGGGATTTGGCTATGAATGCTATCCATGTGTGGGGGGGGGGGGGTAGGGGGGTGTTTGGGGACAAGGTAGTGACCAGACATGCCACTAGCGTCTGGCAGGGAAACTGGTTCTCAGTAGGAACTGGCCCCGCATCAACGGCCACTCAGTAATACCCGCCCCTGCACCACCAGAGCTCAGTAGGAACGTGCTGCGTCCAGCATGCGGCTCAGTAGAACCCTGTTTCATCGGATCTTGTCTAAGCCCGCAAGACGCTCATGCCCAAGTGTGGTAGTGACTCTTGCCCCCATCGTTGCTTGTACCAGGCTACAGCACCGTACAAGGTGCAGAGTGGAAACCTTGATGATTGTCAATCCAGGACCCTCTGCATATGCCCTCACTCATTGTTTTCCGATTCCCTTGACGCGCTGCATTTGTCCTATCGTCTGGTCTTTGCTGGGGAAGGGTACCGGGGCTGGGGGTGCACTGTCCATGCTGCACTGCTGCTTTCTCTGCGCTCCTTGGGTGCCGCCCAGGGCTTCTTTAGAATAATTAAAAACCAAGGGGGGGGGGGGAGCCCTCCCACAAAACCCCCTCCCCCCCTCCCCAGACCAAAGTGACCATCGTCGGAAAAAACGAAATTTACAATAGGGAAAATCTGGTCAGGCCATTTTTGGTACACCAAGTTTTGGGTCCAAAACCCCCTCCCCCCCTCCCCCCCCCCTGCTCAAAAGAAGCCCTGGTGCCGCCCCAAGGGTTGCAGCTGCGGGCACACTCTGGAGCTGCCAACCTCTGCCGTCCTTTCCTCCAGAAAGGCGTCTAGTACCAGTCCAACCAGGATAAGGGGCCTGGGCCCGTTATTCGGCTCTTAACCTGAACCAGGCCTGTGGGCGACCACGCGAAATACTATGTGCATGCACAGCGAACGTGGAGCGGTGCCAAGTCCCCCCCCCCAAAAAAATTTTGCCCTCCCCCCAAGAAACCCTCGATTTATTCCTCCCTCGGTGCACCATTTCCTCGATCTTTTCCTTCTTCCTTTCATGCCCCCCCACCCCCCCCGTCTAAGCTGCGCCCATGATACCCTTGATACCCTGGACAATGGGTGTCGCGGCTTCGCCGCGTGAGACACAAGACAATTTTTGCACTGTGATTTCCTGCCCGTGGGATACTGGGGGTGATGTCCGTCGTCAATTTATGGCTAAGCTACGCCCTTGTCTAAGCTACAGCCCGCGTAGGGGCCGTATTAATTCCGTACCTAATTCAATTCAGTACGAACTGTAGTGCAACCGCATGGTTTTGGTGACAAGTCTGCCAATTGCATGGAGTCATGGACACATTTGTTGTGATTGTTTGCCCACTTGAACCCACACAGCTCTGATTTTGGGGATATTTGTGCATTATCTTCCCCTTTCTTGCATCAGCTCACCGTGTCGGTAGTTGTATGTGTCGCGCGCAAGCCACGGCCTTGTCTCAGCTACAGTTGGCGTAGAGACCGTATTAATTGCGTACTTTTGCGTAGCTTAGACAAGGGGGGGGTCCTTGACTAACTCAGACAACCGAAGGTAACAACACGGGAGGTACCTACATTCCTTGGAACCGAGGCGCTTGGTGCAACATTTGATTCGGGTTCGAAAAAAAAAGAAAGGCGCCCGGTGCCGCGTTTTGACACGGATTTGTTGAAGCGCTGCACTCAGGCTTTTCCTGCTGCCATTCTTGCAGCGTTTCGCATGTGTGTCTTTGGGGGGGGGTGATCTCATCACAAGCGCTGCTCCAACAGGCCACGGCGCAAGGGGTGGTGAGCGTGTTGCGAAACCACCCGCCGGTGCTGCCCCGGCACTTGATGTTGAGCGGGGTCGAGGACGAGGAGCTGATCGCCTGGCTCCCGGTCGTGGACTTCGACAACGACCTCGCGATGCTGCGCATCGTCGAGGGGCCGCGGGCCGGCAGCGGGACCGCGCGCATTGCGGCCCCTCGGCAGATGCAGGTGCGGTTTCACCCGCAACCGAACACTTTCGGGCGGAACGTGTCGGCGTTTGCTGTGCGCGCGCGCGACTGGTGGGGCTGCGACTCGGAGGTCATGACCGTGCACGTGTCCCTGGCGGCTGCGGTGGACCACCCGGTCATCGACGCCCCGGAGGAGGTGTCCATGTTCCGGGGGCAGAAGGTGGAGTTCCCGTTTGTGGTGCGGGACCCCGACGGGAAGGACCCCTTCGTAATGGTGAGCGACGCCCCGGAGTCGGATGTGGCGGTCATCATCCGGAAGGTTGTGTCGTTTGCTTGGTCCCTTGTCTCGACCTTGTGGTCCGTTGTCTGGATTTTGTGGTGCGTTGTGTCGGTTTTGTGGTGCGTTGTCTCTGTTTTGTGGTGTGTTGTGTCGGTTTTGTGGTGTGTTGTGTCGGTTTTGTGGTGCGTTGTGTCGGTTTTGTGGTGCGTTCTCTTGATTTTGCGGTGCGTTGTCTCGATTTTGTGGTGCGTTGTGTTTGTTTTGTGGTCTGTTGTGTCGATTTTGTGATGCGTTGTGTTTGTTTTGTGGTCTGTTGTGTCGGTTTTGTGGTGTGTTGTGTCGGTTTTGTGTTGTGTTGTGTCTGTTTTGCGGTGTGTTGTCTCGATTTTGTGGTGCCTTGTTCCGGTTTTGTGGTGCGTTGTGTCGTATTTGTGGTGCGTTCTCTGGATTTTGTGGTGCGTTGTGTCAGCTTTGTGGTGCGTTGTGCCGGTTTTGTGGTGCGTTGTGCCGGTTTTGTGGTGTGTTGTGTCGGTTTTGTGGTGCGCTGTGTCGTATTTGTGGTGCGTTGTGTCGACTCTGTGGTACGTTGTGTCGATTTTGTCGTCTGTTGTCTCGATTTTGTGGTGCCTTCTAGGACCGGGAGAAGGAGGCCGCCATTACGTACCGGGTGTCGTCGCACATGCAGTGGGCCAGTGGATGGGGCAACTTCTCCAGCGAGTTTGCGCTGACGCCCACAGCAGACTACGGCGTCGCGAAGGTGGTTGGCCCACCAGAGACCTCGGTCTTCGGAGACTCACGGAATGCCTGGTGCCCGCTCACAATCGACGGCGACTGTGTGAACGACGCCGAGGAAGCCGACCACTACTACAACGAGTTCGTGGAGGTGGTGTTCGCCAACCCGATGTACCTCACGCAGGTCATCCTCTACGAGAACTACGGTCCCGGCAAGGTATGGATAAATAGGCATGAGCTGCACAGACAGAAACAGCAAAATGGCCAAAGTTCGGCGTAAGATGGCTAAAGACGAGACGGCAAACCAAACAAACAAATCAGCCACATTCAGCCACATGCACACACACACACACACACACAATACTGCTGTGCCGGAGGGCACCAGGGGCACCCGCGGGTGCCTGTGATGTGCCCCCCTGCCGCGGGGCGAGCCCCCACCCCACTGCGCCGCCTGGAGGCGTGCAGAGCCAGCCAGAGGACTCCAGGTTGGGGGGAGGGGGGACAACCCCCAGCCCCCAAGAGGCGTGTAACGCACACGCCGGTGAGGGGGGGGGAGCACACACCAGGGGCGCCCGGCGCCCAGAGCCAGTCCCACCCCCGGTGCGCGGGGACGAAGCGATGGAGGGGAGAGACACCTCCCCAGGACGGCCCGCCGGGCAAACGAGCACGCCGGCCGGAGCGGCATGGGCGTGCAGGCACTGAGGTCTCATAACCCCCAGCCGCCAGAGGCTCTGGCCTAGGCGAGGGTGACGACACTCAAGGGGGGCCAGTGCAGTCATGATGGTTCTCATCAGACATCCTTTTTGGCACAGGCCCCCTCCGCTGGGCGCCCACCCCTGGACCCATGCAGGCCTTCCTCTCTAATATGGCATCCCCCCCCCCCCCCACACACACACAGCCCGGCGACAGGGCAACCGAACAAAAGAACTCATGGTTTGGTCGCATCATTGTTGAACCTCGCAGTTTGACCATGATTTGAAAGATTTGGGCGTCACACACACACACACACACACACACAACACAACGGAGGTCCTTGGTTTGAATCCCAGAGTGTAGGCCACGGCGCCGTCGGGGAACCATATCTTTTTGGTGTCCGCGTGACTTGGGGAGGTGCAGAGCACGTGTTCGAGTTGGTTGTTCGTTGCGGTGTTTCTGCGCTTAGGTCCCGTTCAAGGGAGTTGGGCGCAGGGAATGGGTCCAAGCCACACACAGAACCAGGGCCCAGCACAACTCGGAGCCAGGGAAAGCTGCAGTGTACATGTGGAGCAGTGGGATGAGGAAGCTGTGAATCAGTGTGCTAATGCCCAACAGCCTGCCAGTGATGCGCTTGAACTCAGAACTCATGGTTTCACTGATGAATGGTAGGACGTAGGGATGTTGAACCTCGCAGTTTGAGCATGATTTACTTGTCTTGGGCGTCACACACATACAACAATGGTTGGTATTTGTGGCTCACTTTCCCAATGAACCCAACAGACAGCAGAGTTTGTGGACTGTCTCCGACAGGAGACAAGTTGGACCTATCGGAGCTTCCGCTCATATTGTTTGGCGATATGAATTCCATTTTACACCCACCATGGGACAATTTGTCTATTCTTCAAACGGGCGTCCCCGTGAACGAGTCTGTCAACATTCAGCGGGTTTCGAGACAGAAACAGCCAGCACGTTGGTAATGGATCTGCAAGACTCCTGGCGCGGAGTGTACCCGGAGCCTGAAATGGAATTGGAAGTAGGGGTCACCAGGGGGGACCGTCACATTGACCATATTCTCTTGCCGCCATGCGTTTCTGAGCATGTGCAATCAGCATTCACGACTCCGGTAGGACAGGCAGATCACCAAGCGGCAGTAGTTCGCCTCACGCCCATAGCTGACAGGAAACCCTCCAATTTGTGGAAGTTCCCAGCCTACTTATTGGGCCAGGAGCCCTGTCAGGAAGGGATGCATGGACTCTTCTCCGAATGGCACCATTTGTAAGGGGAGGAATGGTGGGAGGAAGTGCTATGGCGGGCCAAAGCCCTTGCACAGAGAGTGGATGAAACGACCCGGGCTTGGACAAGGGGTGTCTTGAGCGTGCAGCAAGCTCTAGCTGCATCGTCTAGGGAGCTTTGAGTGGCTCAGCCATGGAGATTCTCAACAACGCAGGGGCAGAGTATTCTACAACGGAGCAGGGCCGTTGTAGAATTTCAGACAGTTCAGACGGTTCAGAGGATGGGGCACACAGGTCTAAGCAAGTGCTGTGTCTCGTGCAGCAACTCAAACGAAAGCTTTCCATCTTTAAGTCAGGGCAGGGCCTTTTTCTTGCTGAGGAAGAGGACATAGCTAAGGAACTTTGCAACTACTGGGGGTACCGTCTCAACCTGGGGAAGTGTGGGGTCGTAAGTCAGGGACCCAGCCCACTGCAGGCGGGCGAGATGTTGTTTGGGGTGCAGGTTCGGGACAAGGTCAAGTACCTGGGTACCTAGCTGGGGCGTGCCAATATGTATGACCAGTACCAGGGCCTTCACTTACCACGAAGGCCCCGTTCATAGCATCTCTAGCTCTCACGGGTGCAGAAAGAATACAGGCTCTCTTTCCGTGGGCCTATCCCGTGTTGCGACATATTGTGGTAATCCTTCAGACTCAGAAGGTGATCCGGGCCGCCAACATGGCCATGTGTGTGGCTCTGTGAATCAGAAGCTGGGCCCTCCCGACCCTGCGGTTACCAGTGGAATCGCGGGGATACCCGCTGGAACATCAGGTGAATATCTACGAATATCTACTGTGGTGTCATTCCGCGACATACGTTCGCTTCCTAGGGGACCAGGCCAAAGTGGCCAATTCCGTAGATTATCTTTGGTAGTTTGGGCCATCGCGGGGGGGCCTCTCGCCCTCCTGCAGCATCAATGTACAAAATCAACTGCCTTACATACATCCCCCTAGAGGACTGCGGGATTTGGGGTATTATGTTGAGCTAGCCTACCATATTCAAGCAATCTGCCACCCTCCGAACGCCCTTGCGCGCCAAGCGTGGGCAGTAAAAAATGCGAAACTGATTCTCTTGGACTCTAGACTTAGTGAGTTCCGTGAAGAAAACAGAATTCCATGGTTGTATTTGCAACAGCCCCTTGCCCCTAAGACAATCCCTTGGGTAGAGTAGTACACCACCGCTAAGGTGACGCTTGTCGGCCAATCTGGCCTTGGGCATCGGAACCAGGAAAAGCTGTGATAAAACACATCGTTTGTTAGGTGCATGTGGGCGGCGTATGTGGAGGGAAATGAGTGGTTTGAACCGTCGCGTATGTGCACCGATTTCCCGCTCCTCTCAGCCACCATTGTTCAGGGCTAGTTGGTGTGGGCGGCGGTTTGTGCTTGTTGGCTCATTCACTGTGAGTCTCTGAGCGCACGACCAACCGATACACCAACGGCGGTCTTACAACAATTTTACGCAGTTTTGTTGTCTTGGAAGTCTCTTCCACGGAGTGCATTGCCCCTGTCAGTGATCGCTGAGTGCTGCGATCGTCTGAAGGACATCCTACAAGTCAGGGATCGAATTGTGCGGTTGATGACATCGGGAGGGGGGCAGTATAGGCTTATCCCCCTCACAGCCCCCCAACGCGGGGGGAAGAAGAGGCCTGACAGACGTGGGCTCCGGTGGGGCAATATAGCCCAGAGCATGGGAATTCAAGCGTGGGTGGCAGTGTGTCACCATCAAGGTAGTGCAGTGGCTTATGGTGCTACGTATGGCCTAGGCTACGATCGAAATGCGCAGTTTGTGGTTGCGGACCCATTAATCCCCCTCGTGGCAGAGTACCAGGCTATCCGATTGGTCCTGTAGACAGTGTTGGCGGATGTACGCGTTACAGTGGTCTGCCCTTCATCGCAGGGACATACTAATTTGTCAATTGATCTCCCCCAGTGGGAGGACAAGGGATGGGTCGGAGAAGGGGATGAACCCATTCTTGGTATTAATGCTTTTTGTCTGATCTTCTGGCGGAAAGAGAAGTGCCGGTTTGCTCGAAGCTCCTCGCGCATGCACCCGGGCATTACACACAATTTTTGGACGAGCTCAACATAAGCATGCGACTAGAGGCGCCGCCACTGCCGCCAGAGATAGGCCGCCAACCCCCCCCTCCCCCGTGCCCTTGTCACCGGAGACAACATTGTGCTCCGATGAAAGGCCGTTGCCGGACAGTCCGCTTTCATCGGTATACTCCAATGTTCGGACACTCACCTTCAGCCCGGTATCATCGGTGTATTCCAATGTTGGAAATCTCACTCCTAGCCAAGTTTCATCGATGTACTCCATGGTCAGGATTCTCGCCCCCAGTATTGTGTCCTCAGTGTACGCCACCCCGGAGTCGGAAGGAGCGGTGGACCGGCTAGCGGTCCTGGTGAAGAGGGAAGGGGGTACTGGACACACCAAGGCAAAGAGGTCTCTTTTTTCATGAATACACATCGCGTCAGTCATCCACCGCCGTGTGCTGTTGCAGGCTCGCTCAAAAGGAGCCCCTGCATAGGGGTCGGGGTGCGGTAGGAGCATGCATGTATGCATGAGCTGTACATAGTCTTGATGTCGTGCTGAGAGGGAGAAAGGCCGCACGGGGCAGAAATCCAAACATTGCTGCAGTGCAGACATTGTTGTAGAGAGGTGATGTATGATAGCGAACGCTTTGGATTTGTCGACATGATTGGGCTGCAGTTTTGAAGGGTTATGGTTTGGTGGTGCACTCCCTCCCCCCCACCCCACAAAGGGGGGAACCGCCACGACGTGGTACACGGCTGACACACACTAACAACAGCACACTGAACGATCCGCACAACATCAGCCCAATACAAAGAACAGCGCACAAACCACAAGCCTACCAATCCCGCCCCCCAGTGTTCCAAACCCTTCTGAACAGTGGGCCAAAGTGGGTCGACAAGGGCTCAAAGTGGGCTCAATTCCCCCCTTTGTGTAGGTAACGCGGATCTCCGTGCCCAGCGACCGAGACCCGGCGCATTGGAAGCCAGTGTTCAACGCGGACCCTGCGGCAGCCGACGCCAGGGGGATGGAGGTTTACTCCGTGTTCATCCCGGAGATGTGCACGACGATGTGGCCGGTCGACCGCGTGCGCATCGAGCTTGACACCTGCACTCGGCCCGGCTGGTACGAGCTGGACGCCGTGCAGGCGCGGGGCGGCGTGCTCGACCTCGGCAACGTCCTCAACGCCACTGACAAGCTGTACCTCTCTGCCGCCCCTGGTATGGCCTCAGCTCCGCCCTGCAAACCGCATAGTTGGTCCCAGCGCCCCACCCCCCCTGCCATGCCATGACCTTTGTCCTGTCGTCACGCTGCCCTGTCCTGTTCTGTCCTGCGCCTGTGCACGTGCCCTCCTCCCGGCTCAGCCCCGGCCGCCCAGTGAGTGGAAGAGGCGTTCACGCCGCTGTCCCCATGAATGTTCGTTTCTGTTGGCATACCGAAACCTTCCCCCCCACCCCCTTAAGGACAGCGCTGTACCTACCCGCCCTGTCCTCAATGGGTGTGTGCCCCTTGGTCTCTCTCTGACAACGTGTGCATGTGTGCGCGCCCGCTTGTGTGTGTGCGTGTCTGAGCGTCTTTTTTTTTCCACAGGAGCCTATGACATCATGACACGATTAGTGCGTATTGCTTTTGTCTTGTTTTGCTTGCTTACTGGCCGGACGAGGTGTTCTCGGTGCTAACGTATCCACTGCGCTCGTGCCTTGCCGATCTGTGGTAGACATCAGTGGTTTACTTGTTGGTTCCTGCATAACTGTGTGTGTGTGTGTGTGTGTGTGTGTGTGTGTGCTGAAATAATGTCGTCCTCTGGTCCTAGGGCCTGGGGAAAGCAGGTAGTGGAGATGGTTCTGCCCCGGGGCCTGAAGTTAATGGAATGCGCTGCCTGTGAATTCTCCTGAGTGGTGCAACATGCTGGGGAGGGACAGGGTCCTGCTGCTTGACCGATGGCTTCCCCCTGTCTTCTGTCCTGCAGGCCCCTGACCCAGCGAAGCTGGCAGTGGTGCTCTTTGTGGGCTGGACCTGTTCTTCATCCCTCTGCGCCTTGTACCACCTAGTGCCTAGTGCGGTCAAACAATGCCTCTGCTTTTGTTGTGACTGTGCCTGATGAGAATCAGTGCAAGCCGGCCTCCTTAATTGCTGCCTGCTGTCTTGGCTGTTGCCCGTTTGTTGCATCAATTATGTGTGTGTGTGCGTGCGTGCCTGGTGACTTTTCATCTGCGGACGCACTCTGGAGCTGCCGACCTCCGCTGTCCCTTCCCGCACAAAGGCGCCTAGTGCCGCGTTTTCACAAAAATCATCTCGAAGAGATGTTGCTAGATCAAGCGCAGGCGTGGGCGTCGTATACCCCCCCTTTTTGGGGGTCATTCGCGTAGCATACCCCAAGGCATGATATTTGATGTCCAACCCCTTGTAAAATCATTATTTTACCCAATAAGACAATCCCCCAATGGATTTTTTGATTCTGAGGCCTCTATCCCCTAAAATTGGATATCACTTTTTTGAGGGGGGGTGGGGTGGGGTGGAGTGGGGGTGGGGTCAAAAGTTTTCGCTCAGAAGGCTCCAAGCAGTGGGGAGGCATATCACTGTCACATCAAACTCCGGTCGAATGGTAGAGCAGCTTGCTGCAGGGTTTTAGGTCGGCGGTTTGAATCCAGGTCGGCCGACTGTCGTCGGCGCCGCCCCGCCATGTTCGCCTGACTGGGATTCGAACCGCCGACCAAAGAGTCTGCGGTCGGCTGCATTACCATTCGGCCAAAGCTTGCCCTGAGGACATCAGTTCTCCCCACTGCTTGGAGCTGAGTCTGCCACTGACAAAAAACCCAAACTGTGTGTTTCTGTCTGACTGACTGCTGGCCTGGCTAATTGACTGATTGGCTGACTGTCAGCCTCTCTTCAAGATGCACTGCCGAAGGCAATAGAATTTGTTGAAGCGCCGCACCGCACGAGATTTGTGTACTTAGACCTTTCCTGCTGCCGGTTTTGTCGCGTTGATCGTGTGTGTGTGTGTGTGTGTGTGTGTGACTATTGGCGTCGGACATGTTTTGCTTGTGTTTTCTGATGACCAACTGACGAGGATTTTTTCACTCAGCCAACAACGCTTTGCGCTGTGCATCGCAAATTGTGTGTGCGTGCGGGTCTGAGAGGAGGGCGGCGTGGTACATTTCAGCCTTCAAAACAACATTTGCACTTGTGGCGTACTCTCTTTACCAGACTGAAAGACGCCCAGGAATGCTCTGCAGTTCCTGAGGAGTTTCTCCAACCGCTTTTCTTGCATTGTTCTTTGTCTCACGGTTCTCAATGTGTGTGTGTAGTGTGTGTGTGTGTGTGTGTGTCGCCGTCTTGTGCAGTCTTTTCTGTGCTCTGTTTGTCAACGAAGTGTGTGTGTCGCCTCCCCGTGGTGGTCCGAAAACACTATGCGCGCGGTGTACATCGCCCGGCACTGAACATGCTTCCATCACTGTTGTCTTCACCAGACCGAAAGACGTCTACGACAGCTCTGCTGTTCCTGAGGAGTTTTCTTTCCGCTGCTTTTCTTGCTTTGTTCTTGTCTCGCGGTTCTCAATGTGTGTGTGTGTGTGTGTGTTTTGACAAGTGCCCTGTTTGCCTGCTATTGACAGCGGGTTCAGGTTTCTTGATCTCCTTCACGCAGTGTGTGTGTGTGTGTGTGTGTGTGTGTACGCGATTGGATGGTTGCATCCAATACAGGCAGCCCCTTTTGGCCTGGCATTGTGTTGGTGGTGGTGCCTGCGATCACCAGCGTTACTGCTGCAGTTGGACGGCTCATGCTGTTTACGGCGTTCGTGGTGTGTGACTGGACCCTTGGTGCAGCAACCGGCCTCTCGTAGAAATCAGCGATGTCATTGAGACGTCACACCAAGGTGCTCGCTGATGGAGAGAGATAACCTGGTGAACCCAGGTTGCAGCTGGTTCTGAGCACCAGTCACTGTTTGTTTGTTTCTGTGTGCCATGCATGATGTATCATGGGGTCTGCTCTGCTGTCAGATCCGTGCACAGTTTCATACTGTATACAGGTCTACACATGACTGTTAGTTCTCTCGTTCTAACTGTGTGTGTAAATGCTATTGGCACTCGATGTGACCGTTTAGCAGTACCTTGTTTTTTGCCTCCCCTCCCTTCCCTTGCCCCTCCCTACCCCGCCCTCCCCCTATTACTGTCTAGGTGCTGAGTTGCCATTTCCGTGGAGCCCATGGCAGGCAGCATACTGTGACGTGCTCACGGTGTTAGTTGCATGGCACCAAAAAACGTGTGACATTTTGATACATTTGTATGACGTGGTACACAGAACCAGTGTATGTGTGTGCTGGGTCCCTGCCGTGCTGGGTCCGCACCAATGACTGCTAAAGGAGGTGCATGGTGGTCCAACCCGTCTGTCCACGGTATGCGAAGGACTGGGCCCATACACGAGCAGCGAGACAGGGTGTGTGTGCGTGTCTGTAGTACTTCCACACCGACCGGTAACTGAGTCGCCATTTCCGTGAAGTCCATGGCGGGCAGTACCGACTGACTGACTATCTGTGCGGTATACACTATTTACGGCTTGGAATCCTATTAGGCGAAAATACGGATTGCTGGCACCAACTGCTACCTGCCGCTGCAGCCGACACTGGCAGTAGGTAAGCCCCAACCGACATCCGAGCCTCAGCACGACATGAGCCAGCTCCACACGGGGTAGAGCTGCGGAGCCGCCGGTCGGAACACCTGCAGAGTGCCTTCTAGGGGAAAATAAGGATTGCTGGTACCAACTGCCATCTACCGCCAAGTGACGTGACGGTGCGGTCCGCGCATAGTGGCGTGCAATTGGGTACATAGTTAGGGCAGGAGCGCAAGGGAGAAGCCCCTAAGGCCCTCTGTGTGGGTCTGTGTGTGTGTGTGTGTGTACGCGCGATTGGATGGTTGCATCCAATATAGGCAGCCCCTTTTGGCCTGGCATTGTGTTGGTGGTGGTGCCTGCGATCACCAGCGTTACTGCTGCAGTTGGACGGCTCATGCTGTTTACGGCGTTCGTGGTGTGTGACTGGACCCTTGGTGCAGCAACCGGCCTCTCGTAGAAATCAGCGATGTCATTGAGACGTCACACCAAGGTGCTCGCTGATGGAGAGAGATAACCTGGTGAACCCAGGTTGCAGCTGGTTCTGAGCACCAGTCACTGTTTGTTTGTTTCCGTGTGCCATGCATGATGTATCATGGGGTCTGCTCTGCTGTCAGATCCCTGCACAGTTTCATACAGTTTCATACTGTATACAGGTCTACACATGACTGTTAGTTCTCTCGTTCTAACTGTGTGTGTGTGTGTGTGGTGTGTGTGTGTGTGTGTGTGTGTGCAGAAAGGTGCCTATTGGCGTCGGACATGCTCTGTCTTGTTTGACAATCCAACTGACGAGGACACTGACACTCGGAACCTGAGTTGTGCCCGTTTGTCTTGCAATCGTGTGTGTGTGCAAGGTGCTCGCTGATGGAGAGGGATGACTTGGGAGAACCCAAGTTGCAGTGGGCCCAGAGCACCAGTTGCTGATTGTGTACAGTGTCAGTTTTGCCTCCTGTGAGGTAATGCATGTATGTGTTGGTCAGAGCTGACACTGCCCGTAGACCGCCCCACCCAATGGTGCCTATCGCACCACGTACCCGCTGTACCGTAGAAAGGGCGCCGAGCTGACATGTTCTTCCACTCCTCTTGTACTGATTGTACTGATGTACTGATTACCCGACGAGATTCGTCAGCGACCAGTGCTGTGGACTGCTTGTCATGCCCGGCGAGGCAAGGGGCAGGTGAGCCGGCAGGACGGGCAGTGGGCGACGTGTTGTTGTTGATTGTATGTTAGCCTTGGTCTAGCCGTTCCCTCTTCAATGTTTGTCCACGTTTTCGAACGTCGTTTGGTTGCAATGCCTGGCATTGGCCCTGCTACGCTTATCATAGTCATCAACCCTGTTTGATCAGTGTTTTGTTTGTTTGAATTTTCTGACTTGCACTGTATTTGCGCTTGAGCGTTCCGTGTCTTGCGTATGAACGACCTGTGTCTTGCTCAAACTTTGCCCGATTGCACTTCATCACCACAAGTGCCATCCACTAAAATCTGGTTCCCTCCCCCCTCCCCCCCTTGTAATAGCTACGCCCTTGTAATAGCTACAGTAGGCGTAGGGACCATATTAATTTGGCACCTAATTTTACTTTGGTACAAATGTAGTGCAGCCGCATAACACATGGGTTTGGTGACAAATTTGCCAGCTACATTGGGTTATGGACACATTCTCATGCTTCATAGCTTGTGAGAACTTGGGTATGAACCTGAATTTTCATGTCTCAAACACTTTCTTGTGTTTGCATGCCTTTGGGAACATGGGCGGAGGTTAAGGTGCACTCATACGATGCATTCTCTCACGTGTATGTCGGTAGTTGTATGTGTCGTGCGCAAGCTACGCCCTTGTAATAGCTACAGTAGGCGTAGGGACCGTATTAATTCCGTACTTTGGCGCAGCTATGAAGTTTCGGATTTCCCCCCAATTCGCGTGTGCTTGCCGCTTGCTGCTTTGCTCGCTGAAAGTGGTAGCTCCACCTTGCTGTGCACCTGCTCGTCTCGCGTCAATCGTCTGTGTGTGTCTTCCTTTCTCTCCCGCGGCTGCAGGCTTCACCGGCAACTTCACCTTCGGGCTGACGGCGTCCAACTGCTTCCCGAACTTCGCCTCCACGTCGGACCCCCGCACCACCCGCGTCCGCGTCCTGGAGCCCCCGTTCCGCGCCCGCGTGACCGCACAGGAGTCCTGGACGGCGGTGGACGTGTACGGCGCGCACTCGGGGCCCTTTGCCGACCCGGTCGTCGTGCTGGAGCTGCCTACGCAGGGCACCCTCCGGTACCAGTGGCCCGAGGGGCTCGTGGTGGTATGTGTCGCGTACCCGCCTGGTTACCCCCCACCCACCAGGGGGTCCCATAAGGACGCTCAAAGTGTTTTTGTTCCATTAAGGGAGCCACTTTCTTTTTTGGTCCGGCTGGAGGGGTTAACTGACGGCGGTTGGGGGGTAACCGACGGCGGTTGAGGGGTAACCGCCGGTGGTTGAGGGGTAAGGCGCCCTAAGGCAAATTTGCTTGAACCAATAGAGGGTCAAAAAAAATGGGTTTTCACCCTATGTGTCTATACTCAAAATACTCAGTTTTTTCAGCAGAACCCAACTATGGATGAAAACCAATTTGGACCGAATATCAATACCACCCTTGTGCAGAGGTATGTCAGAGATGGCCCATACCCTGGTGGGTAAAGGGTGGGTAAAGCAGTGCCTCTGCATCTCTAAGGTCATGGGTTCAATGCCCAGGAAGGGCAATATGTAGGAACCCAGACAGGGTTAGGGACAAGATGGAAAATTTTTTATCTTGTTTTTTGTTTTTCCTTGTGCTTTGATGTTGTCTCCTTCGTTGGGGATACCCGAGAATGCAAGGGTTATGTAGCATTTCCGCCCACTTGTGGGCCCCCCAAAAGGCAGGGCTTAGGCAGCCAATTCTGATTTTGCCCCCCTTTGTTTGGGGACCCCCGGGGTGCTATGCCCTTAAACAAAAGTACCACCTACCATGCCCCCCCCCTTGTTGCAATTTTTTTTGCTCCTACATTTGTACCTCAAAGTGATCAGTGTGATGAGGCGGCCATTTCACACCAGAAATGTAGGGGTCTGGAGCCCCCCCGCCCCCTCTAGCTGGCCCCCTACCCCCCCCCCCCCCCAAACCCAGCCCCCCCCCCGTCGTGGAAGCGGCACCGAAGCGGGAAGGAGTCGGCGTATGGCCCATTGTCCCGACCCTCCCGGGGTCGGCGTATGGCCCATTGTCCCGACCCCCCAGGGGGGCAAGAGTGCCCCCCGCCTTGTCTCTCACCCAACGCTCCCCCTGAACGCCCCTGAACGCTCACCAGTCCCCAGACACACGCTGCCCTGTCCACTCTTGCAGGCACTGTCTCTCCCCTCCCCAGCCCTCTCTTATCCAACCACCCCTGAGCCCATCTTCCACCCCCCCCCCTCCCCACAAGAACCCCCGTCTCCAGAAACCCCCCCTTCCCTGTACACCATGTGCTACAACCAGACTGCACCACAATAATCCCAGCACCCACACATGGCCGGCAGCGATGGCATGGGCCTGCCCACCCACCCCCCATCCCAAATTGGCGAAGAAATCCCCACAAATCGGCAAAACAAACCCCCCCCCCCACCGACCCTCCCGACCCCCCCCCCCATTGCCCCTTCCTGAACCCCCCCCTCCCCAGGGGCCTTCGGCCCACTTCTATGGGGGGGGGTCGCGTACAAAAGCGAGGAGACGGCCCCCCCGTGCGGCAGACCCATTTTTCATCAAAGTAGCTTGCTCCCTCCCCTAGGGCCCCCAAAATAATTAAAAACCCCGGGGGACCCCCCCCCAGACCAAAATGACCATCATGCCCCCCTTTTGGCCAAGCAACGCCCATGTCCCAGCAACACCAGGCATTGGTTCAGTCAATTTTTGTACCGTTGATTTTGGCGGTGCGTTTTTCAAGCCGTTCCACTGTGTGCCACGCGTGCTGCCTGATGCCTTGGTTTTGAGAAGGAGCCTGCAAAAAGGCAATGGTACCGTAAGGCACGGGGGGGCCGCCGGGACCGGACCCTTTACGCCGACCCCCCCCCCCCCCCTCCCTGCCGGGTTTTGGCCCCGAAGTGCCGGACCATGGGCGCCGAAGGCGCCCTAAGGAAATTTTGCTTGACTTAGTAGAGGGTGAAAAATTGGGTTTTTGCCCCATGTGTCTATACTCAAAATACTCAGTTTTTTTAGGAGAACCCAATAGTGGATGAAAACCAAATTGGACCAAATATGCATACCACTCCTATGCAGAGGTATGTCAGAGATGGGCCCTGCCCTAGTGGTAAAGCAGTGCCCTGCAACTTGAAAGTCCTAGGTTCAAACCCCAGTGGCGTCAATCTGCAGAACCATAGGCAGGACCAGGGATACCATGGGAAAGTTATTTTTTTGCTTTTTTTTTGTGACCAGGCATTGGCTGAGTGGTGCATTCATTGTGCACCCACTGTAGTGCCCACTGTTCCACGGGATCCCTATCCCTGCATGCCCACGGCACCTACCGGTGATAAGGTGGCCACGGACAGTGGTCCGAACAGTGTGGAATGCCAAATTTGCGGACCGTGCCGCATCGAGTGCTACGCACGCACATTGGGCAACACATTCTGCGTGGTCACCACATCGAAGGACAAGCGGAACGGTCGTGCGCCAACATTTGTGGTTTTTGTGGATCACGGGATGAGTGCACAATCCGCTTGCCGTTGCAAACGCGCTCTACACGTAAGCGGATGGTGGTGGCGGTCAGCTCTTGCCCATCGCAGTCATCGGCAATCTGTTGGAGCCGAATGTCAACGGCAACCAAGGCCAACCCTTGCACCAACCGGCCGGTGAATTGCCCCCTGTGCACAACCACAGTTTGGTTGTACAGCATGGCCGCCCATTTTGCTGCCGTCCATCCCAATGATCCCATTCCACATGGCCTTCGGGTCACCGAGGAGGAGGAAGCGTCCGTCCGCGGATGGAACATTGATGCCCTGAAGAGCGGCAAGAAGAAGCAAAAAGTGGCCGGTGATATGCCGACTCCTTCGATCACCCCTTTTACCAACACCTCTGCCAACTCCTCCTCCTCCTCCTCCTCGTCGTCGTCCTCCTCTTCCTCCTCATCCACAACTCCCCCAATGCCACCAACAACATCTCATACTTCATCCATGCCACCCTCTGAATCGGAGGCCACTACGGAGGGAGATTGTCGGACGCGGCCGTTGAAGTCCACCGGGAAGCGAGCAAGGGACAAAAAGCGGCTAGACGCTCTTCTCGAGGGCGGAAGGAAAAGAGCGCGTCCGACAAGCGATGAGTCCAGCGATGATGAGGACTACTTTGATCGTCCCTTGGACAAGCGCCATTAGGCCGGCATTCTTCACCTCCGTTATCTCCACCACTTCCATCACCCATGTTTTGGGACCCTGAGGAGGAGCACCCCACGAAGGGCACGCGACACGTTCCTGCACACGATGTGCCACTTGTGTACGTGCGCTCGTTGTGGGCACGTAGTGCACGGAGAGAGCGTTTTTTTTTTGGGAAAGACGTAGTGCGCGCGTTGCAAACAACCCCCTCCCCCCCTTGCTCCTCCAACGGGTTTCGGAACATACATCAACTCTGCCCTAAAAACAAGCATGGTTCGGCCTGGGTGGGGCGCCACTAGCAATAGTGGCGAGGAATGGACTCGGGGGTGCTATGCCCTTAAACAAAAGTACCACCTACCATGCCCCCCCCCCCCCCCCTTGTTTCAAAAAATTTTCTCCAACATACATGCTTCGAAGTGATTACCGCGTTGAGGCGGTCATCTTATGCCACGTTTGTCAGGCTATGAAGCCTCCCCCCCCCCCTTCTTGGCAGCCTCCCTCCCCCCCCCCCCCCCCAGACCCAGCCCCCCCCCCCGCCCTGAAAATGGTCCGAGAGTGGGAGGGAGTCGGCGTATGGCCCGTCGCTACGGCCCCCCCGTGCCGTAAGGCTGAGCCGGATCAACTTGCAGCCCGACAAAGGCACGGGCACGCCGGGCACAGCAGGCGGTGCAGGTCCAAGACCAAAGGCAACAAACTGTGGCCAAGCCGCTGCCAAGCTGTGCACACATGGCACGACCCCCGGTCTGGATCGCGTGGTGTCCCACAAAGACAGACCCGTGCGTAGCGCGCAGCTCATGCCGGGTCGGCGGTCTTTGTGACGCCCTGGAGGGCCCTGGGCGGCCCGAAAATTGCTTTGCGGGGGGGGGGGGGGATGGCATGGGCGCCCGGCGAAGGAGGAGGGGGGGGTTCCAGAAATGGGCTTCCGTGCCGGGCCCTTTGTTTTGTGTAAGGACGGGGGGTTGGGCAAATGGGCTTCCGTGCCATCCCCCCCCCCCCCAAAGCAATTTTCTTCCCGCCCTGCCCAGGGAATTGCTTGAAGGAGGGGGGGTGACCCCCCCGGAAGAAAAATTAAGCTCCAGCCCTGACAAAGGCCTTCCCATACCTCAACACCAGCCCCAACACAAAGTCCCAACCCAGTAACCGCCCCCGGACCACTTTCACATGCGTTGTGTCAAGGCAGCTCTGTTGGCCAAGAGGGCGTTTGTAGCGTGGTTTGCCTCTTGGTTTGCAGAGTAGTGCATCATGTCTACACGTGTATCACGCAAGTTGCGGCGCGTCAGCAACGCCCTTGTCCAAGCAACACCTAGCGTTGGTTCCGTCAAGTTCTGGTCATTTATCGATGCTTGGACAGGGGGGGGTGGGGGGGTAGGTGGCGTTGAGGGGAACAGAAACACAGCGAGGCAGGCTATGGACGGCCTGTGGACAGAGGTGTGTGGACAGCAAAAACAGTCAAACGACCCCGGCAACAACCAGCACATCCTCAATATGCCAATTATTGGGCACCGCTGACACGCAAACGGCACATCCCGCCACATTCAGCACAGCCCCAACACACCAACAACGGGGCTCCGCGAACGCGGAAACGACACCGGCAGGAACACCGGCCGCAGCGGCCGACAGAAAGCAGCGACCTGACGCAACATGCGAAGGGAAGAGTGACTGTCCAGGGCCCCGTAAAGGAGCAACAGCCAGACGGAATGTCACACAGGGGGGTAGGTGGCGTTGAGGGGAAGGGCTATATTCCCAGCGCCAAAGGCGCCGGACAATCTTTTCCCCTCAGTCAGTGAGTCAGTGAGTGGGTGGGTGCCTGTTGAGCTGCCCCCCCCCCCCCCCCCATGGGGGAAGGTCAAGTGCTGTGGGTGCCTGCCACAAGTGGGTGCCTCCCCTTCTCCCCCCGTTCTGCCCCACCCCCCACCCCCCACCCCCGATGCCAAATCAAAAGCTCCGACCCTTGCCTTTCCCTGCACATCAGGTGACCGAGCGGCTGGTGGCGCTGGGCCCCCCCGGGGGCGTATTCCAGTACCGGGCCTTCTACTGCAACTTCCCCGGCCCCGACTTCTTCATCGTGCAGTTGGCGCCGGCCGTCGTCGTGGGCGTCACCGTCACCATCGACCCGTGCGGGACCCAGTTCAACTGGCACTACGTGTTCCTGGTGCTCGGGGTGCTGTCGGTGCTGGGGCTGCTGCTGTTCTGCGTCCGGAAGCGGCTGCGCAACAACTTGAACGCGCCGAAGGACCCGGCGCAGAAGGTGTGCGTGATCTTCACGGACATCCAGTCGAGCACGCTGCTGTGGAGCGAGATCGGGGAGCGCATGGCCCAGGCGCTGGACCTGCACAACGACCTGATCCGGCGGCTGGTGGAGCAGTACAAGTGCTACGAGGTGCCGCCTGTTCCGGGTGGGGGGGCGGTTGTCTCGACTTGGTGGTCGATGCTGTCGCTTTTGTGGTTTGTGGTATCGATTGTGTCCTCAGCTGTTCCGACGTTGCGGTCCGCTGTGTCGATTTGGTGGTGCGTTGTGCCGGTTTTGTGGTGCGTTGTGCCGGTTTTGTGGTGCGTTGTGCCGGTTTTGTGGTGCGTTGTGTCGGTTTTGTGGTGCGTTGTGTCGGTTTTGTGGTGCGTTGTGTCGGTTTTGTGGTGCATTGTGTCCGTTTTGTGGTGCGTTGTGTCTGTTTTGTGGTGCGTTGTGTCGGTTTTGTGGTGCGTTGTGTCGGTTTTGTGGTGCGTTGTATCGGTTTTGCGGTGCGTTGTGTCGGTTTTGTGGTGCGTTGTGTCGGTTTTGCGGTGCGTTGTGTCGGTTTTGTGGTGCGTTGTGTCGGTTTTGTGGTGCATTGTGTCGGTTTCGTGGTGCGTTGTGCCGGTTTTGTGGTGCGTTGTGTCGGTTTTGTGGTGCGTTGTGTCGGTTTTGTGGTGCGTTGTGTCGGTTTTGTGGTGCGTTGTGTCGGTTTTGTGGTGCGTTGTGTCGTATTTGTGGTGCGTTGCGTCGGTTTTGTGGTGCGTTGTGTCGGTTTTGTGGCGCGTTGTGTCGGTTTTGTGGTGCGTTGTGTCGGTTTTGTGGTGCGCTGTGTCGGTTTTGCGGTGCGTTGTGTCGGTTTTGTGGTGCGTTGTGCCAGTTTTGTGGTGCGCTGTGTCGGTTTTGTGGTGCGCTGTGTTGGTTTTGTGGTGTGTTCTTTCGTCTTTGCTGTGCGTTATATCGGTTTTGTGGTAGGTTGTGTCCTATTTGTAGTGCGTCGTGTCGGTTTTGTGGTGCGTTGTGTCGGTTTTGTGGTGCGTTGTGCCGGTTTTGTGGTGCGTTGTGTCGGTTTTGTGGTGCGTTGTGTCGGTTTTGTGGTGCGTTGTGTCGGTTTTGTGGTGCATTGTGTCGGTTTTGTGGTGCGTTGTGTCGGTTTTGTGGTGTGGTGTGTCGGTTATGTGGTGCATTGTGTCCGTTTTGTGGTGCGTTGTGTCGGTTTTGTGGTGCGTTGTGTCGGTTTTGCGGTGCGTTGTGTCGGTTTTGCGGTGCGTTGTGTCGGTTTTGTGGTGCGTTGTGCCTGTTTTGTGGTGCGTTGTGTCGGTTTTGTGGTGTGTCCGTTTTGTGGTGCGTTGTGTCGGTTTTGTGGTGCGTTGTGTCCGTTTTGTGGTGCGTTGTGTCGGTTTTCTGGTGCGTTGTGCCGGTTTTGTGGTGCGTTGTGTCGGTTTTGTGGTGCGTTGTGTCTGTTTTGTGGTGCGTTGTGCCGGTTTTGTGGTGCGTTGTGTTTTTTTTGTGGTGCGTTGTGCCGGTTTTGTGGTGCATTGTGTCGTTTTTGTGGTGCGCTGTGTCGGTTTTGTGGTGCGTTGTGTCGGTTTTGTGGTGCGTTGTGTCGGTTTTGCGGTGTGTTGTGTCGGTTTTGTGGTGCGTTGTGTCGGTTTTGCGGTGCGTTGTGTCGGTTTTGTGGTGCGTTGTGTCGGTTTTGTGGTGCGTTGTGCCGGTTTTGTGGTGCGTTGTGCCGGTTTTGTGGTGCGTTGTGTCGGTTTTGTGGTGCGTTGTGTCGGTTTTGCGGTGCGTTGTGTCGGTTTTGTGGTGCGTTGTGTCGCTTTTGTGGTGCATTGTGTCGGTTTTGTGGTGCGCTGTGTCGGTTTTGTGGTGCGTTGTGTCGGTTTTGTGGTGCGTTGTGTCGGTTTTGCGGTGCGTTGTGTCGGTTTTGTGGTGCGTTGTGTCGGTTTTGCGGTGCGTTGTGTCGGTTTTGTGGTGCGTTGTGTCGGTTTTGTGGTGCGTTGTGCTGGTTTTGTGGTGCGCTGTGTCCGTTTTGTGGTGCGTTGTGTCGGTTTTGTGGTGCGTTGCGCCGGTTTTGTGGTGCGTTGTGCCGATGGCGTGGTCACGCCCGTCGACCGTCCGGCAGGTGAAGACGGTCGGGGACTCGTTCATGATCGTGACGGCGGACGCGGTGAGCGGTGTGCGGCTGGTCCTCGCGGTGCAGGAGGAGCTCTACCGCACGCAGTGGGGCACGCGGGACATCGACGCCTTCTACCAGCAGCAGACCTTCGCCCACCCCAGCAGCGGGGAGGACTACCGGGCGCTGTGGAACGGCCTGCGGGTGCGCATTGGGGCGCACTACGCCTCGGTGCAGATCGCGTGGGACCACGTGATGCGGGGCTACGACTACTCCGGTCCCGGGGTCACCACCGCGGCGGCCATCGAGCAGGCGGCGCACGGGGGGCAGATCCTACTGTCCTCTGAGCTCCACGAGGAGGTCAACCCCCCCCCCCCCCCAAATCGGCGGCCGACCTCCGCTGTGTTCTGCCGATTTGTTGGGGCTTCTGGGATTTTGCGGATTTGTTTTGCCGCACGGGCGGAGGGGGGACTCCGCGGGTCCTCGGACGCGGACTACCCCTCCCCCCCCCCCCCCCCCCCGGCCCCCCGATGCTCCCCGGGCACCGAAGGCGCCCAAAGGAAATGTTTGTCCACTTTGCACCCCCAACGCTATCCTTTGGCCAACGGTTATCTTTGGGGGGGGGCGGGTCCTAATGGGGCTTTGCAGGCCCCCTGGTGGTGAGTGCCGGACTTCGCTCAAGCGAGCCGGCGGGGGGGGGTGGGGGTGGGCGATCGCCGCGACCGCCACCGGGGGCCTGCAGCACGGGTGCCACACCACCGGTCAGGGGGCTGAGCGAAGGGTAATGCCGTCTGGATCCGTCATGTCTTGACCACCGCAACCCGCCGCCGATGGAGAGACAGAAATGAAGGGGGGGGGGTCAAGGCAGCGGCTTGGCAGGCCTTCGGGAGGAGATCGACGCTGCATCGTGCGGTGCAGAATGACCGGCTGACCGTCCAGGTCCCCACCAGAGGAAACCACCGATGGACCGGCGGGGGGTAGCCCGCGTCCACACCCGAGGGGGTCGCCCCCCCGTGTCCTGTCGATCTGTTCTGCCGATCTGTTGGGTTTCTGGGGCTCTGGGACACTTGATGAGCGGGTAAACCTGCCGTTAAAGTAGCGTGTGGCGCGCGCGCGCGCGCGCGCAGCTTGGAGGGCCCCCAAGGACTGCCCTGTGGACGGGCGGCCAACCGCCAACCGCCAACCGCCAACCACCAACCGCCAGTCGTCGTCCACCAACAACCAGTGCTTAATGGCACATTTCTTGTCCATTAAGTACGGGCTGCATGTGCAGGGATGTGTTAGAAGGGAAGGGACCTCGGAGGATGCCCCAGAAGCTGTTCGACAGGCGGTTGGAGGAGGGTGCCAAAGCAGTTGGGGGCGGTTACTGTCAGTTACAGATGCCATTGAGCCTGGCCCTTGCCGTCAGGGGGACAGCAGCTGGGCATAGACTGGGCGGCCTTGAGGGGGGGGGGGGCAGTCCTGAATTAGAGTATCGGTTTTGCCAATGATGTTGTACCCCCCCCCCCCGGGATCCCCTGGACCCCCCTCCCCCCCCCCTGGACCCCCCTCCCCCCTACAACACCCCCTTCAAGCTCCGAAAAAATCAGGAAACGTGTTGACGATTTTTTTTTAATTTTTCGAGGTACTGCAGGTTCATCTCATCCATTGAGGGTCAAAGACCAAATTTGTGGGGGGCCCTGGGTTGTTGCTTCATTTTCCCATTCCTTTCAGGCACCCATGGAAAAGTTTTTGAAGGTTAATGTCAAATTGCCAGCGCCTGTTGAAACTGGTGCCCTGATATGCGCCAAATTTTTTGTCCCCTGCTTAGTTGAGAGTGGTACTATGCCTTTAGTCCCTAAGACAATTAAGACTTTCTTCCTGGCAAAGACAAGATATCGCTATTATAGCATACATACCTCTATACCCCCATGCCCCCAGACACCCCCTTGAGGTATGCATGTGATAGTAGTGGGTTGCGCGCAGCCCCCCCCCCCCCCGGCCAAGCTGCCAATCCACCCCCCCCACCCTCCCGCCGACCCCCGACCCCCCGCCACAACTGCCCCCCACCCCCCCCTGCAAGTTTTGACAGATAGCTGGGGGGGTGTCGCATCAGGACCAGTTGTAGTCGCCCCCCCGGGGGTACGCCAACTACTGGGCACCGCTGATGCACAAACGACGCCTGCCGCAACCAGCACAGCCCCGGTACACCAACGACGGGGCTCCGCGAACGCGGAAACGACACCAGCAGCAGCACCGGCCGCAGTGGCCGACAGAACGCAGTGACCCGACGCAACATGCGAAGGGAAGAACGGGTGACTGTCCAGGGCCCCGTAAAGGAGCAACAACCCGACGGACTGTCACATGGGCAGGGGGGGGGTGCTGAGCCAGAAGGCGGTGATGACGCAATGACGATGACGATTGCTCTCTTTTCGCTTCACAGGCTGCATGTCCCCAGGGAGGAGGGAGGGCGGTGTGACAGTACGTGCCTCCTGCGCACTTTTTGGCCATCCGCCCTCTCATAAAACTGCTGGTTCAGCCAGACCGGTCAATGGTAATGGTGGCCATCATTTGGGGGGGGGAGGAGGGGACCCCCCCCCCCCCACCCACCCACACACACCACATCCCGAACGCTCACCGAACGCTCAGCAGAAGCGCCGAACGTTGGCACCAAGGACAGAAGGCGATGACAGTCGCGGGGCAGGCGCGGCCAGAGGCTAATGCGGACACTGCAACCCGACCATATTGAGGCCACACTATATCCCCCCCCTGCTGTGCATTCGTCCTCTCCCCGATTCCTCCCCGATCCCCCCCGCATCCTCCCCGATCCTCCCCGCATCCTCCCCGATCCTCCCCGCATCCTCCCCGATCCTCCCTGCATCCTCCCCGCATCCTCCCCGCATCCTCCCCGATCCTCCCCGCATCCTCCCCGCATCCTCCCCGCATCCTCCCCGATCCTCCCCGCATCCTCCCCGATCCTCCCCGCATCCTCCCCGATCCTCCCCGCATCCTCCCCGCATCCTCCCCGCATCCTCCCCGCATCCTCCCCGCATCCTCCCCGATCCTCCCCGCATCCTCCCCGATCCTCCCCGCATCCTCCCCGCATCCTCCCCGCATCCTCCCTCATCCTCCCCGCATCCTCCCCGCATCCTCGCCGATCCTCCCCGGACCTCCCCGCGTCCTCCCCGGTCCTCCCCGCATCCTCCCCGATCCTCCCCGCATCCTCCCCGATCCTCCCTGCATCCTCCCCGATCCTCCCCGCATCCTCCCCGCATCCTCCCCGATCCTCCCCGCATCCTCCCCGATCCTGGTGGTGGTTGTGCATGACAAACCCATGTTCCCCTCAGGTGGTGGGGAAGGTGGTGTGCGAGTCGCAGTTCCTGGGCTACGACGGCCCGCCGGGCGCGGGGCACCCCGTCGGCCTCGTGCAGGTGGTGCCGGCCTCCCTGGCGGGCCGCTCGTTCCCCCCCTTGATCACGGTCCAGGAGTCGCGGAGGAGCGGCGGGTCGGACCGCCCCGCGGACGCCCTCGCGCTGCAAGCCACGCACGTGTGGTCGCCGCTCGACGCGGGGGCGGCCACGCTGCTGGAGCACGGGGTCGCCGCCCACCCGCTGGTGCAGCGGGGGGTGGTCGAGCTGCGGAGGGCGACGTTCCTGGTGCACACCATCTACACGGTGCTGCAGGCGCAGCTTAGCATCCAGCGGGACAAGAAATGGAAGGCCCGCCTGCAGGTTGTTGTACGCTCTTGTGCGGGGATGCGTTAGAAGGGAAGGGGCCTCGGAGGCGGCCCCGGAGGCGGTTAGGCAGGCAGTTGGAGGCGGTTGCCGAAGCGGTAGGGGGTCGTTACTGTCGGTTACAAATGCCATTGAGGCTGGCACTTGACGTCAGGGGGACAGGGGCTGGGCATAGGCTGGGCCCCTGGGGGGGGGTGGCGGGTACTCACACGTCACCATACAGGGGGCACCTCCCCCCCTTCCAAAGCATCCCTGCTCTTCTTTTGCAGGCCTCCCGCGGAGGAGCCAGGGCGGTCATTGAGGACTCTCCTTTTTTTCCTTTTTTTTTCAGGACCTCCCCTAAGAACCGCCCATTGGTGCCTCCGCTGGGGTCAGGGTTTGGGTTGGGTAGAGAGTTGGGGCCTAGAGTAGGGGGGTGGTGTTAGGATTAGGTTAAGACCTAACCCTAACCCTAGGCTTAGGGCCAGCGTTAGGGGACCTCCTTCCAGTTGATGTAACAGAACACTTCTTTTTTTTTTCTCTCTCTCTGTTAAGCACCGCCCTGGCAGAACCGTAGGGTGGAGCACAAGCCACCGCTTTTTCGGTACGCGGTCCACAAGAATGGATGATGTAATGACAAAATGACGAAAGGACGAAATGAAAAAAGGACGAAATAACGAAGCAACAAAAAGACCAAATGACGAAATGACAGTGATAGTTTCGTCATTTTGTTATGTCGTAGTTTCGTCATGTTGCCATGTCGTCATTTTGTCATTCTGGACATTCTGGGGGCGGGGGGGGGGGGGGGGGGGAGCGTGGAGCCACCAGTGCGCGCAGGGGATCAGGCACCCGGGGAGCCAACCTGGGGCCCCTGCGACACAGCGCCGTTGTTTGTCAGCGCCCGGGGGATCCAGCACCCAGTGGGTCACTGCTGGGGCCCCTGGGGCGCCCTGTGGAAAGGAATGGTGGGGCAGTCAAGGGAAGGGGCCTCCGACAAAACCGGGGTGGGCAGAACCAAGGACTACGGCGCGGTCACAGTGCAGCGTAAATCACCCGGGACGCAGGGCACGTGGGGCTCACACACACGGACACACAGAGAGGCAGTTTGTGGACGGCCTGAGGACGGAGGTGTGTGGACAGCAACAACAGTCAAATGACCCCGGCAACAACCAGCACAACCCCCAAGACGCTGACTACTGGGCCCCGCTGACGCGCAAACGGCACATCCTGCCACATCCAGCACAGCCCCAGCACACCAACCACTGGGCTCCGCGAACGCGGAAACGACACCGGCAGGAGCACCGGCCGCAGCGGCCGACAGAACGCAGCGACCCGACGCAGCATGCGAAGGGAAGAGCGGGTGACTGTCCAGGGCCCCGTAAAGAAACCGCACCCCGACGGACGAATGTCACACAGGGGGGGGGGGGGGGGCTGGGGCGGGGACCCCGTTATCTCCACCGCTGCTGCAGGACACGTGCCACAAGTGGCACGTGACATGGGACCGCATGGAGACGGAGACGGACGTGAAGCGCATCCTCTGCCGCCTGGCCCTGCAGCTCATGGCCTGCATCGTCCCGCAGGTGACGGGGGTCCTGCGGCTTGACGCCCCGCACTCCCCCCCCCGGTTACCCAGCCGCCCGTTGACGGCCCCCTCCCGCGTGCGCTCCCGGCTGGAGTACTGCTCGGAGGCTGCGTCGAGCAGCAGCCCGCAGCACCCGCCCTCGCTCCTGACGATCGTGCACCCGCCGCACGTGCCGGAGGCTTTCGTCTCGTCCGACGTGTCGGACGCGGAGGAGCCGGACCCGCCGCTGCGGGGGCCGGCGACGGATTTGGTGATCGAGCACGACGCGTGCGCGTCGGAAGTGGCCGAGTACCCCTGACCCGGGCGGTGCTCCAGGACCCAGACCGTGCTTTCCCCGCCCCTTTTTTCGCTGAGGACCGCCAGACTTGTGTGCGCTCGTGTGCGGCGGGTGTTTAGGTTTGCATCCGGCGGCCTCTGGCGGCGAAGCAGGTCTGCGTCTGCGGCTGTCGGGCGACTATGAACGTCGAATTTTTTTTTCTGCCCCTTGTGCTTTTCCTTTTTGCACCTCCGCGGCATGCAAACCCCCCGGTCTGCGGCGTGGGGCGGGCGTCTGGCGGCGCCTGGCAGGACAGTGCCTCCGGCGTCCGCCGCACACGAGTACCAAGTCCGCTAAGGACGGCCCGATGGCAGGACTTGTTTACCCATTCAAGCGTATGTACACCACCTGTCGCTGCACCTGACCTGTTGTCTTACGCGTCCTGCGCGCCTGGTATTTTCTGCTCCTCTTATTGGGGTCTTGGATCCTCCCAGTCCCCTTGAGGCTGCAGGCACCATCCGAACACGATGGTATGCTCAGCGGCTGCTCAGGGACATCTGTAGACATGGAATGGGGATGGATGATTGACGACGGTTGACACTCGCCCAACGGCGGTTGGCGCTTGGTTTTTTCTGAGGGATGCGTGGTGCGAAGGGTATGTACAAAGAAAGACACAAATTTGTGGACAGTAGGCGCAACTGTGTGGCTTGCGGGGCACAGCTTTCGGAAAAAGTGCGGGGCTTGTGAAACGCAAGGGGCGGAAGGTAGAAGACAAACGAACGTCGCGTCACAATAAAAGTTTTTGGACCTTTGGGCCGCCTCATTTTCTTCCGCAGTGCCACTTCCTGGGAATCAGCCAAGATGCACCCCCGCTGTTGAGGTGCATGTCGGTTCACCTGTTGGGGATACTTCCAAGTAGCCAAAACTCCCGCCAATTTTTGTTGTTGTCATCACCAAATATAGACCAAGCGCTGTGTTCCATGATCCCCAGGAAAAGGATGTTCCTCTCGAATGTGCCCCATCCACCCCGATACGATTGTCGGGGTCCGTGCCGAAAGGGGCTTTCCCCCTGCAAACCTCCCCTAGCCCATCCCTCCACCCCAACCCTGCAGTGGCACAGGCAAAGACGCAAAATTCCCACGAGATTCTCATTCATGCACATACACACTTGTCTCGCAAAGGACAGGGAGGCACACCGCACTGTTCATCATCTCAGGCAAGGGTGGCTGGGGTGTCCTTTGGAGTAAAAGAGAGAAAAAAAACTGCCGGGGGCCCACAGAAGAAGGAGGCCCAGCGGAGGTTGTGAAGAAAAAGCAACAAAGACCTTCTTTGGCGTGTAGGCACTGCTCTTGCGGGGCTGCGAAAAGCTGCACCAAGGTCAACCATTTGACTGTACATTTCTGGCGCTCGTGCGGTCAGTTTTGGGTGGTGCGGGGGGGAGGGGGGCTGCAGAACGTGGTCCGGCGTGCGAGGGGCCGCGCAGACCGCGGTCCACGCCGCGAAACGCTGGCGCCCGCACACATCGATAGACAGCGCCGGGGCGAGTGCCACGACCGGCACTCGGCCCGCACACGCGACCTGCAGACGACGCACGGGCGTAGCCCCCACATGTGCGTCGGTGATCCGACGGAGTACCAAAGAACGAAGTCCCCAACAAGGGGGGGGGGGGGGCACAGTGCACCCGGTGCAGCCCGCCCCATGCGCCATGTGCGCGGCCGATGGGCCATTTGGAACTATCCCCCACCCCCACCGCCAGGGCACACACGGTCTGGGTCCGCCCCCCCCCCCCCCCCCGGCGCATACCGCCTCCTGCAGCGGTCGGCTCTCCCCACTGAAGGAGAGGCGAGCGCCACGGGGGAGGCGCAAGGGGCGGGAGGTGTGCCCCGGATTGCGCAAACGGTTTTCGCGGGGAAGAATTTGACACCAGAACTGAATACTGAACCCCCCCCCCCCCCAGACATTGTCCCCCTACGACCCCCCCCCCCCCCGGTTATGTATTAGAACGGCCGTACACCGTAGGAGGAGGGGGGATAAGCCTTCCCTGGACCCCCCTCCCCCCCTCCCCCCCCCCCCTCCCCTTCCAATGTTTGAGGCTGATAGCCAAAGTTTTGCTTCGGCCCCTTCGGTGCCAAGAGGATTTACGCTCAAAATGTTTCGGCCCCCCTTCGGGTGGGACCATAGGGGGACCCTGGGAGGGGGGGGGGGGGTCCCAGCCAAACCCCCCCCCCCACTTCAGACCCCCCCCCCCACTTCAGACCCCCCCCCACTTCAGACCCCCCCCACTTCAGACCCCCCCCCCACTTCAGACCCCCCCCCCACTTCAGACCCCCCCCCCACTTCAGACCCCCCCCCTCCCCACTTCAGACCCCCCCCCTTGTAATCGAGGGAGTCCCATGTGCTGCCGCGCGGCTGCAGACACATTTGACAAAGCACGAGGCACCGATCGCTTTCAGCGACGGAGACTCTGATGTCCAGTGCCCCCCGCTCCCCTCACCCTCAGCCCCTCAGCCACAGGGGCCGTCGGGAAATGAGGAGGGCCAGCGGGTGGTATGCGCCCTCTTCAGAGGGCCCGGCAGGGCATCGGCTGTGATCACTCAGACCGCCCCCAATCGTTGTGAGGCTCTGACTCCGCTGGGCCTTGCTCCTTTTTTTTTCTCGTCTCGGATGAGTTGATATTTTCAATCACACTTGCACGCCGGCGCCCGGTGCCTGTCGCACGTTCGGGGCATGCGTTGCCGCTTTATGCCCCTCCCGGTACCCACGTTTGGCCTGCTCCCTAGCACGCGAGAGATTGCGGAAAAGGTGTTGCGTAGGGGGAGAGGGGGAACCCCCCCTGAGGCCTCTGGGCTGGGGGGGGATACCTGTACCCCCCGGGGTACTGTCCCCGTGGCTGCGGCTGGTCGGTTACAATTGAGTTGCGATTAGAATTGGGTTGGGCGTCACACACACACACACACACAGGACGACTGTTCATAGTCTTCGTGTCGTGCAGAGAGGGCGGAAAGGCCGGAAAGGGGCAGAAAACCAAACATTGCTGCAGTGCGCACATTGCTGTAGAGTGGTGATGTATGGTAGCGAACGCTTTGGATATGTTGAATGATTGGGCGTCACACACACACACACACACACAGATGCCAGACGGGCCCCCTTTCAACCCTGTCATGGCAGAGCTTTCATGGAGCAAACCTGATTGCCCCCTCACACTGAGGTTCCGACTCTGCAGAAGGGGAGGATACAGGTGTCAAAACGATAGTCTGCATTTAGAGCCAAATGTCCCCCCCAACCCAACGCTGCATTAGGGTCTCCCTCACAAACAGCACAAGAGCGCCGTTGCAAGAGTGGCCAGGACGCTAAAAGTCGCCAAAGCCTCACAAATAGCACAGTCCTTCTGTCGTGCCGCGACACCAGGGATGGGCGGGGGGCGGGGGGCGGTGCAGCCAGTCCCTGACCCATAACCCCCTCGCTTAACCTGTCGCGCAGCGTCCAGCGTCCAGGCCTTTAATCGGCCTTTGCCCTCACAAATAGCACAAATAGCATAGATCACACACACACACACACACACACACACACACAAGGATCCCCGGCGAACTCAACCGGGGTAAGCGTAGGTCTCGCAACCGAAAGGTCGTGGGATTGATCCCTGGATCGGGCATGTCCGGAGGCGGGTGGTGGCAGCCGTGCGTCAAGGGCATCCGGTCTGGGGAAATCGCCAAATTGAGTAGGCCGTGGAGGCCGCCTCGCTGCCGCGAGCACCACCAGATGTGAAAGCCCCAATACACACACAACACACCGGGCAACATGGCGATGACGGACTCGCTCAACTAATACCGTGGAGCTGGCCCGGCGGAAGCCACGGAGCTACCGCCCCACTTCCAGGGTGCTCCTAGGGCAGCGAGCCAGGTTCTGGGCTAAGTGTATATCGCACTGGTCGAGGGGCAACACAGGGATGCACCCCTGGCCTGCACTGTGGGCCTGCTATAATGGGGAGCGAACCGACGTGAGGACGCCAGTGTGGCCATACAGGCTCAACCGGGAGACCTGGTAAAAACTGGTGAAACCCCCCCCCCCCCCCCACACACACACATACTGTCTGCCCGTCAGGGCTGCCCCCCTGCAGGAGCCGGACACTGAACTCATGGTCGGCAGTAGTCGTAGGACAGTAGGAACGTTGAACCTCGCAGTTGGAGCCTGATTGAATGGATTGTTTGGCACACACACACACACACACACACACATGCACACACACACATACATAGAGGGAGGAGAGGCTCCAGGTTAGGGTTAGGGTTCGAGGCTCGTAGGGAGCCACGAGCAAACCAAATATTGCTGCGGTGCTCCAACCGCCATCGATTACCCTCCCACCGCCAGCGGTTCGTGGTGTTGTATGTTAGCAAACGTCAAAGTTCTGCTTCAAATAATATTGGGCATCAGCACACATACACACACACAGACAAAAGCATACTGCGCTTGCAGGCTAAGATGCTCAGAGGAGGAAGCAAAGGAAAGGGAAGCCCATCTGCAGCAGCCTCTGCAGCAACCTCAACTCAGGACTCATACCTTCCTCTTCTGCCGCAGCCAAAGGGTGGGGGGCTTAATGTCCTTTGCTGCCAACTTGTACCCTGTTCTCGGGATCCGCAAAGTAGTACAGGTGCCTTCTGCTGTGACCACGTTGCACAAACCCAACCGCCTTCCCGTTCGCCTGTGGGTAGGCGGCCTTTTGATAGCAGCACCTTCACACACACACACACACACACACACAGGCACACACATTGACACACACACACACACACAGGCACGTGCGCACACACACAAACACACACACACACACACACAGAGTGAGAGAGACAGACACACACATACACACACAGAGGGAGACAGGCACACATAGACATCCGGGTCTGCAATGCGCGCGCACACACACAAACACACACATGCACACACAGACACACACACACACACACACACACACACACACGCATGTGGGCAAAGCACACGGCAGAGTGACAGACTTTCATCAGGCCACATGCAACATGGGTAGCAAAAGGCCACGCAGATGGTGCCAGCGCTCGCTCCCACCTGCTCCTGCGGCACAGGCCAGGACCCGACCCCAAGGGGGGGAGGGGGGGACCCCTCCCCCTCTATGGACGCCAGAATGGTTGTACGGATCAATGGATTTTGTGGGCGCTAGAGGCGCCGGATATTTTCTTTTGGGCACACGGCAGGGGGATATTTTTTTGTTTTACCACGATATTGGGTTTTTCATGGTTCTGGTGGATACACGACAGCCATTCAGGTGTGCAGGACAACATTTCATGTGTGTTGCTACGGGTCCCCCCATCAGGGGACCCGATTAGTCAGTCACAGGCGCACATACCCCTTAGACCCCTCCCCCCTCTCTCGATCCCTTCCCCGAAGCAACCAGCCCCTGACAAGGAAACAAACAAAAGTCAGTTAAACACAGGGGGCCACCGATAGCACCTCTTTGCAAATTTTATTTTTATTTTTTGGCGAACCATCCTTTCTTAGTTAAACAGCTGCTCTCCGATGGTTGGGTGCCTGGGCAGGCAGGTTTCACCTTCTTGCCCTACTGGGGGGAGGAGAGGATGCCCAGGCACTCAAGGGGTCCAGGAGAGCACGGTGGGATGTAAAAATAAAAACCTGTGAGTTCCTCTCCTGCCCTCCTGCCTGGGCCACCCCTGTTCATTTGTCAATTTGGTTAACTGTGGGAAAGGAGAGGGCGCGTGTCCCCCTCCACCCTCGGGTCAGGGTTAGGGTTAGGGTTAGAGGTTGCCCCATCTACAACCCCTGAAACGGTTGAACACCCCTCAGGGTTGGGTTCTGGCCGGAAGCAGCCCCCCGTGTCCTACAGCCTGTTGGTGCTGCACAGTCAAAGGGCATGCTGGACTAGGAAACACTTAAGGGGCAGCAACAAATTGCTGTTGCAGACAATATCATAGGCAGGGCTATCAGGGCACACAGCGACTCTGCTCCATGTGCAGCACACACACGACCAGCACGCGCTGGATGATCACTGGTGCATCCGCAGTCCGGCACTGTTGCATCCAAGGGCATCACGAACCGATCACGCCCGCTGGCCCATCACGCTGCAAACAACCAGCCGTCAGCTTGCAGGCCTAATACGGTCACCATTTGTATTATCTTCCCCATTCTTGGTGGTGGCCTGTGTGCCGGTAGTTGTATGTGTGGTGCGCAAGCTACGGCCTTGTCTAAGCTACAGTAGGCGTTGGGACCGTATTAATTTGGGGCTTTTGCGTAGCCATGACAACAGGGGGGGGGGGGGTACTTCACACAGACACAGACAGACCACACGTGGCTGGTGACGGCTTAACATGCCATTTTTACCATCTCAGGTAGGTCTCCAACCGCAGCTGGAGACAATCATGCTTGACCCATTGTTGACCTCCTAGTGTCCTCCTGTAACCCTACCCTAGCACGCGCACAGTGTGCCGTTCCCCAATGCCAATGGGCTATTGAAGTGTGCTTCTGGTATAGAGCGACCTACGTCGTGACTCATCATTGCTCATCACCATGAGGCTTAGAATTGCTTGCTTGCTGCCTGCTTGATTGCTGAAAGGACCCTACAGAAGGAGTTATAAAACGTTCCTGCTTCCATCAGCTCCAGGAGCCTAACCCCAATTAACACTGATTGCCAGGCCCGGCTCACAATTTTGTGGCGTTTCACCTCCCCCCCCCCTCCCTTTGGAACAGGTTGTAGGTGGGTGATGGGGGTACTGTCATTCCTGTGACTGTCCGGGTGGCGTCTCTTGGGGTTGTCCCGCAGCCTTTGCAGTGCCTATGCCCCTGCAGCCTTTGCAGTGCCTGTGTGCCTACAGCCTTTGCAGTGCCTGTGCCCCTACAGCCTTTGCAGTGCCTGTGCCCCTACAGCCTTTGCAGTGCCTGTGCCCCTACAGCCTTTGCAGTGCCCATGCCCCTACAGCCTTTGCAGTGCCTGTGCCCCTACAGCCTTTGCAGTGCATGTGCCCCTACAGCCTTTGCAGTGCCTGTGCCCCTACAGCCTTTGCAGTGCCTGTGCCCCTACAGCGTTTGCAGTGCCTGTGCCCCTACAGCCTTTGCAGTGCCTGTGCCCCTACAGCCTTTGCAGTGCCTGTGCCCCTACAGCCTTTGCAGTGCCCATGCCCCTACAGCCTTTGCGTTGCCTATGCCCCTACAGCCTTTGCAATGCCTGTGCCCCTACAGCCTTTGCAATGCCTGTGCCCCTACAGCCTTTGCAGTGCCTGTGCCCCTACAGCCTTTGCAGTGCCCATGCCCCTACAGCCTTTGCAGTGCATGTGCCCCTACAGCCTTTGCAGTGCCTGTGCCCCTACAGCCTTTGCAGTGCCTGTGCCCCTACAGCCTTTGCAGTGCCTATGCCCCTACAGCCTTTGCAGTGCCTGTGCCCCTAAAGCCTTTGCAGTGCCTGTGCCCCTACAGCCTTTGCAATGCCTGTGCCCCTACAGCCTTTGCAGTGCCTGTGCCCCTACAGCCTTTGCAGTGCCTGTGCCCCTACAGCCTTTGCAGTGCCTATGCCCCTACAGCCTTTGCAGTGCCCATGCCCCTACTGCCTTTGCAGTGCCTGTGCCCCTACAGCCTTTGCAGTGCCTGTGCCCCTAAAGCCTTTGCAGTGCCCATGCCCCTACTGCCTTTGCAATGCCTGTGCCCCTACAGCCTTTGCAGTGCATGTGCCCCTACAGCCTTTGCAGTGCCTGTGCCCCTACAGCCTTTGCAGTGCCTGTGCCCCTACAGCCTTTGCAGTGCCCATGCCCCTACTGCCTTTGCAGTGCCTGTGCCCCTAAAGCCTTTGCAGTGCCTGTGCCCCTACAGCCTTTGCAATGCCTGTGCCCCTACAGCCTTTGCAGTGCCCATGCCCCTACTGCCTTTGCAGTGCCTGTGCCCCTACAGCCTTTGCAGTGCCTGTGCCCCTAAAGCCTTTGCAGTGCCTGTGCCCCTAAAGCCTTTGTAGTGCCTGTGCCCCTACAGCCTTTGCAGTGCCTGTGCCCCTACAGCCTTTGTAGTGCCTGTGCCCCTACAGCCTTTGCAGTGCCCATGCCCCTACAGCCTTTGCAGTGCCTGTGCCCCTAAAGCCTTTGCAGTGCCTGTGCCCCTACAGCCTTTGCAGTGCCTGTGCCCCTACAGCCTTTGCAGTGCCTGTGCCCCTACAGCCTTTGCAGTGCCTGTGCCCCTACAGCCTTTGCAGTGCCTATGCCCCTACAGCCTTTGCAGTGCCCATGCCCCTACAGCCTTTGCAGTGCCTATGCCCCTACAGCCTTTGCAGTGCCTATGCCCCTACAGCCTTTGCAGTGCCTGTGCCCCTACAGCCTTTGTAGTGCCTGTGCCCCTACAGCCTTTGCAGTGCCTGTGCCCCTACAGCCTTTGCAGTGCATGTGCCCCTACAGCCTTTGCAGTGCCTGTGCCCCTACAGCCTTTGCAGTGCCTGTGCCCCTACAGCCTTTGCAGTGCCTGTGCCCCTACAGCCTTTGCAGTGCCCATGCCCCTACAGCCTTTGCGTTGCCTATGCCCCTACAGCCTTTGCAATGCCTGTGCCCCTACAGCCTTTGCAGTGCCTGTGCCCCTAAAGCCTTTGCAGTGCCTGTGCCCCTACAGCCTTTGCAGTGCCCATGCCCCTACAGCCTTTGCAGTGCCTGTGCCCCTACAGCCTTTGCAGTGCCTGTGCCCCTACTGCCTTTGCAGTGCCTGTGCCCCTACAGCCTTTGCAGTGCCTGTGCCTAAAGCCTTTGCAGTGCCTGTGCCCCTACAGCCTTTGCAGTGCCTGTGCCCCTACAGCCTTTGCAGTGCCTGTGCCCCTACAGCCTTTGCAGTGCCTGTGCCCCTAAAGCCTTTGCAGTGCCTGTGCCCCTACAGCCTTTGCAGTGCCTATGCCCCTACAGCCTTTGCAGTGCCTATGCCCCTACAGCCTTTGCAGTGCCTGTGCCCCTACAGCCTTTGCAGTGCCCATGCCCCTACAGCCTTTGCGTTGCCTATGCCCCTACAGCCTTTGCAGTGCCTGTGCCCCTAAAGCCTTTGCAGTGCCTGTGCCCCTACAGCCTTTGCAGTGCCCATGCCCCTACAGCCTTTGCAGTGCCTGTGCCCCTACAGCCTTTGCAGTGCCTGTGCCCCTACAGCCTTTGCAGTGCCTGTGCCCCTACAGCCTTTGCAGTGCCTGTGCCCCTACAGCCTTTGCAGTGCCTGTGCCCCTACAGCCTTTGCAGTGCCTGTGCCCCTAAAGCCTTTGCAGTGCCTGTGCCCCTACAGCCTTTGCAGTGCCCATGCCCCTACAGCCTTTGCGTTGCCTATGCCCCTACAGCCTTTGCAATGCCTGTGCCCCTACAGCCTTTGCAGTGCCTGTGCCCCTAAAGCCTTTGCAGTGCCTGTGCCCCTACAGCCTTTGCAGTGCCCATGCCCCTACAGCCTTTGCAGTGCCTGTGCCCCTACAGCCTTTGCAGTGCCTGTGCCCCTACAGCCTTTGCAGTGCCTGTGCCCCTACAGCCTTTGCAGTGCCTATGCCCCTACAGCCTTTGCAGTGCCCATGCCCCTACAGCCTTTGCAGTGCCTGTGCCCCTACAGCCTTTGCAGTGCCTGTGCCCCTACAGCCTTTGCAGTGCCTGTGCCCCTACAGCCTTTGCAGTGCCTGTGCCCCTAAAGCCTTTGCAGTGCCTGTGCCCCTACAGCCTTTGCAGTGCCTATGCCCCTACAGCCTTTGCAGTGCCTGTGCCCCTACAGCCTTTGCAGTGCCTGTGCCCCTACAGCCTTTGCAGTGCCCATGCCCCTACAGCCTTTGCGTTGCCTATGCCCCTACAGCCTTTGCAGTGCCTATGCCCCTACAGCCTTTGCAGTGCCTGTGCCCCTACAGCCTTTGCAGTGCCTGTGCCCCTACAGCCTTTGCAGTGCCCATGCCCCTACAGCCTTTGCAGTGCCTGTGCCCCTACAGCCTTTGCAGTGCCTGTGCCCCTACAGCCTTTGCAGTGCCTGTGCCCCTACAGCCTTTGCAGTGCCTGTGCCCCTAAAGCCTTTGCAGTGCCTGTGCCCCTACAGCCTTTGCAGTGCCTATGCCCCTACAGCCTTTGCAGTGCCTGTGCCCCTACAGCCTTTGCAGTGCCTGTGCCCCTACAGCCTTTGCAGTGCCCATGCCCCTACAGCCTTTGCGTTGCCTATGCCCCTACAGCCTTTGCAGTGCCTGTGCCCCTAAAGCCTTTGCAGTGCCTGTGCCCCTACAGCCTTTGCAGTGCCCATGCCCCTACAGCCTTTGCAGTGCCTGTGCCCCTACAGCCTTTGCAGTGCCTGTGCCCCTACAGCCTTTGCAGTGCCTGTGCCCCTACAGCCTTTGCAGTGCCTGTGCCCCTACAGCCTTTGCAGTGCCTATGCCCCTACAGCCTTTGCAGTGCCCATGCCCCTACAGCCTTTGCAGTGCCTGTGCCCCTACAGCCTTTGCAGTGCCTGTGCCCCTACAGCCTTTGCAGTGCCTGTGCCCCTACAGCCTTTGCAGTGCCTGTGCCCCTACAGCCTTTGCAGTGCCCATGCCCCTACAGCCTTTGCAGTGCCTGTGCCCCTACAGCCTTTGCAGTGCCTGTGCCCCTACAGCCTTTGCAGTGCCCGTGCCCCTAAGCCTTTGCAGTGCCCGTGCCCCTACAGCCTTTGCAGTGCCTGTGCCCCTACAGCCTTTGCAGTGCCTGTGCCCCTACAGCCTTTGGCAAATCGAATGCCTGTGCCCCTACAGCCTTTGCAGTGCCTGTGCCCCTACAGCCTTTGCAGTGCCTGTGCCCCTACAGCCTTTGCAGTGCCTGTGCCCCTAAAGCCTTTGCATTGCCCTGGTGCCCCTACAGCCTTTGCAGTGCCTGTGCCCCTACAGCCTTTGCAGTGCCCATGCCCCTAAAGCCTTTGCAGTGCCCGTGCCCCTACAGCCTTTGCAGTGCCTGTGCCCCTACAGCCTTTGCAGTGCCCGTGCCCCTACAGCCTTTGCAATGCCTGTGCCCCTAAAGCCTTTGGCAGTGCCTGTGCCCCTAAAGCCTTTTGCGCCCCTAAAGCCTTTGCAGTGCCTGTGCCCCTAAAGCCTTTGCAGTGCCTGTGCCCCTACAGCCTTTGCAGTGCCCATGCCCCTAAAGCCTTTGCAGTGCCTGTGCCCCTACAGCCTTTGCAGTGCCTGTGCCCCTACAGCCTTTGCAGTGCCTGTGCCCCTACAGCCTTTGCAGTGCCTGTGCCCCTACAGCCTTTGCAGTGCCCATGCCCCTACAGCCTTTGCAGTGCCTGTGCCCCTAAAGCCTTTGCAGTGCCTGTGCCCCTACAGCCTTTGCAGTGCCTGTGCCCCTAAAGCCTTTGCAGTGCCTGTGCCCCTACAGCCTTTGCAGTGCCTGTGCCCCTACAGCCTTTGCAGTGCCCATGCCCCTACAGCCTTTGCAGTGCCTGTGCCCCTAAAGCCTTTGCAGTGCCTGTGCCCCTACAGCCTTTGCAGTGCCTGTGCCCCTACAGCCTTTGCAGTGCCTATGCCCCTACAGCCTTTGCAGTGCCTGTGCCCCTACAGCCTTTGCAGTGCCTGTGCCCCTACAGCCTTTGCAGTGCCTGTGCCCCTACAGCCTTTGCAGTGCCCATGCCCCTACAGCCTTTGCAGTGCCTGTGCCCCTACAGCCTTTGCAGTGCCCATGCCCCTACAGCCTTTGCAGTGCCTGTGCCCCTAAAGCCTTTGCAGTGCCTGTGCCCCTACAGCCTTTGCAGTGCCTGTGCCCCTACAGCCTTTGCAGTGCCTGTGCCCCTACAGCCTTTGCAGTGCCCATGCCCCTACAGCCTTTGCAGTGCCTGTGCCCCTAAAGCCTTTGCAGTGCCTGTGCCCCTAAAGCCTTTGCAGTGCCTGTGCCCCTAAAGCCTTTGCAGTGCCTGTGCCCCTAAAGCCTTTGCAGTGCCTATGCCCCTACAGCCTTTGCAGTGCCTGTGCCCCTAAAGCCTTTGCAGTGCCTGTGCCCCTAAAGCCTTTGCAGTGCCTGTGCCCCTAAAGCCTTTGCAGTGCCTGTGCCCCTACAGCCTTTGCAGTGCCTGTGCCCCTACAGCCTTTGCAGTGCCTGTGCCCCTACAGCCTTTGCAGTGCCTATGCCCCTACAGCCTTTGCAGTGCCTGTGCCCCTAAAGCCTTTGCAGTGCCTATGCCCCTACAGCCTTTGCAGTGCCTGTGCCCCTAAAGCCTTTGCAGTGCCTGTGCCCCTACAGCCTTTGCAGTGCCTGTGCCCCTACAGCCTTTGCAGTGCCTATGCCCCTACAGCCTTTGCAGTGCCTGTGCCCCTACAGCCTTTGCAGTGCCTGTGCCCCTACAGCCTTTGCAGTGCCTGTGCCCCTACAGCCTTTGCAGTGCCTGTGCCCCTACAGCCTTTGCAGTGCCTGTGCCCCTACAGCCTTTGCAGTGCCTGTGCCCCTACAGCCTTTGCAGTGCCTGTGCCCCTACAGCCTTTGCAGTGCCTGTGCCCCTACAGCCTTTGCAGTGCATGTGCCCCTAAAGCCTTTGCAGTGCCCATGCCCCTACAGCCTTTGCAGTGCCTGTGCCCCTACAGCCTTTGCAGTGCCCATGCCCCTACAGCCTTTGCAGTGCCTGTGCCCCTAAAGCCTTTGCAGTGCCTGTGCCCCTACAGCCTTTGCAGTGCCTGTGCCCCTACAGCCTTTGCAGTGCCTGTGCCCCTACAGCCTTTGCAGTGCCTGTGCCCCTACAGCCTTTGCAGTGCCTGTGCCCCTACAGCCTTTGCAGTGCCTGTGCCCCTACAGCCTTTGCAGTGCCTGTGCCCCTACAGCCTTTGCAGTGCCTGTGCCCCTACAGCCTTTGCAGTGCCTGTGCCCCTAAAGCCTTTGCAGTGCCTGTGCCCCTACAGCCTTTGCAGTGCCTGTGCCCCTACAGCCTTTGCAGTGCCTATGCCCCTACAGCCTTTGCAGTGCCTGTGCCCCTACAGCCTTTGCAGTGCCCATGCCCCTACAGCCTTTGCAGTGCCTGTGCCCCTACAGCCTTTGCAGTGCCTGTGCCCCTACAGCCTTTGCAGTGCCTATGCCCCTACAGCCTTTGCAGTGCCTGTGCCCCTACAGCCTTTGCAGTGCATGTGCCCCTACAGCCTTTGCAGTGCCTATGCCCCTACAGCCTTTGCAGTGCCCATGCCCCTACAGCCTTTGCAGTGCCTGTGCCCCTACAGCCTTTGCAGTGCCTGTGCCCCTACAGCCTTTGCAGTGCCCATGCCCCTACAGCCTTTGCAGTGCCTGTGCCCCTACAGCCTTTGCAGTGCATGTGCCCCTACAGCCTTTGCAGTGCCTATGCCCCTACAGCCTTTGCAGTGCCTGTGCCCCTACAGCCTTTGCAGTGCCTGTGCCCCTACAGCCTTTGCAGTGCCTGTGCCCCTACAGCCTTTGCAGTGCCCATGCCCCTACAGCCTTTGCAGTGCCTGTGCCCCTACAGCCTTTGCAGTGCCTGTGCCCCTAAAGCCTTTGCAGTGCCTGTGCCCCTACAGCCTTTGCAGTGCCTGTGCCCCTACAGCCTTTGCAGTGCCTGTGCCCCTACAGCCTTTGCAGTGCCCATGCCCCTACAGCCTTTGCAGTGCCTGTGCCCCTACAGCCTTTGCAGTGCCTGTGCCCCTACAGCCTTTGTAGTGCCTGTGCCCCTACAGCCTTTGCAGTGCCTGTGCCCCTACAGCCTTTGCAGTGCCTGTCCCCCTACAGCCTTTGCAGTGCCTGTGCCCCTACAGCCTTTGCAGTGCCTGTGCCCCTACAGCCTTTGCAGTGCCTGTGCCCCTACAGCCTTTGCAGTGCCCATGCCCCTACAGCCTTTGCAGTGCCTGTGCCCCTACAGCCTTTGCAGTGCCTGTGCCCCTACAGCCTTTGCAGTGCCTGTGCCCCTACAGCCTTTGCAGTGCCTGTGCCCCTACAGCCTTTGCAGTGCCCATGCCCCTACAGCCTTTGCAGTGCCTGTGCCCCTACAGCCTTTGCAGTGCCTGTGCCCCTACAGCCTTTGCAGTGCCTGTGCCCCTACAGCCTTTGCAGTGCCTGTGCCCCTACAGCCTTTGCAGTGCCTGTGCCCCTACAGCCTTTGCAGTGCCTGTGCCCCTACAGCCTTTGCAGTGCCTGTGCCCCTAAAGCCTTTGCAGTGCCTGTGCCCCTACAGCCTTTGCAGTGCCTGTGCCCCTACAGCCTTTGCAGTGCCTGTGCCCCTACAGCCTTTGCAGTGCCTGTGCCCCTACAGCCTTTGCAGTGCCTGTGCCCCTACAGCCTTTGCAGTGCCTGTGCCCCTACAGCCTTTGCAGTGCCTGTGCCCCTACAGCCTTTGCAGTGCCTGTGCCCCTACAGCCTTTGCAGTGCCTGTGCCCCTACAGCCTTTGCAGTGCCTGTGCCCCTAAAGCCTTTGCAGTGCCTGTGCCCCTAAAGCCTTTGCAGTGCCTGTGCCCCTAAAGCCTTTGTAGTGCCCGTGCCCCTAAAGCCTTTGCAGTGCCTGTGCCCCTACAGCCTTTGCAGTGCCTGTGCCCCTACAGCCTTTGCAGTGCCTGTGCCCCTAAAGCCTTTGCAGTGCCTGTGCCCCTACAGCCTTTGCAGTGCCTGTGCCCCTACAGCCTTTGCAGTGCCTGTGCCCCTACAGCCTTTGCAGTGCCTGTGCCCCTAAAGCCTTTGCAGTGCCTGTGCCCCTAAAGCCTTTGCAGTGCCTGTGCCCCTAAAGCCTTTGTAGTGCCCGTGCCCCTAAAGCCTTTGCAGTGCCTGTGCCCCTAAAGCCTTTGCAGTGCATGTGCCCCTACAGCCTTTGCAGTGCCTGTGCCCCTACAGCCTTTGCAGTGCCTGTGCCCCTAAAGCCTTTGCAGTGCCTGTGCCCCTAAAGACTTTGCAGTGCCTGTGCCCCTACAGCCTTTGCAGTGCCTATGCCCCTACAGCCTTTGCAGTGCCTGTGCCCCTACAGCCTTTGCAGTGCCTGTGCCCCTAAAGCCTTTGCAGTGCCTGTGCCCCTACAGCCTTTGCAGTGCCTGTGCCCCTACAGCCTTTGCAGTGCCTGTGCCCCTACAGCCTTTGCAGTGCCTGTGCCCCTACAGCCTTTGCAGTGCCTATGCCCCTACAGCCTTTGCAGTGCCTTTGCCCCTACAGCCTTTGCAGTGCCTGTGCCCCTACAGCCTTTGCAGTGCCTGTGCCCCTACAGCCTTTGCAGTGCATGTGCCCCTACAGCCTTTGCAGTGCCCATGCCCCTACAGCCTTTGCAGTGCATGTGCCCCTACAGCCTTTGCAGTGCCTGTGCCCCTAAAGCCTTTGTAGTGCCCGTGCCCCTAAAGCCTTTGCAGTGCCTGTGCCCCTACAGCCTTTGCAGTGCATGTGCCCCTACAGCCTTTGCAGTGCCTGTGCCCCTACAGCCTTTGCAGTGCCTGTGCCCCTAAAGCCTTTGCAGTGCCTGTGCCCCTACAGCCTTTGCAGTGCCTGTGCCCCTACAGCCTTTGCAGTGCCTGTGCCCCTACAGCCTTTGCAGTGCCTGTGCCCCTAAAGCCTTTGCAGTGCCTGTGCCCCTAAAGCCTTTGCAGTGCCTGTGCCCCTAAAGCCTTTGTAGTGCCCGTGCCCCTAAAGCCTTTGCAGTGCCTGTGCCCCTAAAGCCTTTGCAGTGCATGTGCCCCTACAGCCTTTGCAGTGCCTGTGCCCCTACAGCCTTTGCAGTGCCTGTGCCCCTACAGCCTTTGCAGTGCCTGTGCCCCTAAAGCCTTTGCAGTGCCTGTGCCCCTACAGCCTTTGCAGTGCCTGTGCCCCTACAGCCTTTGCAGTGCCTGTGCCCCTAAAGCCTTTGCAGTGCCTGTGCCCCTACAGCCTTTGCAGTGCCTGTGCCCCTAAAGCCTTTGCAGTGCCTGTGCCCCTACAGCCTTTGCAGTGCCTGTGCCCCTACAGCCTTTGCAGTGCCTGTGCCCCTACTGCCTTTGCAGTGCCTGTGCCCCTACAGCCTTTGCAGTGCCTGTGCCCCTACTGCCTTTGCAGTGCCTGTGCCCCTACAGCCTTTGCAGTGCCTGTGCCCCTAAAGCCTTTGCAGTGCCTGTGCCCCTACTGCCTTTGCAGTGCCTGTGCCCCTACTGCCTTTGCAGTGCCTGTGCCCCTAAAGCCTTTGCAGTGCCTGTGCCCCTACAGCCTTTGCAGTGCCTGTGCCCCTAAAGCCTTTGCAGTGCCTGTGCGCCTACTGCCTTTGCAGTGCCTGTGCGCCTGCAGCCTTTGCAGTGCCTGTGCCCCTAAAGCCTTTGCAGTGCCTGTGCCCCTACTGCCTTTGCAGTGCCTGTGCGCCTGCAGCCTTTGCAGTGCCTGTGCCCCTAAAGCCTTTGCAGTGCCTGTGCCCCTACTGCCTTTGCAGTGCCTGTGCCCCTACAGCCTTTGCAGTGCCTGTGCCCCTAAAGCCTTTGCAGTGCATGTGCCCCTACAGCCTTTGCAGTGCCTGTGCCCCTACAGCCTTTGCAGTGCCTGTGCCCCTAAAGCCTTTGCAGTGCATGTGCCCCTAAAGCCTTTGCAGTGCCTGTGCCCCTAAAGCCTTTGCAGTGCCTGTGCCCCTACAGCCTTTGCAGTGCCTGTGCGCCTGCAGCCTTTGCAGTGCCTGTGCCCCTAAAGCCTTTGCAGTGCCTGTGCCCCTACTGCCTTTGCAGTGCCTGTGCCCCTACAGCCTTTGCAGTGCCTGTGCCCCTAAAGCCTTTGCAGTGCCTGTGCCCCTACTGCCTTTGCAGTGCCTGTGCGCCTGCAGCCTTTGCAGTGCCTGTGCCCCTAAAGCCTTTGCAGTGCCTGTGCCCCTACTGCCTTTGCAGTGCCTGTGCCCCTACAGCCTTTGCAGTGCCTGTGCCCCTAAAGCCTTTGCAGTGCATGTGCCCCTACAGCCTTTGCAGTGCCTATGCCCCTACAGCCTTTGCAGTGCCTGTGCCCCTACAGCCTTTGCAGTGCCTGTGCCCCTAAAGCCTTTGCAGTGCCTGTGCCCCTAAAGCCTTTGCAGTGCCTGTGCCCCTAAAGCCTTTGCAGTGCCTGTGCCCCTAAAGCCTTTGCAGTGCCTGTGCCCCTACAGCCTTTGCAGTGCCTGTGCCCCTAAAGCCTTTGCAGTGCCTGTGCCCCTAAAGCCTTTGCAGTGCCTGTGCCCCTACAGCCTTTGCAGTGCCTGTGCCCCTACAGCCTTTGCAGTGCCTGTGCCCCTAAAGCCTTTGCAGTGCCTGTGCCCCTACAGCCTTTGCAGTGCCTGTGCCCCTACAGCCTTTGCAGTGCCTGTGCCCCTAAAGCCTTTGCAGTGCCTGTGCCCCTAAAGCCTTTGCAGTGCCTGTGCCCCTACAGCCTTTGCAGTGCCTATGCCCCTACAGCCTTTGCAGTGCCTGTGCCCCTACAGCCTTTGCAGTGCCTGTGCCCCTACAGCCTTTGCAGTGCCTGTGCCCCTACAGCCTTTGCAGTGCCTGTGCCCCTACAGCCTTTGCAGTGCCTGTGCCCCTAAAGCCTTTGCAGTGCCTGTGCCCCTACAGCCTTTGCAGTGCCTGTGCCCCTAAAGCCTTTGCAGTGCCTGTGCCCCTACAGCCTTTGCAGTGCCTGTGCCCCTACAGCCTTTGCAGTGCCTGTGCCCCTAAAGCCTTTGCAGTGCCTGTGCCCCTACAGCCTTTGCAGTGCCTGTGCCCCTAAAGCCTTTGCAGTGCCTGTGCCCCTACAGCCTTTGCAGTGCCTGTGCCCCTACAGCCTTTGCAGTGCCTGTGCCCCTAAAGCCTTTGCAGTGCCTGTGCCCCTACAGCCTTTGCAGTGCCTGTGCCCCTACAGCCTTTGCAGTGCCTGTGCCCCTAAAGCCTTTGCAGTGCCTGTGCCCCTACAGCCTTTGCAGTGCCTGTGCCCCTAAAGCCTTTGCAGTGCCTGTGCCCCTACAGCCTTTGCAGTGCCTGTGCCCCTACAGCCTTTGCAGTGCCTGTGCCCCTACAGCCTTTGCAGTGCCTGTGCCCCTAAAGCCTTTGCAGTGCCTGTGCCCCTACAGCCTTTGCAGTGCCTGTGCCCCTACAGCCTTTGCAGTGCCTGTGCCCCTAAAGCCTTTGTAGTGCCTGTGCCCCTACAGCCTTTGCAGTGCCTGTGCCCCTACAGCCTTTGCAGTGCCTGTGCCCCTACAGCCTTTGCAGTGCCTGTGCCCCTAAAGCCTTTGCAGTGCCTGTGCCCCTACAGCCTTTGCAGTGCCTGTGCCCCTACAGCCTTTGCAGTGCCTGTGCCCCTACAGCCTTTGCAGTGCCTGTGCCCCTACAGCCTTTGCAGTGCCTGTGCCCCTAAAGCCTTTGCAGTGCCTGTGCCCCTACAGCCTTTGCAGTGCCTGTGCCCCTACAGCCTTTGCAGTGCCTGTGCCCCTACAGCCTTTGCAGTGCCTGTGCCCCTACAGCCTTTGCAGTGCCTGTGCCCCTACAGCCTTTGCAGTGCCTGTGCCCCTACAGCCTTTGCAGTGCCTGTGCCCCTAAAGCCTTTGCAGTGCCTGTGCCCCTACAGCCTTTGCAGTGCCTGTGCCCCTACAGCCTTTGCAGTGCCTGTGCCCCTAAAGCCTTTGCAGTGCCTGTGCCCCTACAGCCTTTGCAGTGCCTGTGCCCCTACAGCCTTTGCAGTGCCTGTGCCCCTAAAGCCTTTGCAGTGCCTGTGCCCCTACAGCCTTTGCAGTGCCTGTGCCCCTAAAGCCTTTGCAGTGCCTGTGCCCCTACAGCCTTTGCAGTGCCTGTGCCCCTAAAGCCTTTGCAGTGCCTGTGCCCCTAAAGCCTTTGTAGTGCCTGTGCCCCTAAAGCCTTTGCAGTGCCTGTGCCCCTACAGCCTTTGCAGTGCCTGTGCCCCTACAGCCTTTGCAGTGCCTGTGCCCCTAAAGCCTTTGCAGTGCCTGTGCCCCTACAGCCTTTGCAGTGCCTGTGCCCCTACAGCCTTTGCAGTGCCTGTGCCCCTACAGCCTTTGCAGTGCCCATGCCCCTACAGCCTTTGCAGTGCCTGTGCCCCTAAAGCCTTTGCAGTGCCTGTGCCCCTACAGCCTTTGCAGTGCCCATGCCCCTACAGCCTTTGCAGTGCCTGTGCCCCTAAAGCCTTTGCAGTGCCTGTGCCCCTACAGCCTTTGCAGTGCCTGTGCCCCTACAGCCTTTGCAGTGCCTGTGCCCCTACAGCCTTTGCAGTGCCTGTGCCCCTAAAGCCTTTGCAGTGCCTGTGCCCCTACAGCCTTTGCAGTGCCTATGCCCCTACAGCCTTTGCAGTGCCTGTGCCCCTACAGCCTTTGCAGTGCATGTGCCCCTAAAGCCTTTGCAGTGCCTATGCCCCTACAGCCTTTGCAGTGCCTGAGCCCCTACAGCCTTTGCAGTGCCTGTGCCCCTACAGCCTTTGCAGTGCCTGTGCCCCTACAGCCTTTGCAGTGCCTATGCCCCTACAGCCTTTGCAGTGCCTGTGCCCCTACAGCCTTTGCAGTGCCTGTGCCCCTAAAGCCTTTGCAGTGCCTGTGCCCCTACAGCCTTTGCAGTGCCTGTGCCCCTACAGCCTTTGCAGTGCCCATGCCCCTACAGCCTTTGCAGTGCCTGTGCCCCTAAAGCCTTTGCAGTGCCTGTGCCCCTACAGCCTTTGCAGTGCCCATGCCCCTACAGCCTTTGCAGTGCCTGTGCCCCTAAAGCCTTTGCAGTGCCTGTGCCCCTACAGCCTTTGCAGTGCCTGTGCCCCTACAGCCTTTGCAGTGCCTGTGCCCCTACAGCCTTTGCAGTGCCTGTGCCCCTAAAGCCTTTGCAGTGCCTGTGCCCCTACAGCCTTTGCAGTGCCTATGCCCCTACAGCCTTTGCAGTGCCTGTGCCCCTACAGCCTTTGCAGTGCATGTGCCCCTAAAGCCTTTGCAGTGCCTATGCCCCTACAGCCTTTGCAGTGCCTGAGCCCCTACAGCCTTTGCAGTGCCTGTGCCCCTACAGCCTTTGCAGTGCCTGTGCCCCTACAGCCTTTGCAGTGCCTGTGCCCCTACAGCCTTTGCAGTGCCTGTGCCCCTACAGCCTTTGCAGTGCCTGTGCCCCTACAGCCTTTGCAGTGCCTGTGCCCCTAAAGCCTTTGCAGTGCCTGTGCCCCTACAGCCTTTGCAGTGCCTATGCCCCTACAGCCTTTGCAGTGCCTGTGCCCCTACAGCCTTTGCAGTGCATGTGCCCCTAAAGCCTTTGCAGTGCCTATGCCCCTAAAGCCTTTGCAGTGCCTGTGCCCCTAAAGCCTTTGCAGTGCCTGTGCCCCTACAGCCTTTGCAGTGCCTATGCCCCTACAGCCTTTGCAGTGCCTATGCCCCTAAAGCCTTTGCAGTGCCTGTGCCCCTACAGCCTTTGCAGTGCCCGTGCCCCTACAGCCTTTGCAGTGCCTGTGCCCCTACAGCCTTTGCAGTGCCTGTGCCCCTAAAGCCTTTGCAGTGCCTATGCCCCTACAGCCTTTGCAGTGCCTGTGCCCCTACAGCCTTTGCAGTGCCTGTGCCCCTACAGCCTTTGCAGTGCCTGTGCCCCTACAGCCTTTGCAGTGCCTGTGCCCCTACAGCCTTTGCAGTGCCTGTGCCCCTACAGCCTTTGCAGTGCCTGTGCCCCTACAGCCTTTGCAGTGCCTGTGCCCCTACAGCCTTTGCAGTGCCTGTGCCCCTACAGCCTTTGCAGTGCCTGTGCCCCTACAGCCTTTGCAGTGCCTATGCCCCTACAGCCTTTGCAGTGCCTGTGCCCCTACAGCCTTTGCAGTGCCCATGCCCCTACAGCCTTTGCAGTGCCTGTGCCCCTAAAGCCTTTGCAGTGCCTGTGCCCCTACAGCCTTTGCAGTGCCTGTGCCCCTACAGCCTTTGCAGTGCCTGTGCCCCTACAGCCTTTGCAGTGCCTGTGCCCCTACAGCCTTTGCAGTGCCTGTGCCCCTACAGCCTTTGCAGTGCCTGTGCCCCTACAGCCTTTGCAGTGCCTATGGCCCTACAGCCTTTGCAGTGCCTGTGCCCCTACAGCCTTTGCAGTGCCTGTGCCCCTGCAGCCTTTGCATTGCGTATGCCCCTGCAGCCTTTGCAGTGCCTGTGCCCCTACAGCCTTTGCAGTGCGTATGCCCCTACAGCCTTTGCAGCCTTTGCAGCCTACCCCCACAGAGCAACAGCAGGTATTGTTGCGGTCAATTTTTGGCACTTCAGTTTTGCTCTCGCAAGGGGGGAGGAGCGCAGGGTAATTTCATTCGGTTCCAATTATGCTGCAACCAATAGTTGGGCTGTTCTTGTGCGCAAGGGCGGCTGGGCATTATCTTGACCCTTTGCTTGCACTAGCACAATAGTTCCCATTTCCATGTGCCGTGTGCAATGCACAACCTTGTCTACGCTACAGTCGGCATATGGACTGTACCCCCCCACCCGCCTTGCGCAAGCAGGGGCTTGTCCAAGCACGGAGTGTGTGGGCATAGGTCTGTCGGTGGGGACCTATTGCTGGACATTCCACTGTTCTATGGCCAAGCACCGGAGTGGGTGTTGAACCGCTGTTTTCAGGATTTTTTCAGGACGGCTGTGTTTGGTGGTCCTGAAAGCAGGATTGGTCGTCCGGGACGCACTTGTAGAGGGAAAAGGGGGCCCAGTCATGTCTGTGATTGTGCATTCTGTTCATAAACACATCGTACCGCACATTGCACCCCCATGCGGTTTGTTTGGATGTGGTTTTCGGCCATGGCTCACATTGCTATTCCCGGCTGTCACGTAGCGCGTGTTGCTGGCGTGTGTGTTGCAAGCGCGGGGTGGGCGTTGAACCGCTGTTTTGCCTGGACTTTTCGGACTGCGGCCGTGCCTGCACGGGTAGAGGGGTATTAATTGGGGATGTTTTGGGAGCTTAGACAGGGGGGGTTGGTTTGAGGCCGTACTCCATGTGGGCTGTGCGCTGTCCATGCTGTGATTCACAACTTGATACAGCAGTGCTGGTTTGTGGCTAGACCCAGCGTCAGCAGTTTAGCGGTCCGTTGATGTCAGTACTGCAGATTCTGTTTGCATGGCCAACAAATTGTGTGCTTGGAGGTGCACCTCGGAAGGATGCCCGGAGCAGCATCGGCAGTGCTCTGCCGACTTATGGAAACAAATCTGGGCAGGCCATCCGGGAAATGCTATGGAGCATCTCTGGACCTCTGAGACTACACTTTAAAGCAACAAATGCAGAGCCAGCGAAGGGTGCTGTCGGGGCGCAAGTTCAAATTTCTCTTCAGAGCTCGCATGCAGGTTTCAGCCTCATTGGCTCGAAAACAGAAAACCCCAAAACCAGTTTTTTCGACACTGTTACAATTATCAAATATCCTATGTAAAACATGCATGGGATGGCGAGACGGCAGCAGCATGAACAGAGCGGAACGCAACCCTACCGTCACCCTGCCCTCACCCCTGCTGTCTTAAGGGCCCAATTCTGGGCAGAATGGCTCCATAACCGCAGCCACTTTTCTCCAACATATTGCCATTTTTTTAAATCATTTTCTTCATGCACGCAGAGTCTACATCTTTGCGCTACAGCACCAAAGATTTTAGCCTGAAACCATTTGTTGTGGTAGGGCGCCAAGGATCTAAGGGACTACTATAATATCACAAGTCTCATGTGTCCGGTTTGGCCAAGAGGGCCACAACCGCGACGTCAGCCCGGCGCGCACACAACATATGCCCACACTAAAGTTGCTGAAACGTGGCCAGTGTGCACTGTATGCAATGGTTTGGTGATGCTATTGGTGTGTATGCGTAAAACACGCCTTGGGGGCATTATCTGGGGGCAAGGGGTGATGATGCATGCACAAAAGTTTCCCATTGCAATGTACAGGGGCCCCTGTAGTTTCTCGCCCCCGGTCACATGTCCATGAATTCCGAACTGTTGTCCATGAATTAGGCACTGTTGTCTTCTTACTTCGAGGCACTACCAACGAGCGTGTGCCCGCCACCATTGCGGGCTCACCGTCGAAGGCGGATTGTGCGGCAATCCAAAATGAGCGGTCTAGCCATTCCTGGCCATTCCTAATCAGTCCATATGTGCTTCTACACATGGGCGGTGTTGCTTGATCTGTGCGCACACCGTGCATAATTTTCGGTATTGTTTATTACCCAGGTCCCGGACGCCTGATTTTTCTCTACAAAATGGGGTTCTTCATGGTTGTTGTGGATGCAGAACAACTATTCAGCTTTTGGTCGGCCATTGGTTGCCCTTTTTTTGAAAATTTATTTCCCCGAATTTTCCTTTCTTTCTATTAACGGTCCATTCTATTGGCTGAGTGCTGCGGTAAGAGGGGAGGGGTTCTTCGCGTAGAAGGGGGGCTGCGAGATGACGCTGTGGCGATCACAAGGTATGAGATAGCGTGGTGGAGACTGCACCAAGAATGAACCCCAATCTGTGTGTCCCGTTAGGGCACAACCCTTCCGTGTGTGGGAGAAGGCTTTTATGCATCAGGCGAGGGCATATTTCCCTGTTTTTGTACAACTAGATAAACTTAAAATGCTTGCAACTCGACCTTTGGAACACCTGGTCTCCATGGAGAATTTCGGAACAGCACACCTCAATTTTTGGAAGCAATGCCACCCTGTATATCCTGATCCTCCTGAGGTTTCTGCTGTCATTCAAACGATCCTGCGCTGCAACTGGGGTCACCACAAATCTAGAACAAAGAGCCTGGGGGGGGTTCCAAAAGTGTGCACTACCGCTCCAAAGAATGAGTGTTTGCACTTCAACAAAGAGCACAAGAAGGACCAGGAGGCCGCAAAAAGACAATGCACACTTACAGGTTTTTTTTTTCAACCGCATCAGGCTAAATATTAGAAGTTTCCGATATGCTAGCGAGAGCTGCAAGGTGCAGAAATTAGGAGCTTGGCATCTGTGATGAGCATCAGACTGAAAATCGTGAAAATCAGAAAATTCTTGTTCACTAGCAAGAGGTGCAAGGTACAGAAGTTAGGACCCTAGGTCTTGTGGCAAGCATCAGTCCTGGTATGGTAGCAAGGGCCGCAGGGTGAAGAAATTGGGACCCTGGGTGTGGTTCTGTGGGGGCTGTTCAACGGGGTACAAGCTGGGTGAATGTTCCAAAAACATTGAACTGTGCGCGCACCGTGCATGCACCGTGCGCGCACCGTGCAACAACTCCCCCATGGTTACCAAATCCGTCCCTGCCTACCTTCCGAAACATTGCACATTCCACTAAAACGTTGTGTCCTCTGACGCGCGCGGTGCGTTGCGCGGTACGTCTAAGCACCCTCCGGGGGCGGGGGAGCACCGTGTGCTGTGCCCGCGTTGTGCGAAAAGTCAGCTGTTTTTCGCCACCGGTAGCCACGGGTCCCAGGGTCCTTAATTGTGCACCTTACAAGCCCCTGCCGGTGTAGCAGCAATTTTTTGTTTTAGTGTGATGCTTGCAACGGCTCCCAGGGTCCTGAATTCTGCACCCCCGATGCTATTTTGAATGGATCATGCACGCTTTTGTAGGGGGTGGTTTTTAGGGGTGTTCCCGAGATAAACAACGTAATAATTGGCGGTGTGTGCGCGCTGTGCGAAAACGCCCTCTCTTGGGCTATTTGCTCATGTTTCTGTGCACCGCAGGCCTCGGACTCTTGAGGGTGACTGTGGATCTACTCCATGATGACTCGCTTGTGTTGCGTGTGATCACACACCTTGTGGCGGACGTGGAAATAAGAGCACTCCCACGTGCTTTATTTGTCGGCACATTTGGATCGAAAATTCGGTGCCATGGTGAGCTGGACTCGCTCGCCAAAATGGCCGCATGGCTACCGGTCCTAGACTACGATCCCATTTGTGTGGAGGATCTAGCGGTCCGTGGCAGCATAATTTGTAGAAAATTTCTACTTTTCGAACAGTGACCATTGTGATACGAGGCGTTTAATTAGAAAAGAAATACCATACCAATCAAGTAAGACCTCAGACCGTTCACTTCTCTGCCTTTCTTGAATGGGGTATATTTTCTCCAACCAATGGTGCATTCATGTCCAAATACCAATGGCTCCACCGGGGAGGACCAACTTGGTTGAGTGGTCAATGTCTAAGAATACCAAATTAACACAAAGCAAATCATGGTAATTTGTTCAACCGCGACGGCCATAGTGTTCAATTTTAGCTTGTACTATGGCTTGTCAAATTGCCTTTAACAACCCATTCCTTGTAGACAAGCAGTGACTGCTTTTGGAAATGCTAGCATGGCACAATAGCTTGAGTTCCCAATGGCCAAGTTGTTGCACTGCGTGGGCATTGTGTGGGCACCATGTGGGCACTGCACACAACCAACACATGGGGGGGTACATGGGGCCAAGAACCATACGAGGGTGGCGAACCTGGCGCTAAATACAAAACCGGGTGAGGTACAACAAGATGCGAATGGATTTGTGAAGGGTAGTCCCATTGTCCCCCCAAAAATTACGATAGCGGTCATACCCACGGGATCTTAATAGCGATGCACACCACGGAAACGAGCGCTGGGTCCGATATTATCGCAGCCCAACGACAAGTTTCACCCCACACCAACCGCTACCGCGTGCCAGGGCTGAGCTTCGAGGGCGGGATCTTCAAAGAGCAACAAAAGACATTTCTTCCGCGCCTCGTCTTGCCCAATGCAGCGCGGATGTTCAAAGGACAGCAACAAACGACATTTCTTACTCAAGAGTATCACCGATTAGGCCCAAAATCCCTAGACCAGGGGCCCCCGGAGTAAGATTTGTGGGTGCTTGGGAAGGCTGAATGTCTCCCCCGTGCACGCGCCGTGTGCGTGTTGCGTTGGGTGCTCCCCCAAGGGGTCAAAACTAGGGTTCGAGTATTTGCCGACATAGAGAACTTTGCAGTGCATGGATGCGAGCATGGCTACAGAGTTGGATGGCGGTACAGAGAGTTGAGCGTGGCACCTCCGCCAAGTTACACGGCATGTAGGGGACCTTGAATAAAAAGAACGTGGCCGACTCGCCAGCCAGTATGACGCCGAGACCATGACTTATCACGGTGGAAGCTCAAACGGCGGAGACCCCGCAAGTCAACATCGCCCTCGAAACGGTCGCGTTCCGCAGTAACAACCATACTAGAGCGCCCGGAGGATATGCGATCTATGGAGATCCCCTTGGAGGACTGGGGAGATGCTATAGTCTTGACCGGAGCGTAACTGCCTGACCGATAGGCCACATACCAAACACCCACGACTTGGGTCCGACAGGGGTGACACTGGGTGTAGGACTCGTTCCAACCACCAGCCAACCTCTCCAGGGTCAAGGTCAAGGGCACCCGAGGGTTTGGCCCTTAACTAGGCCCCTCAAAGAACTTTTGCACTGCCGTGTGTACGCACAGCGGACCCTCGGTGGAACAATTCTTACGGGTTAAAAAAAACCTTTGCACTGTGTGCGCACCACGTCCCAGGGTAGGGTTAGGGTTGATTCCCAATATTAAAAAAGAAATGGCCAAAAAGTAGATAGAAACAACTATATGTGACCACATTGAGGGTTGTTGAGAGCCACAAGTGATTTGGGTTGGTGACCCAATGGCGTGAAAATCTTTGTTGCATGCCCGTCGATATTGAAAAGCACCCGTTGAATGTTGAAATGGTATTAAAAAAAATTAAGGTTTGTAATCCATAGGAAAAGCTTCCACGGGTGGAGGTGGTGGTGGGGATTGCCGAGGTTGGGTAATTTTGGCACCATCCTTTGCGGCACAGAGGTCGGCGAGAGTGTGCGCGTTTGCGCGTGGTTGTGGTTGCTGGCGGTGCGACGCCGTAGTCATCGACAGGCGGCGGCTACTACAGCGGTGGCTGCAGATCGAGCCGTACCAGATCCAGCGACTGGTGCAGTGCCCGCAGATAGTTCATGTGGTTGACTCTGTCGGTGACCGACCGCGGACGCCTGTCATCCTGCAGCTGCCACAACAGCTGCAGGATGAGGGCCAAGTACCGGTGGTCCTGCATGGGCGGCTCCGGGCCCAATGATTGTTTTTCTCGAACATATCACCATCATTTCGACCACTTTTCTCATGCACGCCGGGGGTACACCTTTGCGACGGATCACCAAAATTTGAAGCTAAAAGCATTTGTGATGCTGGGGACGAATCAATGCCACACACACACTCATTGCAGCTCAACACAGACCAGCCTTTGCAAAATCTGTTGTTTTCACTGCGAATTTTGATTGTCAAATCATTTCAGAATTTTAAGACCTATGAGTAGTATATACCTTACTATAGCGTTAATTTTTTTCACTGGCAACCACTGGCGTCTTCAATTTGATGCGGCTGAAGGAGCGCTGCGACCCGGCCAACGCTTTTGAGAGCTACGAGCAGGACGCGCACACCTTGGAGGTCTGTGACGCCCGGTCGCTGCCGCAGGACGCCGACATTTTGCTGCCTGGCTCAGCGGGCTTCAAGGTGGTGTCGCATGTATGCTCCATCACGGACTGGTTGAACGAGGAGTTACTGTCGTCCACCTATCACGATGAGGTATTCGCTGGGCTGAGGAAGTTCACTGGTGCGGAACACATATTCTTGGGCGGGCCTCTGAAAGTGCTGCCCTGGGTCGTTGAGGGTGCCGGAGGGCTCGGGGCCGGCAAGACCAGTGGGGCAGGCACGCGAGGAGTCTCCCTGGATGTTGTTATTGGGGGTAGAACCGGAGACACGGACACCAACGGAGGCGAGAGCAGCGACAACAGAAGCAAGGTCCATGCTGATTGTGGTCCGGCAGAAAATCCCAGTCTATGAAGAAAATTGAGGGGAATTATTCTAAATACATCTGAGTGTCCAAAACTGTCTGAAAAGATTTAAATAATCCAATTATGTAAAAATGTTTGGCCGATCTGGCCCGCGAGCGCGCGTCAGCGGCAAATGGCGATTCCAGCTAAAATAGCGGAACGCGGCGGATTTACGGGAAATGGACCGCGGAATCAAATCCGGCATATCAGAAATATATAGGAAATATCCTGTGACTGAGCTGCGAGGCGGCAATTCCGCCGAAGCAAAGAAAATGACCAAAATGTAGCCAATCTGGACAGAATGTCTGAAAATGTGAGCAGATGGGGCTAGCCGCACTTACACTCCCCCTCCAAAAACACACTGGGGTGTGTCGCTACGTCAACGAAGAACGTAGTGCGGGTAAGTCCCAGAAAAACATAGAAATGTAGCCTCGATGGGGCGAAATCTGCTTGATCTGACCTGATTTGGGCTGAATTGGCACTGAATCAGGCTGGATGAACCTGAAATGAGACAGAATGAGAAGTGACGAACAGTCCTCCGTGCAGTAAAACACTAGGTTAGGGGGTAAAAAGCATGTAAACGTATCGAGAATCGATACCAAACCATGCATTGGTTGAGAATGAGGTACATTATTGGTGGATTGAGTGGGGGGATCAAGAATTGAAGTGACATCTCAGCGCTCTGGCACAGTTTCGCTGTCGCGGGCACGCTACGGTGTCCTCGCCGCACTCTACATCGTGTTATCCCGCTTTTGTCGTTCTGAAAAGTACAGCATGTGGCTCAGATTTGGCGCATCTGGTGGATGATCACAAAATTCAGCAAAATTGAGGTTCAATTGGAGCAGAGATTAAGGGGATGAAGCAATTACAGAGAGGTTAAACAAATACACATGTAGTCTACAGACCCTAAGTGAACCACCGAAGGTAGAGATGCTCTTCTGTTCACTTAGATCTAAACAGATCTTCAAGGAATGAGAGGAGATGATAAGGAAATCAATCTAAATTGTCCTAATGTCAGCAAATTCCCTAAGATGAAGGTGAAATGAAGCGGAATGTGTACAACTAAAACTACCAACACCTTCGTTTAGACTAAAGTTAATATATATTGTCGTTTATTCAGCTCAATCGTGCTTTCCGGCACGTTGGTTCGCGAGCATCTAACAGATTCTATGAAAATGTGGATCATGTGATGATGCATCATGATGGGACATGCTGGCCCTGGATCCTTGGCATGTAACGCGCCGAAGGTTCGCTGAAGGCGCTTTACTGACAGTATATAACTGAGAGACACCGAATTTACAGTGGCGGCGGTGTCAATCGACTTGGACAAGGCCAATCTTTCGAATGAGTCCCACAAGACACTTGGATTCACCAATTTCGACATTTTCAGGTCGGATTGAGCTCACATTGGCGTGTGCCAAAAATACAACGAAGCTTACGGACTTCAGAGGTTGCTTTTAGAAGTCCCTAGAGCTCATATCTGAAGGTTGTCTGAACAATTGACGTCTGGGTTTCGTACAACAGTGGCAGAATGATGGACAAACCTGAAAAATTCAAGGTAAATTTGAGGATCCTGGATCTGAATCTGGACTTTGGCGTCAGCATCACAGCAAATGAAGGTGAGATCTGAGTTCCTGGCGTCGCATCTGGTGCAGCCAGTACTACAGGGGGTGCCTGTAGGGGTGAATGTCACCGGCCGGTGCTTTGATTATGTACATTTGCTTCCATCTGCACGAGTAGCCAAATTCCAAAGATGCACAGACCAACAGAGACAAGATTACCCCGAATCTGCCTGAATTAAGCCTGAGTTTGGTTTTTTCTGAACACGGCAGCACACTCCGTGGCTTTCGGTTTTCGACTTTCGATACGTTACCGAACGGAGACCAAAGAAAAATGGATTGATTGACGTCAAATTATCAAACATTCGCAGTTCTCCACATCATGACATAAACAGAAAGAATGAACAGTGGATTGAGCAGAATGTGGTAGGATGGCTTCCTCAATTCGGCCAAGCACGAATACATGTGACCACCAACCTGTCTGGCCTGGCCCTCGTACGGCTTGGGCGCTGCAAATCAGCGGCCGAACTTGAAGCTTGGTCCTCATTTGGCTCCTGGGCTGGCCTGACCGCAGGAGGGGGGATCGACGGATCAGCCCTGGAATGTGGTTGCTGAGGGCCGTAAAAGGCTGGATCTCGATTCACCACAGGTCGTTTTCCGTCGCTCTCCACTTGTCTGTCTGGTTTCGACAAACAATCTGTCAGGAGTACTCCAATTTCGGGGTGCTTCTTGAGGAAGTCAATGAACCCCTTGGTGTACCCATGGACAAAAGATTGGGCTGGTTCCCAGTTGTTGTGACTGGAATCAAAGCCCCTCCACTCACACAGAAATTCCCATTCGCCCTTGGCGTCACGTCTTGCTTCAACAATCCTCTTGAGTTCGTACTTTCCCCCTTCGATGACCCGATCAGACAAATGTTTCGCAGTCCAAAAAAGGGGTTTAACCCGATCCTTGGGGGAGGGGATCTCTCTCTTAAGGCGATCGCCCGAAACGTCAATTTCCCTGCTGACATCCACACGAATCCTCCACCTGTTCTCACCAAGACGCGCTGTAACAGCGAATGGCCCCTCCCACAAGGGAAGAAGCTTGTCATCTCCGTCCAGGGTGGTTTCGGATTTTCGAAGCCAAACTCGATCATCGACTTCAAAATTGTGGGGGTTTTTTCGGCCTTGATTCTGAACCCAAAGCCAGTCAGCCTGATGCTTCTCGATTAATTTCGACACAGATTTATCTGCTCGTTGGACTTCGTCCAAAAACAGCGAAGCATCCTTACAGGGGCGAGGATTATTCAACGGCATGTTCCACCAACACTTCTTTCGTCCAAAGACAATTTCATTTGGAGAAAGGCCATGATACAAAGGCGTGTTGTGGTAACGGCGAAGCAATGCGAAGAGAACTTCCATCCAATGGAAATCCTTTTCACTCGCGAGCTCCTTACGAAGCATATTAATAATTGAGCGGCCGGCCCTTTCGCCAGGCAGCGCTCGATGCGAGTGGATTTCACATCGGAGGTGGTGGATTCCAAGGCGAGCACATAATTCTCTCCACCATTCGGAGGTGTACTCTTTGCCTGAATCCGTCACCACCTCGGATGGGACGTCCCAGCCTCCCATCCAGGTCTGCGCGCACCATTTGGCGGCAGCCTTGCCAGTCATCGACTCAATGTTGCAAGGCAACACTTGAATGTAGCCGGAATGACGGCACTGAATAAGGAGCACACCATTGACTTTTTTATTAGTCCAATGGCACTCTTCGTCATCGAGTTCACCGAGATAGAAGAAATCACTGGTGACTCTGTTAAAGAGGCGCTCCGGAATAGGATGAGGCCTCAGATGGCCGTGCTTCTTCGCGCTGGGAGGCGTCGAGACAGCACATTGGGCACATCCGGCGGCTACTTTCATGCAGTGAGTATATAGCCGTGAGCCAAACAACCTATGTTTAATCATCGACCACAGTCGACGGCCATGTGCGTGGGGGGACTCCCATTTGTGCCACCAGTTTAACACTCGGGGGGCTAGGGCGTCTGGCACACACAATTTACCCTCCATCCACAGCTTCCCCCCATCCAACGAGTACTCAGCAAAAATCCCATCCTTGTGAGCATCTTTGGATTGGAGATTTCCAAAGACCTCTTTAAACATGGGATCCTGCAGGTAATCGGACGTCCAGTCACGGATTATCAGGGAATCTTTAGGCAGGGGTGGAGTTTTGGCCGGATCTCGACGCTTAATGCCCTGGATCAACCGAAATCGACTTACTTGTCGGGTGTAGTCAAACCGTTTCACACTCCCTGAGGAGGGATCGGTGACTTTTTCCACGACTTTCAGTGTTTTGGTGCAGATCTCGTGAGCATGCGCCGGATCTGTGATGGCCGTGATGTCGTGACACGGCAATGCGTGCTGTTTAACAGCGCACTGCATGCATGCACGTCGAATGAGTTTCTTTTCTTCCTGATCCCATTCGATGATGACATGGCGGTCCTGCTCCGTACCATGGATGTTGGTACTTTGCAGCCCCTCTGAGGCGGGGTAAGCCCATCGGCTCAGAGCATCCGCTACCGTGATGTGTTTTCCAGGCAAATACGACACATGGAGATCAAACAGACTGAGAAATTCGTGCCATCTGGCCCGTCGACCAGCTGGGCTCGCGACAGTATCAATGTGTTCGGTGGCCCAATACTCCAGAGATCGATGCTCCGTCAGGACCTCGACTCGATTGGTGCCAACCCACGATTGGTACTTTTTTAAAGCGCAAATTATGGCATACGTTTCTTGCTCACGCGGCGACCATTGCATTTGGCGTGGGGCTAGCTTCCGAGACCAAAATGCAAGAGGGTAATGATCGCCGGTGGCTTCATCAACCTGTTCAAGGACAGCTCCGATCGCGTACCTAGAAGCGTCGGTTCTAATGTAGAAGGGTCGGTCAAATTGGGGCACATGCAACGTGGCGACTTCACAGAGGGCCGCCTTCAAGTGATGGAAGGCCTCCTCGCACTCGTCAGTCCACTTGACACGAACCTTTGAACCTGCCTTGCCTGCATCTCTCCCTACCTTCAATAATTCAGTGAGGGGGGCAGCAAATTTGGCATAATTCGGCACAAAAGTGTGGTAAAAATTGCAACAACCCAGGAATCCTCTCAACTCCGTGATCGTCTCAGGGCGCTTCCACTTCTGAATAGCGACGAGCTTCCCTGGACTGGGTCGTCGGGTGCCATTCTCTAGGAGAGAACCACAAAATTCGACTGATTTTAAAAATAATTTTCCCTTCTTTGGCCCACAAACCAGCTGATTGGCGTCAAGAATGTCCAAAACTTGGTTCAGCTGCTTCTCATGTAGGGCCACCAGCTCGGCTCCGGTCAGTCCCTCCCCCTCCGTCGCGATGATTATGTCATCTATGTACACGCTCACGAAGGCACGAAGCTCAGGATGAGCTGAAAAAAGCACATCCTCCATCATTCTTTGAAAAAATGAGGGGGCGTTCTTCAGGCCCATGGGCATGACGGTCCACTGGACTGGGCCACATGGCGTGCACATACAGGTGAGAGGTCGGCTGTCCTTCCTCAACGGCATTTGGTGAAAGCTGTGACGGAGATCCAGCACAGAAAACAAACGACCTCTTGCCCTCTTGGGGATTTCCTCCTCAATGAGGGGCAGGGGGTGCGAATCCGCCTTGGTTTCGGCGTTGAGATTGCGAAAATCAACAACCATTCGCCAACCATCAATGGTGTTCTGGTCTGCAGGCGGTGGCTTCGGGACTGTGAAGGGTGAACAGCACCATTCGCTGGTCATACAACCCTCAAGCCAACCAAATTCCCTGAGATTTCTCTCGATGATTTTTCTGAGGATCTCATGTTTATGTCCATGATTTTCATAAGGGCGCTGTTTCTTCGCCTTGTAACCTTCACGAAGCTCGATGAAAGCTTCACCGAACTGCCCACGGACAGGGGGGTCTTTGATCAACTTTCCTGAAAGGGTTGTGTCCTTCCGTTCCTCAAAAATCTTTTCTCTTGACTTGGAACACAATTCAGTGTCCACCTGATCGCCAGGAATTACTGTCGAAAAAACTTTGGCGACTTCTTCGGCTTTGGCAGGAAGAATCTTCTTACGGATGTCCCTAAACAGGTCCGTATCAACTGCCTCTTAAAGATAGGTGGGTCTTGTGTCGAAATCCCAGAGATTCTCTTCGTGATCCAGCTCCTCGAAAGGATCCATGAAAGCTTCCACAGGGGGTTTTTCATAAAAAACTCTGAATTTGCGGCGCGATTGGAGATTTTTCCTCGCCCGTGCACTGAAGATTCTTTTCGATGTCGACCGTATTGGGGAAGAGGGAGACGAGGCGGATCCATTGGACGTTGAATCACCTTGGGTATCTGACGGACAAAAATCAGAAAAAATAGATTCATCATCAGTACCACGCTCAACCTCAGATTCAGACCCAACACAGGAATCTGTACTAGAATCAGCAGAATTAGAGTCAGAAAGCTTTCCATCCACCAGGAATGCAAGCGAACTCCAGGACCGCTGTGGCAGGGGACCTGTGTCGTCCCTGGCATACAGCTTAATCTTCCTGGGAAGTTCGATGTAATCTACACAAATGTCCTGTAATTCCTGAAACCAAGGCTTGTCGTCCCACAAGGGCACAACTAAAATTGCCTGGGTTTTATCTTGCTTGATTTTGTGGATGACCTGCTGGATTAAGTGAAACGGAGGATTAATCCACAACTTCTTGTCCCATTTGTGGGTCCAAGCGTCGCTAAAGTGCTTGTCAAAGCGCTTGTTCATACGGTTAGCAAAGGCATCATACTGTGGCCAAAAAGAATGGTGTTCATGAAAGTATTCACAAATTGCATCGCGCCATTTGTCGACAACTCTGTAGGATGAAGAGTGCCAGCGCGAAGGGCGTCGTGGCTGAGAGTCCCTACGAAGACATTCTAACTCTTGGGAGTAATCGGCAGTACCATTCACCTCTGCAATGGTGACATCTTCACCAAATTTTGGTGTCACCTTTTGCTTCAAAAATTCTTCTGCACTTTTAAACCCTGCGTGCAAAAAACGAAATTCAGGACGCTCCAAGGGACCTGACTCCAGCAAAAAACAACGACGATGACCTACGGGCGCTACCCTGTTCTTGCGAAGCCAAGGATGGCCCAAATAAAGGTCATACTTTATGTCGGCACGATAGAAGTAGTCATCCTTAAGGACAACTTCTTCCACATTTTGCTCTTCCCAAAGGTCTTGAGCGACCAAATGAGTTGATATATAACAACCGCGTTGCCCACCTGCGAGAGAATGTCCAGAAACTCCCTCGAGGGTAACAGGATGAGGCGACTCAAACACGCAGTCGTCGGGTAAGAATGAATTGGATTGGAGATTTACCTCTGATCCATTGGCACACAAACAAGTGGCGAGATGGAAATTTCCCTTGCAATCAGAGACCCACAGCTTTGTGACGAACTGACAGGCCCTGTGCTTGGACTGTACACCAACCTCGTCCACTACAACAGAAGGATCCGCTGCCGGATCCAGGGGAGAGGAGACAAGCGACCCTACATCAAGTAATGGTCGATCAGGAATTTGGGGATCATGCCTGAAATCGCCTGGGGAGGGGCGATTTTCGTGGCTCCCCTAGGCGTTCTGACCTCCAGCGGCTGCGTTAACATTGTGAACAAAGCCTGATTCGTCGATCCACTCATCTTGGAACGGATCATCCGATGGATTCAGGGCATTTTCGACATAATCTCGATCCGCATCGGACACCTGATCTGCACCTGAGACCTGATCCACACGATGATTTCCCTTTCCACGTCCACGGCCACGGCCGCCGGATGATGGGCCACCACCGTCGCCACGCCCTCTGCCCTTACCAGAGAAAGGGGTTCCTGAAGGATTTCCCTTACCCTTACCCTGTGATCCTGGAGCATTTTCTTTGTTTGTACCGGATTGAGGGGTTTGGCCTGGATTTCGATTTCTGCCTCCGGCGTTGACATTAGGACTTGTCTGGCCGTTCGGCTGCCCACCAGAGCCGGATGGAGTCCGATTTCCTTTGCCTTGGGACCCGCCAGGGCCTCCAGTATTTTTGTTTCCACCGGAGGGGGTCGAATTACCCTTTCCCCCCTTGGCACCATGCACCTGTCTGTCATTCCTGTCTGAATTCTGCGAATTACTGACATTTTCACCAATCACCTTGTGATCGTAAGCAGACCATCGGTGATTAGCAGTAGAATGCGTCTTAGCTCGGTTCGTAGAACCTAAAAGAAGGCAGATGCTACAATGATCCTGAACATTCCGGGTGTCATTCACCTTTTTGTTGCCCTTTTGGGCCCCATTTTGCGTGTTTTGCTGGGTATTCCTGTTTCCCCCAAGACCCTCATGGAAATTTTGATTGGCGGCGTCAGCGAGCCTCTCAACCTCTTCCCAGAGTTCCTGTGGGGTGAACGAAAACACCCAGTTCCTGGCCTTCAGGCGATGGCCGTGGAAACTTACTCCCCTGTTGAGGACTTGGACAAACAAGTCCCGATCCTCGTGTTCATTAAACTTGATTTTCCACGTGTTTTCAGTGAATTTCACCTTGGTAAACGACGTGGGGGAGCACTTTTGAAGTGCCTCCCTGACGGTAAACCGGTTGGCCGAGGCATCAAAGCCATCGACTTCCGCCCACCAGGTCTTGACCTTTTCTTCGGACTGTTTATTCCGAAGGGTGGCGGCGGTTTCTGAGGGGATCTTGTCAAAAATCATATTTTTCAGCTCGGCACTGGAAAATGTTTCGCCTGAATGTTCAGATTCTTCCACGAGATTCCAGAAGCGCTGTCTCTTGTCTTGCACTTCGTGCAAGATTAATCGCGAGAACGAAGGAAAATTCTTCAACATCTGGTGGTAATGGTCCTCTGGCAGTCGGGATCCACGTACCTCCAACTGTTCCCACACCTCATCAAAGGTAAGGGGGGAACTTGAATCCTCACGATCACTCCAGGTCCTGAGCCAAGTGTTGGCCGGTTCTCCCTCAAGGCAGTCCAAGAGGGCCATCAGGAACTGATCATCTTGAAGTTTTTGGGTCTTAACCCACAGTTTAAATTTCCGTTGGAACTGAGGCCAACGTCTGGGGTTCCCATTATACTTCGGTTGCTTGGCAACCTGAAGAAGTCGCAATGAAGTAGGATTTAGGAGTGAATCCAGCCCAACACCGGCCGTAATAGCAGACACCTTGGCGGCATCATTAGCCACACCAGCTCCGGCGAGGGTCTGGGCGAGCAACATCTGGGCTATTGCATTGGAATCAACAGCAGGAAGGGTAGTACGGGAAGCAGTTCGTTTGGCATTCTGAACCTCAGTCCTAGCCTTCGCCGATCTACTCTGAGATCGAGAGATTGTAACCCTTTCCTTTAGCTTAGTCCTGCTGATCCTTGCGTCGGTGGTCTTAGAGTCCACCGAAGGAGCAATCGAAAAAATTTCTGTCGCCCCCTCCGACGGTTCTGTTGTTTGTTCCACCGATGATGCGCCCTCAGACCTCATGTGGGTCTTGAAAAGATCTTTAATTCCCAGCGTCTGAATGATGAGTTGCATTTGATCTTTGAGCAATTGGAGCTCAGTATCTCGCTGTAATCTGCAAGAGCAGTCGGCAGGACAGTACATACCGTGCCCTGAAGGGCCTGAGCAGGCTGTCGGACCGCTAATCTCAGTGGTTCGCAGCCAGGAGTCCACTTGGGGAGCTCCTTCAGTCCTAATTTCCAGGCTTGCCTGCCTAGCTGCCTCTAAAATTCCTTCCTCAACCGCGGCGGCTAGATCGTCGCGGATGGAAACAGAGGGATGAGGGGCGGAGGGCCCGGCAACAGGTGCCTTGGTCTTCTCCTTCGGGAAGGGGCTTGCCTCCCAGATCTGCAAAAAAATGGCAAAAGATTCATCTTCTTGAGAACACCACCACATCCTGGTATTAATTTCTTCCTGAAGAAGGAAAAAATATTCAAATAAAAAATCAGAGGCGATTCTTTCTTGTCCTATCAGCTTAGACGTGGCTAATAGACAAAGGGCCTCAAGCGCCTCAAGGTTACGGGTCACTTCGGAAGACAAATGGTTGTCCCATTGTGCCCATGAGGCTGGTCGATTATAGGTAGGTACCTCACCTGGACCACCCATCTCAATGTCGTCAATGTCGGCGTCGATGGTCTCAAAATGTGGACATTGGTAGGGAGTATTGGTACCTGCCAGGTCCGTAAGCTCCACCGGAGCGTTGCCATTAGCGTAGGCTGGGAGATTCCAGCTGCTTGATGGCCAATTTCGACTGGGATCTTGATTGTAATCTGGGCCTCCACAGCTGCTGATTTGTGCCCTTCTTGGGCAATTTGGGCTTGCGCAAGGCATTCCTCTCAAGGCCTCGTTCGCACAGCACCACGGCAGCGTAATCGTTACGTCTCCGGAGGTGGCGGAGTCTACGGGGCCGTACTGGGGAGCTAGCTGTGGTTGGGACACCAAAGGAACAACATTCAGGTAGCCTCTGCTACCATGAAAGTGCTGCCCTGGGTCGTTGAGGGTGCCGGAGGGCTCGGGGCCGGCAAGACCAGTGGGGCAGGCACGCGAGGAGTCTCCCTGGATGTTGTTATTGGGGGTAGAACCGGAGACACGGACACCAACGGAGGCGAGAGCAGCGACAACAGAAGCAAGGTCCATGCTGATTGTGGTCCGGCAGAAAATCCCAGTCTATGAAGAAAATTAAGGGGAATTATTCTAAATACATCTGAGTGTCCAAAACTGTCTGAAAAGATTTAAATAATCCAATTATGTAAAAATGTTTGGCCGATCTGGCCCGCGAGCGCGCGTCAGCGGCAAATGGCGATTCCAGCTAAAATAGCGGAACGCGGCGGATTTACGGGAAATGGACCGCGGAATCAAATCCGGCATATCAGAAATATATAGGAAATATCCTGTGACTGAGCTGCGAGGCGGCAATTCCGCCGAAGCAAAGAAAATGACCAAAATGTAGCCAATCTGGACAGAATGTCTGAAAATCTGAGCAGATGGGGCTAGCCGCACTTACAGCCTCACGTCAGCCGACGCGAGGGCTCAGGCTCAGCCGTATCCGAGCCACTCTACCACCTACACAACGATTATACCGGCAACATGAAAGAGGCATATATGCGTGCTCTGAGTGGGGAGGAACCCAACCAGTCGTGGACAATGGAGGAGATGCTCGCGACGTCGTTTGTCGATGGCAGTGACGTACCCGCACAGATGAAGGCGGTTGGTCTCACGGCGGAAGGGCTGGCTGAGCGCCGTATGGTAATTCTAAACACTTGGAGAAACACCAGCGATGAGCCGGTGGGACGCTGCCCTTCCGCCGTCGCTGACCAGCGCACCATCAAAAACGACGATGGTTGCGACGGCGTTGTCGGGAGGGTTGGCTTGGTGCGGCGCGAGGGGCAGCAATTCTATTTTTTTCTCTGGGCTGACCAGAGAGGAGCTGTTGGTCTTCATCGGCTACGACTCGGACGCCAAGGAGCACGCGCCCTGTGTGCACTCTGCCTTTGAGGATATGAATGCTCCGGCGGACGCTCCACCCAGGCAATCTATCGAGCTGCGTTGTGTCCTGGTCCTGCCTTCCGCATCCGAACCCCCACTGTCGCATCCCACTGGTTTTATTTAACAACCGCTCACACCAGTGTTTCTTCTGCTTTTTCTTCCTTTCGTTGGGTGTTGCGAAGGTTTTGTTTTTGTTTTGAAGACAAGAAACAAAAGACAAAGTGAATTCATTTATCGAAAGAGATTCAGTATTTATTTTTCAAAGGATTTGGCACAAACAACACACACATTTACGCTGAGCCTTCTTGTGGAGCGTCTTCTAGGGCCATATCAAAATATGCTTCTGAGAAAGATGTCCTTGATTACTGCCCTAGATATTTTGATGAAATCCTGCACGTTTTGAAGTTGAAAACCCAAACCAAAGCAGCAAGTAGAGCAAGAACAGGATGTGGATGGAATCAATGAAAAGTTTTGAAATCCAGTGTAACACAGAAGGGCTGCAACAAATGCTTAAATACAAAGATTCAATCACAAATGGATAAAACAAAAGATTTTATGTGAAAACTGGCCTGACTCTAGCCTCCAAGTTAGCATCAAGCACTTCATGTGCATTCTTTTGGGTGAAATGGTGCTGGTTAGGAATGTGGGGCATAGGAGTTAGGCCTAGACACAGATTATGACTTGGCCAAGCAACTGAATTCAGAAACAGTTAAAAAGTAGAACCACAATAAGTGGTAGAAACAATTGAGTATAGGGGTCTTGGGGTGGGAGACCACTAGGCTTAACCTCCAAGGCCTAAGGCATGAAATGCCTATTTTACTTCGGTATATCCTCCATGAAGGGGCCCTAACGGAGTATCAGGGAGCGCCTGAAATTGAAGATGCAATCGGCATTAAGCTACTCGTATCTTATGGAGTGCATTGCCTCTGGCCATTTGTCATGGGCAATGTTGTTAATGGAAGACACTCTTATTGATCATGGTGTTTTGTTGGGTGCTCCTTCTACTACTTTTTGTCTGCCGGAATTTCGGATTAGCGCAGACACTGCACGGAAAACATATCCTAGTGCACAGTAACTTGTATTTTAGTTCTGACACTGAATAGTTCGGCCATCAAGGCAGACGATGTACATAGGTGGCTGGGCCTAGGAAGTATGTACCGTAAGGGTTGCTTGGCCACTAGATGGGATGCAGGTCAAGCACTTCTCCACAAGGGAGAGTCACAAGGGAGAGTCAAATGGGGGCGCGTACCCTATTTGCACCGTACACTCGATGCAGGAGGTGGGGCCTGCCACGACCACGAAGGTCAGCACTTCTAATGTAAGAACTAATGGAACATGCAAGAGTAGAGAAAGCAGGCAGCTCAGAGTGCAGACTCTATAGACTCACACACCTGGGCGACCCGTAAGCGACAGTAGGGGGTTCACCAGTGGAGTTCCCTGATAGGGGACCCCGTGAGCTAGATAAACGGGGCGTCCTCATGGGCCCTGTTGGGGGAACCAGTCAGCTGGACCACGCTGGGACTATGAAGAAGGCGCCTCTGGCGTTTTCCAGACCGGGCGTCTGGAGACAATGAGCGGCGGCGCTTTAGTTGAAGGACCCTAAGTGCCGTTGTTTCGTCAACCAGGTAACGACCTTTCTCCCTCCATGCCACCTCCTGCCGGCGATCTGTCACAGTGACCCAGTGGACCCACAGGCGTGTGAGGTGGCGTTCCGTGCACGGGGCCGACCATTGGGAAAAAATGTGGCGTTTTTGGGCACCAGCCGAGGCATATGCTTCATTGAGGCGTGAGCACACCAACATCGCGTGCGAGTGGCGGATTGGAAGGCTCTATCAGACAGTCTGCCTGCCTCTTCTATGGATCTGTTGAGCCACTGTTCATGCGCCCGCATGCGATATACCATCATGGAGGCCCACGTGGTGTACCTATGATGGGATAGGGACATATGGTGCAATGCCCCCCCCCCCCCTTATGGTGTATACTTGAGAAAAGTTTATAGTGTTTTCAGCACTGTGTTTTTGCTTCTCCTGCTGCTTGCTGTTGCTGTAGGGTGTCCTGCTGCTTGTTTTGGGAGATGAAAAGCTTTTGTTTATTGAAATACAGTAAGTCCAAGTCAATCCAGGATAGCCCAAGCCAGAAGTGTGCAAGGAGAAGGTAATTCAGGATCAAAGCATGAAGGGCTGCAGTGTAAACAGTGAAAGATGATTGGATATTCACAGAAACTGCAACTCAGGTCACATATGAATGCATATTCACAAAGATAGCTGAAATGTTTTTGGAAAAGAGTTAGAAAACTGCCCCATGGTCACTCTCTCTCCATAGTGCCATCTCAGGAGATGTGCACTCTTTGTTTTGGGTCCCATATGTGCTGAGCTGGCATGGTATGTGGCGATGAGGTCACTGCCATGTCACATGGGATCTTCCTACTTAGCTAGGCTGACCAGGAATTGAACCCAGGACCTCTCAAAAAGAGGTGCCCAGCCCCCTAGGGTGTATACCACTAGGATAGCTAAGAAATTCATGGAAAAACATAGATAAATTCATAGGCTCTACTTTAGATATGTCAGTGCTCAGTCAACTCAGGAAAAGATGTTTTACTTCACATTGAAAGGGGATTAAGGGGTCCACTCCATATCCTGATTGGGTGTTTGGTTCCATAGGTCAAAATGTGTTATCACCACTTTTGGTTGGACCAATACTAAGATAAAAATGCATGGATGCTCAGTGCATCTCTAATACAACTAGAGTATGCCTCAAAGCAAAGGAAAAGCACTTTTTCTTACTCCCCCCTTGTGCTGTGGTGGCCACCACTGTCGCATTTTAGGAAAAAGGGAATTTTTCTTGGTCTTTCCTTGGTTTCCACATCTACTTTAAAATACCTACAGTTTCCCTCACACTGAAAAATGAGCGCTCACCATGGCTGGCGCTCTTTTGCTGCTCTGTTTGTAACATATCCTACAGAAGACTCAGCGCTCATGGCGCTGACGGGGCTCCTGTGGCTTGGTTGGGTTAGTATGGGAGCATGCCAAACATGTGCATATGCATCCCTCCCTCCAAGACGCAGCGTCGACACAACCCAAACGCAAGACACAATATACACACTCGCATGGGTTCTCGTAAACCTGCTGGCGACCTGTGACCTGTCTTAGGGCGAAGGGAGTCGAAAGAAAAATTCATTTGCCCCTTGGTGGGGTCTTGGTTCTGCTCAGTCTCTCCAGGCACCTGCGTTTCGGCCCGAACACGGCCTACTCAGCGAGGCTGCGCGTGGGTATCTGCAGAGGCAGGAATGGGAGAATTATGGACGAATCCACGCAAAAACGAAGCGACGACACCAAAATCTGTCAAATGACGGCGTAGAATTTTTCTGAAACAACACACCTGAGCAGAATCCAATTGTGCATCAGAAGCACATTTTTATAGAAATTATAGTCATCTCTGGATTTTTTAAATCCAGAAATTCATACGCATAAAATGGCGGCACGCAGGAGCGGCTCCTAGCGAAGCGCCGGAAAATGGAGAAATAATGGAATTATAAACGTATGTCTCACGTAGTCTTGAAAATGACGAGACACCCATTAATAAATAAACATACAGATTCCACCCACACTAATAGAAGATTCGAAAATTCAAGAATTCGACAATCAACGAAAAAGACTTCAATGAATCAGGTATAAACTACAGGTATGCTCGTCTCGTATGCCGCATACACATTGCTCGTCTCGTGTCTCCGTGAAGGAGCCTTGTAGCAGCGCTAACAACGATAGGACGCGATAGAGGGATTGATTAGAAAGATTGCAGATGATTAGCGGTCAGATCAGGGTGATTAGACATACACACAAGTGCATAGCAACGTTCTTCGCGTGCGCCCCTCTCTTGCTCTCACTCTCCAGCGGTAGGTAAGGTGAGTAAGCCCAGGCGGGGCCACCCCCTGGTGGAGTTCGTGATTGAGAGTCAGATGGGCAGGTTTGCCCAACATCGTCGCGCATACTCGTGCATGCACACACGCATTAAAGGGTAGGCCACGCGAAGTGCGCACGGTAAACCTTGTTTAGGCTACCCAGGGGCTCCTCGGTACGTTCTTTAAGAGAACCTGAGGAGTCCCTTAACGCTTGCTTGCTTGACAAGGGTAGCTGGTCTTCCAGCGTGTTTGCGGACAGTGTATTATAGGTCACACTGAGAAGGGTATAATACCCGGAGTGTGGCTTGGTTTCTCCGCCGCAAACGCCCTTTCATTTGCCTTTGTTTTACAGATGGGCAGGTAGGGTGATTGGTGCAGCAGCATTTTTTTATGCCCTGCTAAACAAGGGCGCAGATCACAGAAAAAAATAACTCCGCTCCGCCTGTGGCAGAGCAGGGAGTCCGACTTCATCGACATCTGCGCCTTGCACGCGAGAGCACTCCTTCCCTCCAAGCCCTAGCAGGGGAAACGCGTTGTGGCGTCCCCTGTTAGGCCACAGTTGCTTAGCAGCGCTGTGTTCTCTTGTCATTTCACAGGAGGGTCGCTAGGACCCACGACATCTTTGCCTTCGCAACGCCCAGTAGAGTGTGCGTGTAGGAATGGTAGTCCTGAGTGGGGGCTAGAGCCAGTTGCCCCAGTGCTCGCCCACCAGGATGGTGCCACTGTAGGGGGTGTAGGACCTGTAGTGCGTGTGTCACTGTCCCACCCGTTTCCTGCAACTTTAGCAGGGTTGGTGGGCTGTGGCAGTGGTTAGGTCAGTGTTTTGGCCACATAGCAAAACGGCGTTTTCATGCCTTCATAGCTTTTGGCCACCCCTCCCTGTAGTAGACAGATAGGTAGGGAAAACAATACCTGGATTAGTACGCTGGGTATTCCCCAAAGGTTTTGCGCCAGCACAGAAATTGGGCGCTTAGGGGAGGGGAGACCCGGGGCGTACCCCGTGGCATCAATAAGCCAACCCTCCAGGTTTAGCAAGGGCGCAGACCTGGGTATAATTAGGACACCACTTCTGCGGCTTGCTCTAAGGACCTTAGGACTAGCACACTCACACATACGCTTTGGCAGGTAAGGGTAAGGTTCAGTCCCTAGCTTTAGTCTTGGAGGAAAGCGTCTCAGCGAGCCTCAGCAACTCACCAAGGTTGTTCTGGGACAAGTAGTCAACCAGAACTGAGTTTAGGCGTCCCTCGGGTAGAACAAATGCAGAGAAGGGTTCCCAGGTGGCCTCTTCGACTCCAAACCCTTCCCAGAGGGTGAGGAAGCGCCAACCCTGGCGATAGCGGTGGCGTAGGACAGACTTCACCATGTAGAAGCCCTCCTTCGCCATCTCCTCGGCGTTCATGTCGGGGAGTTCACCTTCAACTTCCATAGGGCTGGCAGCCCCTTGTAGGTCCAGAGCGGCGATTTCGTCGTCGTTCAGCTCCCACTCCTCCCCACAGAGGTCTTCAGGATCATGGTAGCGCTTCAGGTGTTGAGCAGCGCACACCAGGGTCCCCCCTAGACGGGGAGAACACCGCACGGTGATACGGTGTCCATCCACAGATAGAATCTTGTACGGCCCGAAGTATGGGTCATCGCTGGTAGAGCGTGGCCAGGCGGGTAGTCGGCTGTGGTGCACCAGCACCCAGTCCCCCTCTTGGTAGGTGGCCGGTACTCGGTGCTTGGTCTTCTTGTTCCACTGACGCTCCCTCACTCCCTGGAGCATAGCCTTGGCCTTGTCCACCTTCGCTTGTTGTTCTTGGACCCATTCACCCACAGAAGAATGGGTGTCCTCTGGATAGGGGGCATGTAGGAACCATGCCGGGCGCCCTAAGAATATCTCATGGGGCGAGTAGCCAGTCGCCGAACTCTCTTGGGAGTTCATCATCAAGGATATGACGGGGAGTAGTCTCACCCAGTCTCTGGTGCGTTCAGTTTTGCACCATATCCGTACGTTCTCCTTCAGGACGCGGATCTGTCGCTCACACAGGGGGTTGCTCGTGTGAGAGTAGGGAATCCCCGTAGACACCTGGACATTGAGGGATCTCAGGACCCTCTTGTACCAGCCAGTATCTGAGCGTACTCGCACGTCCTCATCGGGGTTGATCTCCTTGGGCGCCCCATAGACACAAAATCACTCCTGCAGGAGTATCTTGATAGTCTCCTCCCCGGTAATGTGCTTGGTACATGGGAACACCCTGGTAAACCTGGTCAACCCACAGGTTGCCATGAGGGCGAAGTCATAGCCCCCGAACTTCGGCATCTCCGTGTAGTCCACGTAGAGAACACTGTTGGCACAGTGTGGGATGGGCAGGGTCGAGTAGAGACTTCTGTCCCTGATATCTCCTGGTTTACAGGACCTGCACGGGCACTTGTTCACGATAGGCTGGAGTGTCTTCCGCAGTTGGTCGTCAGTCCACGTAGTGTGGAACCACTGCTTGAACAGCCTCAGGGTACGGTCAGCACCCACATGACCGCTGGACTCATGGGTCCACTTCAGCAGCGCTGGGACTCGGTCACTAGGCACCACAATGCGGTCCTCGTGCCAGAGGTAGCTCTTGTCCCTCTTCCACTGGTCCTGGTTGACCAGGAGGGGTTCAAGGCGTTTCTCCAGGCGCTTGTAGATATCCCCAAACTCCTTCAGGTACTCCGATTGTTGGAGTCCATCCAGGGGGCGTATCATGGTCATGTTCAGGTCCAGGTGTACGTCCATACGGCTGAACGCCTCCTTAGCCAGCGCTTCAGACCGGGCACCAATCAGGGCGTCGAAGTTGTTGCGGCTGATGTAGTCGGCACACTCGTTCTTCACTCCCTGGATATGGTGTACCGTCAGCCGTAGTTGACTGAGGTAGGTCCACCAGCGACGTAGCTTGGCCTTCTCAGGTGGGGGACCCTTCTGGAAACTGCGGACCGGTTCTTGGTCGCACAGCCAGACCACAGGGTTACTCCCCAACAGTCGTGCTTGTGAGGATAGCACCAGCATACCCGCGAGCAATTCCTGCTCATAGGTGGAGTACTTCCCCCTGCCCTGGTTCCACTTCCAGTTCCAGTGGCCCAGAGGTACTAGGACCCACTTGTCGTCAGGGTAGCTGTGCTTGGGGGTTCCATCTCGGTTGAGACCTTCCGTCCCCCATTGGGAAATGGCCGAGTCGAACTCCTCCTTCTCTAGTGCTTGCCATTGGAACAACGTTCCACCACCGCCCACATTGCTGGCGTCGGTCACCAGACTAATCTCCCCTTGTGCTCTAGGCACGCCCAAGCACTTAGCGTTGGCTACCTTGTCTTTGAGCTCGTCAAACGCTTGTTGCTCTTGTGGGCCCCAGCGCCAAGTAGTACTCTTCTTGATCAAGTCCGTCAGTACGGCGCTGGTATAGGTGAAGTTCTTGATGTGGCGGCGATAGAAGTTGCACGCTCCAATGAAACTGCGTACATCATGAAGTCCTCTCTTGGGGTCTTCGTGTCGTACCTTGGCATCCATCAGGGGTTTGGCCTTAGAGGCCGCTGGGGTCCACCACCCATAGCCAACGTCAAACCCCAGGTACTGCATGGTCTCCTGCATGAACTCACACTTCTCCAGCTTGAGTCGTGTGTGGTTCTCCTGGCAGACCGCAAAGAACTCACCCAAGAGGATTAGGTGATCCTCCTGGGTATTGGTACCGAGGCATACATCGTCGATGTGAGCCTCCATCTGGGCACCACGGGATATGAGCTCCTGCACCTTAGGTCTCCTTCGTAGGATGGACAAGATCTTGTTCATCAGCTCCTGGAATAGAGCGGGTGCGTTAGCCACGCCAAACGGCATGACCTTCCACTTGAACACCCTCCCCTGAGGGGTGATGAAGGCCAGTAGTTCCTGTGCGTTGGACGTCAGGTCCACTTGCCAGAATCCGCTTCGCTTGTCCATCTTGGTCTTGTAGCGGCAGGAGGCTATCTTCTCCAGGGTAGACTCCATATTGGGAATGGACCCTGAGTGGTTCAACGTCTTCTTGTTCAGCTCTCCATAGTCCACTACCAGCCGTTTGGCTGTAGACCCAGGCTTAGCCACCAGGAAACAGGGGCTGCAGTGTAGGAGGTAGTCCCCGTCCTTGTACTCCAGGACTAGGCCAGCGTCGATACACTCTTGTATCTGTCGCTCAATCTCGTCGGCCTGCTCTGTAGGAGCTGGATAGGGTCTCCTCCGGATCTTGTGACCCACGAACTCGGGTTTGAGCTTGAGGTCCATCTGTACCAGCTTGTCACATGAGGCTGGAGGGGGTAGTTCTCCGAACACCTCCAGATAGGTCCGTATAAGCTTCTGTACCCGCGGGTCCAATATCTTGATCTTGTCCTCCATGTCCTCGTCAGAGTGTAAGTTGCTTGCCCCCTGAGTGATAGACGTCGGGAGGTGGTCCTCCACCGACTCTTCGCCCGTGGTAGTATCCTTCAGCCCTTGGTAGGCATATAGAAGGTCTTGTTCGACCATCTCCGATGGACGATGGCAACATAGGCACGCTCGAGGGGGTTCACATACACATTCCTCCGAGAGGTCGTCCTCCTCTGGGGTCCTCACATGGGCGCCCCACACGCTCTTCATGAGCTTAAGATCTACCTCCCTTTGCCAGGAGGTGATCTTCTGTTCGAGGTCCTCCTTCAATTGGGATAGGTCTCCCATACGTCCTTGCTTCAGTGGCCATGAGCTGCGGGTAGGCTTCGCGTAGCATAGCTTTTTCGCCACCAACTTCCTCTTGGAATCCACATACTCCCTGAGCCTGGATCGAGGGTCCAGCTCCTCGTCCACGGGGTCTTCCACCCTCATGGAGAGTAGGGGTTTTAGTGGGGCGACGTACTCGGCGTTCTCCACTTCCTCCACACAGGTCTGCACGAAGAAGGCGTCGTGCTCAGTTTCGTCATCTGAGTGGATAGAGCTAGGTAGCTCAGATAGTCCACACTCAGAGACTCCATCAGGAACAGGTACATGACAGGGAGAGTTGGGGGCGTTGGGTGTCAGTCACGACGTACTCATCTCCCCCGGGTGTAGTCTCAACAGCATCTTGAGGTCGTATGCGATCCTTCAAGTCACCCAAGGCGAGTCCATCGCTTTCACGTTGTATAGCCTGGACCAGAGTCGGGTCCAGGTCCTCCCAGGGGATGGTGGTAAGACTTCCGTCCACCACGCTGAGCATACTCCCCCATCCGGGCTTCCCAATAGGCGTCTTGCGTCCCAGAGGCACGTAGATGGCCTCATCAGGCAAACGAACAGAGCTGATAGTCAGCCTGTCCAGGAGGTTTCGCCAGTACTCATTGCCCCCATGGGCTCCCCAATCGGGGGAACACAGGACCATACGGGAACGTTCCAAGGCCACCTTGGTCAGCACCTTCCCCAGTTCACTGAACCTGGGGTTCCCGTAGGCCATCCCGAAAGAGGGCCAGTAAAATTTGTAGCTGCAGTTCTTCCCCTTGCTGCAGTATAGGTCCAGTAAATGCTGCTTGTCGCTGGCGAACAGCTCCACACTTAGGTCTTCTCGAGAGTAACCCAACTCCTTCAGACCTGGGTCTAGGACTTCCCCCAATAGTTGATAGTCCTCAGTTTTGGAGGCCGCCATCATGTTCGAGGGCTCCTCCTTCGATGGTCTCAGGTAACTCGAGGTATGTTCCGACTGCTCCAGTGGCACAGACTCTCTGCCACTGCCGTGGTCCACGTAGAGGAGGTAGGGCGCTTGCAGCGTCAGGGATTGTATCTGGGAGTGCTGTACGAAGAAGTCAGTACCCAGTACAAAGTCGAAGGCCTCAGTGTCCATCACATAGAACCGATTGGCGATAGTCCTGGAACCCATAGGTACCTCCATATCACAGTCCCCGCAGCTGTGCACCACATGTCCATCCCCCATGCGTATAGCGGCGGTGGTCATGGTGTTCTTCAGGCTCCCACAAGGTAAAATGTTCTTGGCCACTATAGATATTGTGGCGCCAGTATCCAGTACCCCCAGGTATTCACGTCCCCCTAGTCGGATACGTACCCAAAACCCCAGGTCTTGGGTGCCACCAGAGCGTCCCCGTCAGAACTCCGCGGGACAGGTCACCTCGAACCCCTTGTTCCGCAATTTGCGGGCCATCCTCATGAAACGGCTCCTCTTCTTAGCGTTGCCGTCGTCACCACCTTCATGCTCACGCTTGGCTCCTTGTTCTTGCTGGGCCTGCGTTTGTGAGCGTGTGGTCGGACCAGATTGCCCTCCAGAGGGCTCGGAGTTCCCCCCTGGATTACGGTTGGGGTTGCCTCCGTTCTTGTCCTTGTTCTTGTTGTCGGGCTGGCGGTTAGCGCCTCCTCCTCGTCCACCTTGACCCTTGTCTTGACCACCTTGACCACGTCCTTTCGACTTGCCCTTGCCGGAGTCGTTGCCTTTGCCTTTGCCTCCACCTTTGCCTGAGCCTTTGCCAGGATCTTCCCCCTTAAGCTTCGCTGATAGGCGTTGCTTATGGTAGCACTCATCCTCGTAGTGCTTCCGCTTACCGCAGAATGCACACGTGATGGTGCAGCGGTAATGATCCGGCAGCTTCGCTTTGGCGCCGGTGTTCTTTTCCTGCTGCTTCCCCTGGACTACAAAGCAGTCTCGCTGCTCGCAGTCAGAGGCGTGCTGCAGGTGGCCCTGCTCGTCTCTGGCGTCACACCAGAATAGCTCCTTCACGTTCTCCATAGTACGGGCATGGGCGTTTTTGGGGGTAGTCCCCTGCCCAGGTCGGGACCCTTTGTACCCTTTGCCTCCAGAACCTCCACCACCAGGACGGTAGTTGTTCAGGTGCTGGTCGCTCTCCTTCTCCAGCGCCATCTCCAGGAGCAGCACGCATAGATCCTCGTAGTGGAGGGATCTAGCCTTGCGCTCAGCCGTCAAACGGCACTCGTCACATAGCTCTCGAGGGAGCTTGGCCACCAACCAGAATAGCAGGTCGTCGCTGCTGTAGGAGCCGGGCGTCAGTCGTCCAGCCCAGTCATCCAGATCAGCCAACAGCTCAGATACCCTGCCAGGCTTGGGGTTGTTGGGCAGCACGGGTAGGTTCTGGATCTCGACCCTGATGGAGAGGTCGGTTTCGTAGGTTGGGTACTGCCTCTCCAGGGCAACCAACACATCGGCAAAGGTGGCGGAGTTAGTCACGATCTGCCTGACCTGCTTCTCCAAGTACTTGGTCTTGCAGCACTGCAGGAGCAGATCGCACTTCACTCGCCCACTCGCGTGGGTTTGGCCGGTCAGTCGTAGGAACCGGCCAAAGTTCTCAGCGAACTCGCTGAGGTCCTTGCCTGTGAACTCAGGCAGGTTCACCACTATCTTGGAAGTGGCAATAGCCTTCGCCTCCTGACCTCGGCGTCCTTCAGGGCGTCGGGTCTTCTTCTTCTTCTTCTTCCTCTTCTTACCCTTGGGGTCCTCGGGGTCCTCAGGGTCATCGTCATCTGAGGGCGAAGAAGAATCCATCGACGGCGGCTCGTCATCAGAGGGGCCTCCGCCAAGATCACTAGAGCCATAAGGCTCTACGTCCACCATAGCCCTCAAGGCTGTTAGCCCCAGCCGGTTCAGCTCGGCCCTCGTCGAGTTCGTCACGTGGCTGTAGGGCGGCTGGGCCGTTCTCGGCACGAAGGGACTTCTCGGAATAGCTGCACGCGTCGGCATCGGTCTGCTCCTCAGGCTCCCCAGGGTATTTGTCAACCCTGCCGTCAGGTGGTTAGCCTGTACTCGGTGGGGTGACATTCCCACCGAGATAGGTGACGGTTGGGGCGGGATCATCAGGGGCTCCAGCTTCTCACGGATCTCTTGTGTGAGGTCGCCCACGATTTTTGAAGTGGCTCCTCGGAGCACCTCGTTCATCTCCGACCGCGTCAGGGACCTGTTGGAGGATCTCCCAGATCCTTTACTCCTACCTCCAAGAGACTCTGGTCCTCTCCTCAACCCACTCAAGGGTGCATACCCAGGTGCATACCCAGGAGCATACCCAGGAACATCCACATAGGTTCCAGTAGCGTGTAGTGGATGGGGATAATCAGCTGCATACCATCGCGGCGCAGCGCTGGAAGCCACAGGCTCACTGGCAGTAGTTGCCTCATGTAGCGCAGTGGTAGGTGGGCCCATACCATAGGCGGGGTAGGGAGGCATGCCAGTAAAGCCTGTGCCCTCTGCCATAGGCGGGTTGGTTGTGGAAGTGGATGTTGCAGCGGCTGGGAGTGTGGTGGTTATAGGAGAGGGTGATGCGTGGAGGCCAGAAGCGCTTGGTGCGCCTTCGAAGGTAGGGACATCCGTCGGGTCTTGCCCTTGCTCCTCTCCTTCGTCTGCTCCTCCTCCAGCATCCTTCTCGCTCTCGTTCTCTCTCTTCCTCTTCACAGGCTGAGGCTGAGAGACCACTTGTTCGACAGACAGGGCCCCGAAGGCCGTCTGAAGCCCATCAAGGGAGTCCTCAGCCGCGTCCACTGGCCCATGTAAGGGCTCTGCCGAAGGTACAGCGCCAGGTGCCGGCCTTGCTGGTGCCTCAGGCGCTGGCGCCGTCTTCACGTCGGCGTCCTCCTTTCCTGGATCCATCTTCTTTCACCCTTCTGCTTATTTTTGCCCGTACTCGGCGCACTGGATGTACGGCACGGGGTTGCTGCCGGTGCGCAGAGACAGGCTGCCTCTTGCTACCAGAAAAGTTTATAGTGTTTTCAGCACTGTGTTTTTGCTTCTCCTGCTGCTTGCTGTTGCTGTAGGGTGTCCTGCTGCTTGTTTTGGGAGATGAAAAGCTTTTGCATATTGAAATACAGTAAGTCCAAGTCAATCCAGGATAGCCCAAGCCAGAAGTGTGCAAGGAGAAGGTAATTCAGGATCAAAGCATGAAGGGCTGCAGTGTAAACAGTGAAAGATGATTGGATATTCACAGAAACTGCAACTCAGGTCACAAATGAATGCATATTCACAAAGATAGCTGAAACGTTTTTGGAAAAGAGTTAGCAAGCTGCCCCATGGTCACTCTCCCTCCATAGTGCCATCTCAGGAGATGTGCACTCTTTGTTTTGGGTCCCATATGTGCTGAGGTGGCATGGTATGTGGCGATGAGGTCACTGCCATGTCACATGGGATCTTCCTACTTAGCTAGGCTGACCAGGAATTGAACCCAGGACCTCTCAAAAAGAGGTGCCCAGCCCCCTAGGTCGTATACCACTAGGATAGCTAAGAATTCATGGAAAAACATAGATAAATTCATAGGCTCTACTTTAGATATGTCAGTGCTCAGTCAACTCAGGAAAAGATGTTTTACTTCACATTGAAAGGGGATTAAGGGGTCCACTCCATATCCTGATTGGGTGTTTGGTTCCATAGGTCAAAATGTGTTATCACCACTTTTGGTTGGACCAATACTAAGATAAAAATGCATGGATGCTCAGTGCATCTCTAATACAAGTAGAGTATGCCTCAAAGCAAAGGAAAAGCACTTTTTCTTACTACTTGTGGTTGGTAGACGGAGGAGAACAGTGACAGCTTAGGGGCATAAGTCAGCGTGAACGAGTGATGAGCGAGCAACTCCTGAGCCATGGTCGCTTTGGCATATAGCGCACCCTCGATGCAGGAGGCACGGCCGTTGTACGGAACAGACAGCATATGGGGCTTCCACACCGCTAGCATGGCCTGCACCTAGGCCGTGACCTTGCAGGACAGTGCGGCTATGAGGGCGTAGGAGCCGTGGCAATGCATCAATGCACGCCGCGCGTCCCTCACGAGTGCATTTAGGTGGGAACAGAGTGCACCAAGAAAATTTCTTGGGGTGGCCGGGGTTCATATGTGGGGGGGGACTTGGGGGCAGTGGTGCGAGAGAGGTTCGCATGCACCTGGATTTGAGTGGGTGGGCTCAATGCAGGCAAGATGCGGAGAAGGGTACACACAGCGCCACCGGTGTAAGGTTGTTGAAGGATGCGGGAGGCTCTAGCATCCGGGGATGACTGGGCCCGGTTTGTGCCCTGGTTTTTTGTCCCCTGACGGCGCGGTTTGTAGTGCACTTGGGCAACGAATGCCGCCTCACTGGGGTTGGGCGGCCTAACGCGACGGAGGAGTTTGGTGTACCACGTCGGTGTGCTGCGGTTGGCACATTGCATTCTCGGGGGTCCTTGGGATGGAGGCATGGGTAGTGACTGGCCCAGCAGCATAGTGGCGTGCATCATGTGATACTGGTGCCACACGACCCGAAAAGTAGGTCGCCCAGTTGCTCCCCGGCATAGTATCAATGGGTGACTGTGGCACGCGGAGTTTTGAGATGTGGTCTAGGTCTGCTGAGGAGGCCTCCCGGAGCCACTGCCGGGCGAGGTCATCCCACGGGCCCCAATTCTGAACCCATTCCCGAAAAAATACAGCAGACCATGCCCCGCACTGCACAAGACGTGCGTGCGGAGTGCCTCGAGGCCAATGATCACACAAGGGGCATAGAACCTTCGTTTTTTCCCAAGGGGGGGGGGATCCCAACCAGCGCACATTTCCCCACATCCACTGGACCCATATGTGCCTGCGCTAGGCTTGCAGAGGGAGCCAGATTGACCAATGCAGGCCCCGGTAAGTTTGGTATGCCCGGGTAGCAGTGATCAATTTACTGGCCGGTGTAGGTGCTTCCGCCCCTAAGACCGAGATGCTGGATGGGCATGTTGGACTGTGGAGGGGGAGTGGAAAGGATGTGGCCAGCTTGGTGAGGCTACCACCTCATTGTTCTGGCGGATATCATCCAGTTCCTGGGCATCCCGCGCGGACGACACATCGCGGTGCCCCGGGCTCCAGCGGACCCAGATGTTTTTGGACTGTATGACTGTCGCTACGATGTGACGCACGTCCATGTCCAAGGCTTCCCAATAAGGTTCCTCCGCGCCATGGTTGACCACCGCCTGGCTGTCCAGGGTGACGGTGGACCCGGGAGCCGCCATGTGGGCCGCAATGCAGAGGCCCATCAACTCAGCCCGGTAGGATGTTTGCGGGCCATGGACTCTTGCAATGCACTGGAAAGGCGGACGTTAGTGCCAACCCTGCCCTAGAGCTCTGTGGTGTGCCCTGCTGGTCCGCTACCGTTTGGAGTTTGCTGCCTGTACCATATATATATTACTACACCCCTCTCCCCTTAAATCTAGCTAACAAGCAACAAGCAACAGGCAACAAGCAAGCAAGCAAGCACTTGTCCTTTCCGTTTTGGCGATTGCTCGGCCTCATCGCTCCGGGCTCTACACTACTCTAGCCATCCTAGAGCCTAGGTGGTGGTCTTGCCAAATCCAAGTTTTGAGCCAAAAACTCACCGGTGGCGCCCCGGGGCGGGGGCGCCAGGTTTGGAGGTGCCCTCCGAAAACTGCGCATTTTGTGGCCCAAAATAGCCTTTTTTGGCCCAAAACCGCCCTGAAATTCAGTCAAAACGGGCAAACGACAGACCCACCGTTGGCCCCAACCGTGCGCGGGCCGAGCTGTTCTCCGTCTCCACCAAGTGACCAATGGTACGGGGGTCTAGGCGTCTCGTTGGGCGATTCTGAGGCTTGGAAACCACAAAAAAGGGGGGGGTTGCGGGTGGAGTAGGTGCCCTCGGAATCGGATTTTGAGCCACGTAGCCCAGGATACGGCCCGTTCTTGGTTTTGGGCATGTTTGACACAAACAGCGCACATTGAGGCCATTTTTGGCCATTTTTGGGCCTTTTCTCGGACATGTCGTGGAGCCAGAAGGCAAGAAAGGGCTCTTGGTCACGGGGCAGTCAAGGCGCACGTGGAGTGTAGGAACCATTTGCCGTCGTTTGCCCGTTTTGACTGAGTTTCAGGGCGGTTTTGGGCCAAAAAAGGCTGTTTTGGGGCACAAAATGCGCAGTTTTGGGAGGGCACCTCCAAACTTGGCGCCCCCGCCCCGGGGCGCCACCGGTGAGTTTTTGGCTCAAAACTTGGATTTGGCAAGGGCACCACCTAGGCTCTAGGATGGTCAGAGTAGAGTAGAGCCCAGAGCGAAGAGGCCGAGCAATGGCCAAAATGGAAAGGAGAAGTGCTTCTTGCTTGCTTGTTGCTTGCTTGCTTGCTTGTTGCTTTCTTGTTAGCTAGATTTAAGGGGAGAGGGGTGTAGTAATATATATATATATATATATATATATATATATATATATCTATATATATATATATATATATATCCTCCAATCTACACCCCTCTCCCAACTGTAGGTGGCTCCACCACACGGCTCTAAGGTACGTGCGAAGGGCACAAAGTGGTGCATACATGTGGTGGAACGGGCTAAACTCGGTCGAAACGGGCTCAAAACGGGCTAAAAACACTTGTTTGAGCATCCCAAATGCTCCGGGATCACTTTTGGAAAAACACTTTTTTGACCCATTTTTGACCCATTTTTGGTCCCAAAATGGCCATTTTCAAGGCATTTTGGGATTTTCCATGAGCCAAAACCCGTTGCCACGGGCTCAAAATGGGCTAAAACCACTTGTTTGAGCATCATAAATGGTCCAGGATCCTTTTTGGAAAAACGCGTTTTTGACCCATTTTTGACCCATTGTTGGTCCCAAAACGGCCCATTTTCAAGGCATTTTGGGATTTTCCATTGCCCAAAACGCGCCACCACGGGCTCAGAATGGACTAAAAACACTTGTTTGAGCATCCCAAGTGGTCTAGGAACAACTTTGGAAGAAATGATTTTTTTCGCCCTGGGGACCCTGGTGGACCCACCGTTGGCCCCCACTGTGCGTGGGCTGGCCGGCACTCCGGCTGCACCAAGTGACCACTGGTACGGGGGTCTACGTGTCTCTTTGGGCGATTCTGAGGCTTGGAAACCATAAAAAGTGGGTGGTTGCGGGTGGACTTGGTGCCCTCGGAATTCGTTTTTGAGCCACGTAGCCCAAGATACGGCCCGTTCTTGGTTTTTGGGTGCTGGTGCACATAGCGCATTTTTTCGGCTTTTTGGCGCCTGTTTGGGCCGTTTCTCGGACATATTGTGGAGTTAGAGGGCAACAAAGGTCCCTTGGTCACGAGAAAGTCAAGCCGCACGTGGGGTGTAGCAGCCGTTTGCCTTTGTTTGGCTGTTTTGAACCCTTACTAGGGCCGTTTTGGGCGAAAAATGGCTGTTTTTGGCCCAAAACTGCGCAGAATTCGGAGGGCACCTCCCGACTTGGCGCCACCGCCCCGGGCCGCCACCGGTGAGTTTCTGGCTCAAAACCTGGATTTGGCAAGGCCACCACCTATGCTCCAAGATGGTGACATTGGCAAAAGATCCGAAGCGTTGGGACGGAGCAATGGCAAAAACAGCACGGAGACGTGTTGCTTGTTGTTGTTGTTGTTAGCTAAATTTAAGGGGAGAGGGGTGTAGTAATATATATATGTATAGTTCCGCAAAGTTCTCGAACATGCACTACGGCAAATTGAGATTTTGGAGGAAGTTGGCCTCTTTCATTCCCTTGTGTTGGTCAAATTGGTTTGGTGGGTGGGCGGATGGGTTGGTTTGACCCCCCCCCCTCCCTGGGGGGGGGGTAGGCCAAACCCGGGTTGGCGGGTCGGCCGGAAATCTCGGGCAGGCGTCCCAACACCCCCCCCCCCCCCCGTGGTTAAATGCGGGCCTGGTTCAACTGCTAGGGGGTGTGGCACATTGCTGATGCTGCACTGCAAACTCTTGTGCTGCATCTGGGACTGCTCGTCCGGTTCATTTCCAGTCCAGCCCCCGTCCACTTCCCATCCACCTCCCGTCCACCTCCTGTCCACGTCCAGTCCACGTCCAGTCCACCTCCTGTCCACCTCCACTCCACCAAATGTGGGGAGCCTTGAAAAGCTGGTAATTCGGCCAACTGCAGAGCAGAGGCAAGGACAGGGTTCAGAGTTTACATGATTTACCTGGGGACCGGCCACTGGAAATTGTTATTCTCAGAGCATTATGCCACACTGTCATGCTGTGGCGCCGGAAGACACCTGCATTGCTATTGCAGGCACAACGACGAGTCAATGCTGGCCTGAGTTTGCAACAACATTTCGCATGGTGTCTGCCACATTGCTCCTGGGGGCGTTTGGCCTGGTTGGGCTTTTGGTGCACGCTATCCCCCTTCTCACATACACCTATAACGAGCTCATTGTGGATACTGCTGATCGGGAGCCATTTGTCTACACGACCAACTGGACGCAGTTCGGGCAGACCGTCCTGCAAGACATCTGTAATTTGTTGTTCCTCCTACTGGCCACCTCATTATATTTCAGGCTGTCCCCGTGGAGAACAGGCCTCATCCTATTGGTGACAGCACTGGTTGGGGCGCCATGGCGATACTATTATGGCCGGGTGTACAGGACCATGGGCCGGGCATTCATCCTCTACATCTGGTGGGTGCTACCCCACATTCCATGGACCATTGTGATGTGGTGTGTACTGCCCAAGCGGAGCCGTCACCTCTTTGGGTACGTCCTCTTGCTGCAAGGTTGCCAGTTGTTCTATATTTTTATCGCAATGGGAAGGGAATTTGTAAGGTATCACACAGCGAGTCTCATGCTGACCGTCATTCTGCCATTGGCACGAGAGGCCACTAGTCTCCCTCTGCGATTTGTGGTGCGCTGTATGGAGAGCAGCGATGCTGGAGACATTGTGAAATCGAGAGATCAATTCGGATGGACCATGTTGCTGCTGCACTGGCACCAACAGGTACATTTGCCACTTGTGGCACAGATGGTAGAGGGCCGTCCATCTGTGCCCTGCAGCCTTTGCAGTGCCTGTGCCCCTGCAGCCTTTGCAGTGCCTATGCCCCTACAGCCTTTGCGATGCCTGTGCCCCTACAGGCTTTGCAGTGCCCGTGCCCCTACAGCCTTTGCAGTGCCTGTGCCCCTACAGCCTTTGCGGTGCCTGTGCCCCTACAGCCTTTGCAGTGCCTGTGCCCCTACAGCCTTTGCAATGCCTATGCCCATACAGCCTTTGCGGTGCCTGTGCCACTACAGAGTTTGCAGTGCTTGTGCCACTGCAGCCTTTGCAGTACAGCCTTGGCAGTGCCTATGCCGCTGCAGCATTTGCAGTGCCTGTGCCTCTACAGCCTTTGCGGTGCCTATGCCCCTACAGCATTTGGAGTGCCTGTGCCCCTACAGCCTTTGCAGTACCTATGCCCCTACAGCCTTTGCAGTGCCTATGCCCCTAGAGCCTTTGCAGTGCGTATGCCTCTACAGCCTTTGCAGTGCCTATGCCCCTACAGCCTTTGCAGTGCGTATGCCCCTACAGCCTTTGCAGTGCCTATGCCCCTACAGCCTTTGCAGTGCCTGTGCCCCTACAGCCTTTGCAGTGCCTGTGCCCCTACAGCCTTTGCAGTGCCTATGCCCCTACAGCCTTTGCAGTGCCTATGCCCCTACAGCCTTTGCAGTGCGTATGCCCCTACAGCCTTTGCAGTGCGTGTGCCCCTACAGCCTTTGCAGTGCCTGTGCCCCTACAGCCTTTGCAGTGCCTGTGCCCTTACAGCCTTTGCAGTGCCTATGCCCCTACAGCCTTTGCAGTGCCCATGCCCCTAACGCCTTTGCAGTGCGTATGCCCCTACAGCCTTTGCACTGCCTATGCCCCTACCCCTTGCCAGTGCCACTGCCACTAGGACATTTGCAGTGCCTGTGCCCCTACAGCCTTTGCAGTGCGTATGCCTCTACAGCCTTTGCAGTGCCTGTGCCCCTCCAGCCTTTGCAGTGCCTTTGCCACTACAGCCTCTACAGCCTTTGCAGTGCCTATGCCCTTACAGCCTTTGCAGTGCGTATGCCTCTACAGCCTTTGCAGTGCCTGTGCCCCTACAGCCTTTGCAGTGCCTTTGCCACTACAGCCTCTACAGCTTTTGCAGTGCCTATGCCTCTACAGCCTTTGCAGTGCGTATGCCTCTACAGCCTTTGCAGTGCCCATGCGCCTACAGCCTTTGCAGTGCCTGTGCCCCTACAGCCTTTGCAGTGCCTTTGCCCCTACAGCCTTTGCAGTGCCTGTGCCCCAACAGCCTTTGCAGTGCCTGTGCCCCTACAGCCTTTGCAGTGCCTATGCCCCTACAGCCTTTGCAGTGCCTGTGCCCCTACAGCCTTTGCAGTGCCCATGAGCCTACAGCCTTTGCAGTGCCTGTGCCCCTACAGCCTTTGCAGTGCCTGTGCCCCTACAGCCTTTGCATTGCGTATGCCCCTGCAGCCTTTGCGGTGCCTGTGCGCCTGCAGCCTTTGCAGTGCCTGTGCCCCTACAGCCTTTGCAGTGCCTATGCCCATACAGAATTTGCAGTGCCTATGCCCGTACAGCCTTTGCAGTGCCTATGCCCCTACAGCCTTTGCAGTGCCTATGCCCCTACAACCGTTGCAGTGCCTGCGCCCCTACAGCCTTTGCAGTGCATGTGCCCCTACAGCCTTTGCAGTGCCTGTGCCCCTACAGCCATTGCAGTACAGCCTTTACAGTGCCTCTGCCCATACAGCATTTGCAGTGCCTATGGCCCTAGAGCCTCTGCAGTGCCCATGCCCCTACAGCCTCTGCGGTACCTATGCCCCTACAGCCTTTGCAGTGCCTATGCCCCTACAGCCTTTGCAGTGCCTGTGCCCCTACAGCCTTTGCAGTGCCTATGCCCCTACAGCCTTTGCAGTGCCTGTGCCCCTACAGCCTTTGCAGTGCCTATGCCCCTACAGCCTTTGCAGTGCCTATGCCCCTACAGCCTTTGCAGTGCCCATGCCCCTACAGCCTTTGCAGTGCCTATGCCGCTACAGCCTTTGCAGTGCCCATGCCCCTACAGCCTTTGCAGTGCCTGTGCCCCTACAGCCTTTGCAGTGCCTATGCCCCTACAGGCTTTGCAGTGCCTATGCTCCTACAGCCTTTGCAGTGCCTATGCCCCTACAGCCTTTGCAGTGCCTGTGCTCCTACAGCCTTTGCAGTGCCTGTGCCCCTACAGCCTTTGCAGTGCCTGTGCCCCTACAGCCTTTGCAGTGCCTATGCTCCTACAGCCTTTGCAGTGCCTATGCCCCTACAGCCTTTGCAGTGCCTGTGCCCCTACAGCCTTTGCAGTGCCCGTGCCCCTACAGCCTTTGCAGTGCCTATGCGCCTACAGCCTTTGCAGTGCCTATGCCCCTACAGCCTTTGCAGTGCCTATGCCCCTCCCGCTTTTGCAGTGCCTATGCCCCTACAGCCTTTGCAGTGCCTGTGCCCCTACAGCCTTTGCAGTGCCTATGCCCCTACAGCCTTTGCAGTGCCTGTGCCCCTACAGCCTTTGCAGTGCCTGTGCCCCTACAGCCTGTGCAGTGCCTGTGACCCTACAGCCTTTGCAGTGCCTATGCCCCTACAGCCTTTGCAGTGCCTATGCCCCTACAGCCTTTGCAGTGCCTGTGCCCCTAAAGCCTTTGCAGTGCCTGTGCCCCTACAGCCTTTGCGGTGCCTGTGCCCCTACAGCCTTTGCAGTGCCCGTGCCCCTACAGCCTTTGCAGTGCCTGTGCCCCTACAGCCTTTGCAGTGCCTATGCCCCTACAGCCTTTGCAGTGCCTGTGCCCCCACAGCCTTTGCAGTGCCTATGGCCCTACAGCCTTTGCAGTGCCTTTGCCCCTACAGCCTTTGCAGTGCCTATGCCCCTACAGCCTTTGCAGTGCCTGTGCCCCTAAAGCCTTTGCAGTGCCTGTGCCCCTACAGCCTTTGCAGTGCCTGTGCCCCTACAGCCTTTGCAGTGCCTGTGCCCCTACAGCCTTTGCAGTGCCCGTGCCCCTACAGCCTTTGCAGTGCCTTTGCCCCTACAGCCTTTGCAGTGCCTGTGCCCCTACAGCCTTTGCAGTGCCTGTGCCCCTACAGCCTTTGCAGTGCCTATGCTCCTACAGCCTTTGCAGTGCCTATGCCCCCACAGCCTTTGCAGTGCCTGTGCCCCTACAGCCTTTGCAGTGCCTGTGCCCCTACAGCCTTTGCAGTGCCTGTGCCCCTACAGCCTTTGCAGTGCCTGTGCCCCTACAGCCTTTGCAGTGCCCGTGCCCCTACAGCCTTTGCAGTGCCTTTGCCCCTACAGCCTTTGCAGTGCCTGTGCCCCTACAGCCTTTGCAGTGCCTGTGCCCCTACAGCCTTTGCAGTGCCTATGCTCCTACAGCCTTTGCAGTGCCTATGCCCCCACAGCCTTTGCAGTGCCTGTGCCCCTACAGCCTTTGCAGTGCCTGTGCCCCTACAGCCTTTGCAGTGCCCGTGCCCCTACAGCCTTTGCAGTGCCTTTGCCCCTACAGCCTTTGCAGTGCCTGTGCCCCTACAGCCTTTGCGGTGCCTGTGCCCCTACAGCCTTTGCAGTGCCCGTGCCCCTACAGCCTTTGCAGTGCCTGTGCCCCTACAGCCTTTGCAGTGCCTGTGCCCCTACAGCCTTTGCAGTGCCTGTGCCCCCACAGCCTTTGCAGTGCCTATGGCCCTACAGCCTTTGCAGTGCCTTTGCCCCTACAGCCTTTGCAGTGCCTTTGCCCCCACAGCCTTTGCAGTGCCTATGGCCCTACAGCCTTTGCAGTGCCTGTGCCCCCACAGCCTTTGCAGTGCCTGTGCCCCTACAGCCTTTGCAGTGCCTTTGCCCCTACAGCCTTTGCAGTGCCCATGCCCCTACAGCCTTTGCAGTGCCTATGCCCCTACAGCCTTTGCAGTGCCTGTGCCCCTACAGCCTTTGCAGTGCCTATGCCCCTACAGCCTTTGCAGTGCCTGTGCTCCTACAGCCTTTGCAGTGCCTGTGCCCCTACAGCCTTTGCAGTGCCTGTGCCCCTACAGCCTTTGCAGTGCCTATGCTCCTACAGCCTTTGCAGTGCCTATGCCCCTACAGCCTTTGCAGTGCCTGTGCCCCTACAGCCTTTGCAGTGCCCGTGCCCCTACAGCCTTTGCAGTGCCTATGCGCCTACAGCCTTTGCAGTGCCTATGCCCCTACAGCCTTTGCAGTGCCTATGCCCCTACAGCCTTTGCAGTGCCTATGCCCCTACAGCCTTTGCAGTGCCTGTGCCCCTACAGCCTTTGCAGTGCCTGTGCCCCTACAGCCTTTGCAGTGCCTGTGCCCCTACAGCCTTTGCAGTGCCTATGCCCCTACAGCCTTTGCAGTGCCTATGCCCCTACAGCCTTTGCAGTGCCTGTGCCCCTAAAGCCTTTGCAGTGCCTGTGCCCCTGCAGCCTTTGCGGTGCCTGTGCCCCTACAGCCTTTGCAGTGCCCGTGCCCCTACAGCCTTTGCAGTGCCTGTGCCCCTACAGCCTTTGCAGTGCCTATGCCCCTACAGCCTTTGCAGTGCCTGTGCCCCCACAGCCTTTGCAGTGCCTATGGCCCTACAGCCTTTGCAGTGCCTTTGCCCCTACAGCCTTTGCAGTGCCTGTGCCCCCACAGCCTTTGCAGTGCCTATGGCCCTACAGCCTTTGCAGCGCCTGTGCCCCTACAGCCTTTGCAGTGCCTGTGCCCCTACAGCCTTTGCAGTGCCTTTGCCCCTACAGCCTTTGCAGTGCCCATGCCCCTACAGCCTTTGCAGTGCCTATGCCCCTACAGCCTTTGCAGTGCCTGTGCCCCTACAGCCTTTGCAGTGCCTATGCCCCTACAGCTTTTGCAGTGCCTTTGCCCCTACAGCCTTTGCAGTGCCCATGCCCCTACAGCCTTTGCAGTGCCTGTGCCCCCACAGCCTTTGCAGTGCCTATGGCCCTACAGCCTTTGCAGTGCCTTTGCCCCTACAGCCTTTGCAGTGCCTGTGCCCCCACAGCCTTTGCAGTGCCTATGGCCCTACAGCCTTTGCAGTGCCTGTGCCCCTACAGCCTTTGCAGTGCCTGTGCCCCTACAGCCTTTGCAGTGCCTTTGCCCCTACAGCCTTTGCAGTGCCCATGCCCCTACAGCCTTTGCAGTGCCTATGCCCCTACAGCCTTTGCAGTGCCTGTGCCCCTACAGCCTTTGCAGTGCCTGTGCCCCTACAGCCTTTGCAGTGCCTATGCCCCTACAGCCTTTGCAGTGCCTATGCCCCTACAGCCTTTGCAGTGCCTGTGCCCCTAAAGCCTTTGCAGTGCCTGTGCCCCTACAGCCTTTGCAGTGCCTGTGCCCCTACAGCCTTTGCAGTGCCTGTGCCCCTACAGCCTTTGCAGTGCCCGTGCCCCTACAGCCTTTGCAGTGCCTTTGCCCCTACAGCCTTTGCAGTGCCTGTGCCCCTACAGCCTTTGCAGTGCCTGTGCCCCTACAGCCTTTGCAGTGCCTATGCTCCTACAGCCTTTGCAGTGCCTATGCCCCCACAGCCTTTGCAGTGCCTGTGCCCCTACAGCCTTTGCAGTGCCTGTGCCCCTACAGCCTTTGCAGTGTCCGTGCCCCTACAGCCTTTGCAGTGCCTTTGCCCCTACAGCCTTTGCAGTGCCTGTGCCCCTACAGCCTTTGCGGTGCCTGTGCCCCTACAGCCTTTGCAGTGCCCGTGCCCCTACAGCCTTTGCAGTGCCTGTGCCCCTACAGCCTTTGCAGTGCCTGTGCCCCTACAGCCTTTGCAGTGCCTGTGCCCCCACAGCCTTTGCAGTGCCTATGGCCCTACAGCCTTTGCAGTGCCTTTGCCCCTACAGCCTTTGCAGTGCCTGTGCCCCCACAGCCTTTGCAGTGCCTATGGCCCTACAGCCTTTGCAGTGCCTGTGCCCCTACAGCCTTTGCAGTGCCTGTGCCCCTACAGCCTTTGCAGTGCCTTTGCCCCTACAGCCTTTGCAGTGCCCATGCCCCTACAGCCTTTGCAGTGCCTATGCCCCTACAGCCTTTGCAGTGCCTGTGCCCCTACAGCCTTTGCAGTGCCTATGCCCCTACAGCCTTTGCAGTGCCTTTGCCCCTACAGCCTTTGCAGTGCCCATGCCCCTACAGCCTTTGCAGTGCCTATGCCCCTACAGCCTTTGCAGTGCCTTTGCCCCTACAGCCTTTGCAGTGCCTGTGCCCCTACAGCCTTTGCAGTGCCTGTGCCCCTAAAGCCTTTGCAGTGCCTATGCCCCTACAGCCTTTGCAGTGCATGTGCCCCTACAGCCTTTGCAGTGCCTATGCACCTACAGCCTTTGCAGTGCCTATGCCCCTACAGCCTTTGCAGTGCCTATGCCCCTACAGCCTTTGCAGTGCCTGTGCGCCTACAGCCTTTGCAGTGCCTGTGCCCCTACAGCCTTTGCAGTGCATGTGCCCCTACAGCCTTTGCAGTGCCTGTGCCCCTACAGCCTTTGCAGTGCCTGTGCGCCTACAGCCTTTGCAGTGCCTATGCCCCTACAGCCTTTGCAGTGCATGTGCCCCTACAGCCTTTGCAGTGCCTGTGCCCCTACAGCCTTTGCACTGCCTGTCCCCCAACAGCCTTTGCAGTGCCTGTGCCCCTACAGCCTTTGCAGTGCCTTTGCCCCAACAGCCTTTGCAGTGCCTGTGCCCCCTACAGCCTTTGCAGTGCCTGTGCCCCCTACAGCCTTTGCAGTGCCTATGCCCCTACAGCCTTTGCAGTGCCTGTGCCCCTACAGCCTTTGCAGTGCCTGTGCCCCTACAGCCTTTGCAGTGCATGTGCCCCTACAGCCTTTGCAGTGCCTGTGCCCCTACAGCCTTTGCAGTGCCTGTGCCCCCTACAGCCTTTGCAGTGCCTGTGCCCCTACAGCCTTTGCAGTGCCTATGCCCCTACAGCCTTTGCAGTGCCTATGCCCCTACAGCCTTTGCAGTGCCTGTGCCCCTACAGCCTTTGCAATGCCTGTGCCCCTACAGCCTTTGCAGTGCCTATGCCCCTACAGCCTTTGCAGTGCCTATGCCCCTACAGCCTTTGCAGTGCCTATGCCCCTACAGCCTTTGCAGTGCCTATGCCCCTACAGCCTTTGCAGTGCCCATGCGCCTACAGCCTTTGCAGTGCCTGTGCCCCTACAGCCTTTGCAGTGCCTATGCCCCTACAGCCTTTGCAGTGCCTATGCCCCTACAGCCTTGGCAGTGCCTATGCCCCTACAGCCTTTGCAGTGCCTGTGCCCCTACAGCCTTTGCAGTGCCTGTGCCCCTACAGCCTTTGCAGTGCCTATGCCCCTACAGCCTTTGCAGTGCCCATGCGCCTACAGCCTTTGCAGTGCCTGTGCCCCTACAGCCTTTGCAGTGCCTGTGCCCCTACAGCCTTTGCAGTGCCTATGCCCCTACAGGCTTTGCAGTGCCTATGCCCCTACAGCCTTTGCAGTGCCTATGCCCCTACAGCCTTTGCGTTGCCTATGCCCCTACAGCGTTTGCAGTGCCTATGCCCCTACAGCCTTTGCAGTGCCTATGCCCCTACAGCCTTTGCAGTGCCTGTGCCCCTACAGCCTTTGCAGTGCCTGTGCCCCTACAGCCTTTGCAGTGCCTGTGCCCCATACAGCCTTTCTTTGCAGTGCCTGTCTGCCTACAGCCTTTGCAGTGCCTGTGCCCCAACAGCCTTTGCAATGCCTGTGCCCCTACAGCCTTTGCAGTGCCTGTGCCCCTACAGCCTTTGCAGTGCCCATGCGCCTACAGCCTTTGCAGTGCCTGTGCCCCTACAGCCTTTGCAGTGCCCATGCGCCTAGAGCCTTTGCAATGCCTGTGCCCCTACAGCCTTTGCAGTGCCTGTGCCCCTACAGCCTTTGCAGTGCCCATGCGCCTACAGCCTTTGCAGTGCGTGTGCCCCTACAGCCTTTGCAGTGCGTATGCCCCTGCAGCCTTTGCGGTGCCTGTGCCCCTGCAGCCTTTTCAGTGCATGTGCCCCTACAGCCTTTGCAGTGCCTATGCCCATACAGCATTTGCAGTGCCTATGCCCGTACAGCCTTTGCAGTGCCTATGCCCCTACAGCCTTTGCAGTGCCTATGCCCCTACAGCCGTTGCAGTGCCTGTGCCCCTACGGCCTTTGCAGTACATGTGCCCCTACAGCCTTTGCAGTGCCTGTGCCCCTACAGCCTTTGCAGTACAGCCTTTACAGTGCCTATGCCCTCACAGCCTTTGCAGTGCCTATGGCCCTACAGCCTTTGCAGTGCCTGTGGCCCTACAGCCTTTGCAGTGCCTATGCCCCTACAGCCTTTGCAGTGGCTGTGCCCCTACAGTCTTTGCAGTGCCTGTGCCCTTACGGCCTTTGCAGTGCCTGTGCCCCTACAGCCTTTGCAGTGCCTGTGCCCCTACAGCCTTTGCAGTGCCTGTGCCCCTACAGCCTTTGCAGTGCCTGTGCCCCTACAGCCTTTGCAGTGCCTGTGCCCCTACAGCCTTTGCAGTGCCTGTGCCCCTAAAGCCTTTGCAGTGCCTGTGCCCCTACAGCCTTTGCAGTGCCTATGCCCCTACAGCCTTTGCAGTGCCTGTGCCCCTACAGCCTTTGCAGTGCCTGTGCCCCTGCAGCCTTTGCAGTGCCTGTGCCCCTACAGCCTTTGCAGTGCCCGTGCCCCTACAGCCTTTGCAGTGCCTGTGCCCCTACAGCCTTTGCAGTGCCTGTGCCCCTACAGCCTTTGCAGTGCCTGTGCCCCTACAGCCTTTGCAGTGCCTATGCCCCTACAGCCTTTGCAGTGCCTATGCCCCTACAGCCTTTGCAGTGCCTGTGCCCCTACAGCCTTTGCAGTGCCTGTGCCCCTACAGCCTTTGCAGTGCCTGTGCCCCTACAGCCTTTGCAGGGCCTGTGCCCCTACAGCCTTTGCAGTGCCTGTGCCCCTAAAGCCTTTGCAGTGCCTGTGCCCCTACAGCCTTTGCAATGCCTGTGCCCCTACAGCCTTTGCAGTGCCTATGCCCCTACAGCCTTTGCAGTGCCTGTGCCCCTACAGCCTTTGCAGTGCCTGTGCCCCTACAGCCTTTGCAGTGCCTGTGCCTCTACAGCCTTTGCAGTGCCTGTGCCCCTACAGCCTTTGCAGTGCCTGTGCCCCTACAGCCTTTGCAGCGCCTGTGCCCCTACAGCCTTTGCAGTGCCTGTGCCCCTACAGCCTTTGCAGTGCCTGTGCCCCTACAGCCTTTGCAGTGCCTGTGCCCCTACAGCCTTTGCACTGCCTGTGCCCCCACAGCCTTTGCAGTGCCTATGCCCCTACAGCCTTTGCAGTGCCTGTGCCCCTACAGCCTTTGCAGTGCCTGTGGCCCTACAGCCTTTGCAGTGCCTGTGCCCCTACAGCCTTTGCAGTGCCTGTGCCCCTACAGCCTTTGCAGTGCCTGTGCCCCTACAGCCTTTGCAGTGCCTGTGCCCCTACAGCCTTTGCAGTGCATGTGCCCCTACAGCCTTTGCACTGCCTGTGCCCCCACAGCCTTTGCAGTGCCTATGCCCCTACAGCCTTTGCAGTGCCTGTGCCCCTACAGCCTTTGCAGTGCCTGTGCCCCTACAGCCTGTGCACTGCCTGTGCTCCTACAGCCTTTGCAGTGCCTGTGCCCCTACAGCCTCTGCAGTGCCTGTGCTCCTACAGCCTTTGCAGTGCCTGTGCCCCTACAGCCTCTGCAGTGCCTGTGCTCCTACAGCCTTTGCAGTGCCTGTGCCCCTACAGCCTTTGCAGTGCCTATGCCCCTACAGCCTTTGCAGTGCCTGTGCCCCTACAGCCTTTGCAGTGCCTATGCCCCTAAAGCCTTTGCAGTGCCTGTGCCCCTACAGCCTTTGCAGTGCCTGTGCCCCTACAGCCTTTGCAGTGCCTATGCCCCTACAGCCTTTGCAGTGCCTGTGCGCCTACAGCCTTTGCAGTGCCTATGCCCCTACAGCCTTTGCGGTGCCTGTGCCCCTACAGCCTTTGCAGTGCCTGTGCCCCTACAGCCTTTGCGGTGCCTGTGCCCCTACAGCCTTTGCAGTGCCTATGCGCCTACAGCCTTTGCAGTGCCTGTGCCCCCTACAGCCTTTGCAGTGCCTATGCCCCTACAGCCTTTGCAGTGCCTATACCCCTACAGCCTTTGCAGTGCCTATGCCCCTACAGCCTTTGCAGTGCCTGTGCCCCCTACAGCCTTTGCAGTGCCTATGCCCCTACAGCCTTTGCAGTGCCTATGCCCCTACAGCCTTTGCAGTGCCTGTGCCCCTACAGCCTTTGCGGTGCCTGTGCCCCTACAGCCTTTGCAGTGCCTATGCCCCTACAGCCTTTGCAGTGCCTGTGCCCCCTACAGCCTTTGCAGTGCCTGTGCCCCTACAGCCTTTGCAGTGCCTGTGCCCCTACAGCCTTTGCACTGCCTGTGCCCCTACAGCCTTTGCAGTGCCTATGCCCCTACAGCCTTTGCAGTGCCTGTGCCCCCTACAGCCTTTGCAGTGCCTATGCCCCTACAGCCTTTGCAGTGCCTGTGCCCCTACAGCCTTTGCAGTGCCTGTGCCCCTACAGCCTTTGCAATGCCTATGCCCCTACAGCCTTTGCAGTGCCTGTGCCCCTACAGCCTTTGCAGTGCCTATGCCCCAACAGCCTTTGCAGTGCCTGTGCGCCTACAGCCTTTGCAGTGCCTATGCCCCTACAGCCTTTGCGGTGCCTGTGTGCCTACAGCCTTTGCAGTGCCTGTGCCCCTACAGCCTTTGCAGTGCCTATGCGCCTACAGCCTTTGCAGTGCCTGTGCCCCTGCAGCCTTTGCAGTGCATGTGCCCCTACAGCCTTTGCACTGCCTGTGCCCCCACAGCCTTTGCAGTGCCTATGCCCCTACAGCCTTTGCAGTGCCTGTGCCCCTACAGCCTTTGCAGTGCCTATGCCCCTACAGCGTTTGCAGTGCCTATGCCCCTACAGCCTTTGCAGTGCCTGTGCCCCTACAGCCTTTGCAGTGCCTGTGCCCCTGCAGCCTTTGCAGTGCCTATGCCCCTACAGCCTTTGCAGTGCCTATGCGCCTACAGCCTTTGCAGTGCCTGTGCCCCTGCAGCCTTTGCAGTGCCTGTGCCCCTACAGTTTTTGCAGTGCCTATGCGCCTACAGCCTTTGCAGTGCCCATGCCCCTACAGCCTTTGCAGTGCCTGTGCCCCTACAGCCTTTGCAGTGCCTGTGCCCCTACAGCCTTTGCAGTGCCTGTGTGCCTACAGCCTTTGCAGTGCCTGTGCCCCAACAGCCTTTGCAATGCCTGTGCCCCTACAGCCTTTGCAGTGCCTATGCCCCTACAGCCTTTGCAGTGCCCTGTGCCCCTACAGCCTTTGCAGTGCCTGTGCCCCTACAGCCTTTGCAGTGCCTATGCCCCTACAGCCTTTGCAGTGCCTATGCGCCTACAGCCTTTGCAGTGCCTATGCCCCTACAGCCTTTGCAGTACCTGTGCCCCTACAGCCTTTGCAGTGCCTGTGCCCCTACAGCCTTTGCAGTGCCTATGCCCCTACAGCCTTTGCAGTGCCTGTGCCCCTAAAGCCTTTGCAGTGCCTATGCCCCTACAGCCTTTGCAGTGCCTGTGCCCCTACAGCCTTTGCAGTGCCTGTGTGCCTACAGCCCTTGCAGTGCCTATGCCCCTACACCCTTTGCAGTGCCTATGCCCCTACAGCCTTTGCAATGCCTGTGCCCCTACAGCCTTTGCAGTGCCTGTGCCCCTAAAGCCTTTGCAGTGCCTATGCCCCTACAGCCTTTGCAGTGCCTATGCCCCTACAGCCTTTGCAGTGCCTGTGCCCCTGCAGCCTTTGCAGTGCCTATGCCCCTACAGCCTTTGCAGTGCCTATGCCCCTGCAGCCTTTGCAGTGCCTGTGCCCCTACAGCCTTTGCAGTGCCTGTGTGCCTACAGCCCTTGCAGTGCCTATGCCCCTACACCCTTTGCAGTGCCTATGCCCCTACAGCCTTTGCAATGCCTGTGCCCCTACAGCCTTTGCAGTGCCTGTGCCCCTAAAGCCTTTGCAGTGCCTATGCCCCTACAGCCTTTGCAGTGCCTATGCCCCTACAGCCTTTGCAGTGCCTGTGCCCCTGCAGCCTTTGCAGTGCCTATGCCCCTACAGCCTTTGCAGTGCCTATGCCCCTACAGCCTTTGCAGTGCCTATGCCCCTGCAGCCTTTGCAGTGCTTTTGCCCCTACAGCCTTTGCAATGCCTGTGCCCCTACAGCCTTTGCAGTGCCTGTGCCCCTCAAGCCTTTGCAGTGCCTATGCCCCTACAGCCTTTGCAGTGCCTATGCCCCTACAGCCTTTGCAGTGCCTATGCCCCTGCAGCCTTTGCAGTGCCTATGCCCCTACAGCCTTTGCAGTGCCTGTGCCCCTACAGCCTTTGCAGTGCCTGTGCCCCTCAAGCCTTTGCAGTGCCTATGCCCCTACAGCCTTTGCAGTGCCTATGCCCCTACAGCCTTTGCAGTGCCTATGCCCCTGCAGCCTTTGCAGTGCCTATGCCCCTACAGCCTTTGCAGTGCCTGTGTGCCTACAGCCTTTGCAGTGCCTGTGCCCCTCAAGCCTTTGCAGTGCCTGTGCCCCTACAGCCTTTGCAGTGCCTATGCCCCTACAGCCTTTGCAGTGCCTATGCCCCTGCAGCCTTTGCAGTGCCTGTGCCCCTACAGCCTTTGCAGTGCCTGTGCCCCTACAGCCTTTGCAGTGCCTGTGCCCCTACAGCCTTTGCAGTGCCTGTGCCCCTACAGCCTTTGCAGTGCCTGTGCCCCTACAGCCTTTGCAGTGCCTGTGCCCCTACAGCCTTTGCAGTGCCTGTGCCCCTACAGCCTTTGCAGTGCCTGTGCCCCTAAAGCCTTTGCAGTGCCTATGCCCCTACAGCCTTTGCAGTGCCTATGCCCCTACAGCCTTTGCAGTGCCTGTGCCCCTAAAGCCTTTGCAGTGCCTGTGCCCCTACAGCCTTTGCAGTGCCTGTGCCCCTAAAGCCTTTGCAGTGCCTATGCCCCTACAGCCTTTGCAGTGCCTATGCCCCTAAAGCCTTTGCAGTGCCTATGCCCCTACAGCCTTTGCAGTGCCTATGCCCCTAAAGCCTTTGCAGTGCCTGTGCCCCTACAGCCTTTGCAGTGCCTGTGCCCCTACAGCCTTTGTAGTGCCCGTGCCCCTAAAGCCTTTGCAGTGCCTGTGCCCCTAAAGCCTTTGCAGTGCCTGTGCCCCTACAGCCTTTGCAGTGCCTGTGCCCCTACAGCCTTTGCAGTGCCTGTGCCCCTACAGCCTTTGCAGTGCCTGTGCCCCTACAGCCTTTGCAGTGCCTGTGCCCCTACAGCCTTTGCAGTGCCTATGCCCCTACAGCCTTTGCAGTGCCTGTGCCCCTACAGCCTTTGCAGTGCCTGTGCCCCTAAAGCCTTTGCAGTGCCTGTGCCCCTACAGCCTTTGCAGTGCCTGTGCCCCTACAGCCTTTGCAGTGCCTGTGCCCCTACAGCCTTTGCAATGCCTGTGCCCCTACAGCCTTTGCAGTGCCTGTGCCCCTACAGCCTTTGCAGTGCCCGTGCCCCTAAAGCCTTTGCAGTGCCTGTGCCCCTAAAGCCTTTGCAGTGCCTGTGCCCCTACAGCCTTTGCAGTGCCTGTGCCCCTACAGCCTTTGCAGTGCCTGTGCCCCTACAGCCTTTGCAGTGCCTGTGCCCCTAAAGCCTTTGCAGTGCCTATGCCCCTACAGCCTTTGCAGTGCCTATGCCCCTACAGCCTTTGCAGTGCCTGTGTGCCTACAGCCTTTGCAGTGCCTGTGCCCCTAAAGCCTTTGCAGTGCCTATGCCCCTACAGCCTTTGCAGTGCCTGTGCCCCTACAGCCTTTGCAGTGCCTGTGCCCCTACAGCCTTTGCAGTGCCTGTGCCCCTACAGCCTTTGCAGTGCCTGTGCCCCTACAGCCTTTGCAGTGCCTGTGCCCCTACAGCCTTTGCAGTGCATGTGCCCCTACAGCCTTTGCAGTGCATGTGCCCCTAAAGCCTTTGCAGTGCCTGTGCCCCTACAGCCTTTGCAGTGCCTGTGCCCCTACAGCCTTTGCAGTGCCTGTGCCCCTACAGCCTTTGCAGTGCCTGTGCCCCTACAGCCTTTGCAGTGCCTGTGCCCCTACAGCCTTTGCAGTGCCTGTGCCCCTACAGCCTTTGCAGTGCATGTGCCCCTAAAGCCTTTGCAGTGCCTATGCCCCGAAAGCCTTTGCAGTGCCTGTGCCCCTACAGCCTTTGCAGTGCCTGTGCCCCTACAGCCTTTGCAGTGCCTGTGCCCCTACAGCCTTTGCAGTGCCTGTGCCCCTAAAGCCTTTGCAGTGCCTGTGCCCCTACAGCCTTTGCAGTGCCTGTGCCCCTAAAGCCTTTGCAGTGCCTGTGCCCCTACAGCCTTTGCAGTGCCTGTGCCCCTACAGCCTTTGCAGTGCCTGTGCCCCTAAAGCCTTTGCAGTGCCTGTGCCCCAACAGCCTTTGCAGTGCCTGTGTGCCTACAGCCTTTGCAGTGCCTGTGCCCCTACAGCCTTTGCAGTGCCTGTGCCCCTAAAGCCTTTGCAGTGCCTATGCCCCTACAGCCTTTGCAGTGCCTATGCCCCTACAGCCTTTGCAGTGCCTGTGCCCCTACAGCCTTTGCAGTGCCTGTGCCCCTACAGCCTTTGCAGTGCCTGTGCCCCTACAGCCTTTGCAGTGCCTGTGCCCCTAAAGCCTTTGCAGTGCCTGTGCCCCTACAGCCTTTGCAGTGCCTGTGCCCCTACAGCCTTTGCAGTGCCTGTGCCCCTACAGCCTTTGCAGTGCCTGTGCCCCTACAGCCTTTGCAGTGCCTATGCCCCTACAGCCTTTGCAGTGCCTGTGTGCCTACAGCCTTTGCAGTGCCTGTGCCCCTACAGCCTTTGCAGTGCCTGTGCCCCTACAGCCTTTGCAGTGCCTGTGCCCCTACAGCCTTTGCAGTGCCTGTGCCCCTACAGCCTTTGCAGTGCCTGTGCCCCTACAGCCTTTGCAGTGCCTGTGCCCCTACAGCCTTTGCAGTGCCTGTGCCCCTAAAGCCTTTGCAGTGCCTGTGCCCCTACAGCCTTTGCAGTGCCTGTGCCCCTACAGCCTTTGCAGTGCCTGTGCCCCTAAAGCCTTTGCAGTGCCTGTGCCCCAACAGCCTTTGCAGTGCCTATGCCCCTACAGCCTTTGCAGTGCCTGTGCCCCTAAAGCCTTTGCAATGCCTGTGCCCCTACAGCCTTTGCAGTGCCTGTGCCCCTAAAGCCTTTGCAGTGCCTATGCCCCTACTGCCTTTGCAGTGCCTGTGCCCCTGCAGCCTTTGCAGTGCCTGTGCCCCTACAGCCTTTGCAGTGCCTGTGCCCCTACAGCCTTTGCAGTGCCCTGTGCCCCTACAGCCTTTGCAGTGCCTGTGCCCCTACAGCCTTTGCAGTGCCCTGTGCCCCTAAAGCCTTTGCAGTGCCTCTGCCCCTACAGCCTTTGCAGTGCCTGTGCCCCTACAGCCTTTGCAGTGCCTGTGCCCCTACAGCCTTTGCAGTGCCTGTGCCCCTACAGCCTTTGCAGTGCCTGTGCCCCTACAGCCTTTGCAATGCCTGTGCCCCTACAGCCTTTGCAGTGCCTGTGCCCCTACAGCCTTTGCAGTGCCTGTGCCCCTACAGCCTTTGCAGTGCCTGTGCCCCTACAGCCTTTGCAATGCCTGTGCCCCTACAGCCTTTGCAGTGCCTGTGCCCCTACAGCCTTTGCAATGCCTGTGCCCCTACAGCCTTTGCAATGCCTGTGCCCCTACAGCCTTTGCAGTGCCTGTGCCCCTACAGCCTTTGCAGTGCCTGTGCCCCTACAGCCTTTGCAATGCCTGTGCCCCTACAGCCTTTGCAGTGCCTGTGCCCCTAAAGCCTTTGCAGTGCCTATGCCCCTACTGCCTTTGCAGTGCCTGTGCCCCTACAGCCTTTGCAGTGCCTGTGCCCCTACAGCCTTTGCAGTGCCTATGCCCCTACAGCCTTTGCAGTGCCTATGCCCCTACAGCCTTTGCAGTGCCTATGCCCCTACAGCCTTTGCAGTGCCTGTGCCCCTGCAGCCTTTGCAGTGCCTATGCCCCTACAGCCTTTGCAGTGCCTGTGCCCCTACAGCCCTTGCAGTGCCTATGCCCGTACAGCCTTTGCAGTGCCTATGCCCCTACAGCCTTTGCAGTGCCTATGCCCCTACAGCCTTTGCAGTGCCCTGTGCCCCTACAGCCTTTGCAGTGCCTGTGCCCCTACAGCCTTTGCAGTGCCTGTGCCCCTACAGCCTTTGCAGTGCCTGTGCCCCTACAGCCTTTGCAATGCCTGTGCCCCTACAGCCTTTGCAGTGCCTGTGCCCCTACAGCCTTTGCAGTGCCTGTGCCCCTACAGCCTTTGCAGTGCCTGTGCCCCTACAGCCTTTGCAATGCCTGTGCCCCTACAGCCTTTGCAGTGCCTGTGCCCCTACAGCCTTTGCAATGCCTGTGCCCCTACAGCCTTTGCAATGCCTGTGCCCCTACAGCCTTCCCAGTGCCTGTGCCCCTACAGCCTTTGCAGTGCCTGTGCCCCTACAGCCTTTGCAATGCCTGTGCCCCTACAGCCTTTGCAGTGCCTGTGCCCCTAAAGCCTTTGCAGTGCCTATGCCCCTACTGCCTTTGCAGTGCCTGTGCCCCTACAGCCTTTGCAGTGCCTGTGCCCCTACAGCCTTTGCAGTGCCTATGCCCCTACAGCCTTTGCAGTGCCTATGCCCCTACAGCCTTTGCAGTGCCTATGCCCCTACAGCCTTTGCAGTGCCTGTGCCCCTGCAGCCTTTGCAGTGCCTATGCCCCTACAGCCTTTGCAGTGCCTGTGCCCCTACAGCCCTTGCAGTGCCTATGCCCCTACAGCCTTTGCAGTGCCTATGCCCCTACAGCCTTTGCAGTGCCTATGCCCCTACAGCCTTTGCAGTGCCCTGTGCCCCTACAGCCTTTGCAGTGCCTGTGCCCCTACAGCCTTTGCAGTGACCTGTGCCCCTACAGCCTTTGCAGTGCCTCTGCCCCTACAGCCTTTGCAGTGCCTGTGCCCCTACAGCCTTTGCAGTGTCTGTGCCCCTACAGCCTTTGCAGTGCCTGTGCCCCTACAGCCTTTGCAGTGCCTGTGTGCCTACAGCCTTTGCAGTGCCTGTGCCCGAACAGCCTTTGCAATGCCTGTGCCCCTACAGCCTTTGCAGTGCCTGTGCCCCCTACAGCCTTTGCAGTGCCTGTGCCCCTACAGCCTTTGCAGTGCCTATGCGCCTACAGCCTTTGCAGTGCCTATGCCCCTACAGCCTTTGCAGTGCCTGTGCCCCTACAGCCTTTGCAGTGCCTGTGCCCCTACAGCCTTTGCAGTGCCTGTGCCCCTACAGCCTTTGCAGTGCCTGTGCCCCTACAGCGTTTGCAGTGCCTGTGTGCCTACAGCCTTTGCAGTGCCTGTGCCCCCTACAGCCTTTGCAGTGCCTATGCGCCTACAGCCTTTGCAGTGCCTATGCCCCTACAGCCTTTGCAGTGCCTGTGCCCCTACAGCCTTTGCAGTGCCTGTGCCTCTACAGCCTTTGCAGTGCCTGTGCCCCTACAGCCTTTGCAGTGCCTGTGCCCCTACAGCCTTTGCAGTGCCTATGCCCCTACAGCCTTTGCAGTGCCTGTGCCCCTAAAGCCTTTGCAGTGCCTATGCCCCTACAGCCTTTGCAGTGCCTATGCCCCTACAGCCTTTGCAGTGCCTGTGTGCCCACAGCCTTTGCAGTGCCTATGCCCCTACAGCCTTTGCAGTGCCCTGTGCCCCTACAGCCTTTGCAGTGCCTGTGCCCCTACAGCCTTTGCAGTGCCTGTGCCCTTACAGCCTTTGCAGTGCCTATGCCCCTACAGCCTTTGCAGTGCCTATGCCCCTACAGCCTTTGCAGTGCCCTGTGCCCCTACAGCCTTTGCAGTGCCTGTGCCCCTACAGCCTTTGCAGTGCCTATGCCCCTACAGCCTTTGCAGTGCCTATGCGCCTACAGCCTTTGCAGTGCCTATGCGCCTACAGCCTTTGCAGTGCCTATGCCCCTACAGCCTTTGCAGTGCCTATGACCCTACAGCCTTTGCAGTGCCTGTGCCCCTACAGCCTTTGCAGTGCCTGTGCCCCTACAGCCTTTGCAGTGCCTGTGCCCCTACAGCCTTTGCAGTGCCTGTGCCCCTAAAGCCTTTGCAGTGCCTGTGCCCCTACAGCCTTTGCAGTGCCTGTGCCCCTAAAGCCTTTGCAGTGCCTGTGCCCCTACAGCCTTTGCAGTGCCTGTGCCCCTACAGCCTTTGCAGTGCCTGTGCCCCTACAGCCTTTGCAGTGCCTGTGCCCCTACAGCCTTTGCAGTGCCTGTGCCCCTACAGCCTTTGCAGTGCCCATGCCCCTACAGCCTTTGCAGTGCCTGTGCCCCTACAGCCTTTGCAGTGCCTGTGCCCCTAAAGCCTTTGCAGTGCATGTGCCCCTACAGCCTTTGCAGTGCCTGTGCCCCTACAGCCTTTGCAGTGCCTGTGCCCCTACAGCCTTTGCAGTGCCTGTGCCCCTACAGCCTTTGCAGTGCCTGTGCCCCTAAAGCCTTTGCAGTGCCTGTGCCCCTAAAGCCTTTGCAGTGCCTGTGCCCCTAAAGCCTTTGCAGTGCCTGTGCCCCTACAGCCTTTGCAGTGCCTGTGCCCCTAAAGCCTTTGCAGTGCCTATGCCCCTACAGCCTTTGCAGTGCCTGTGCCCCTACAGCCTTTGCAGTGCCTATGCCCCTACAGCCTTTGCAGTGCCTATGCCCCTACAGCCTTTGCAGTGCCTATGCCCCTACAGCCTTTGCAGTGCCTGTGCCCCTACAGCCTTTGCAGTGCCTATGCCCCTACAGCCTTTGCAGTGCCTATGCCCCTACAGCCTTTGCAGTGCCTGTGCCCCTACAGCCTTTGCAGTGCCTGTGCCCCTACAGCCTTTGCAGTGCCTGTGCCCCTACAGCCTTTGCAGTGCCTGTTCCCCTACAGCCTTTGCAGTGCCTGTGCCCCTACAGCCTTTGCAGTGCCTATGCCCCTACAGCCTTTGCAATGCCTGTGCCCCTACAGCCTTTGCAGTGCCTGTGCCCCTACAGCCTTTGCAGTGCCTGTGCCCCTACAGCCTTTGCAGTGCCTGTGCCCCTACAGCCTTTGCAGTGCCTGTGCCCCTACAGCCTTTGCAGTGCCTATGCCCCTACAGCCTTTGCAGTGCCTGTGCCCCTACAGCCTTTGCAGTGCCTATGCCCCTACAGCCTTTGCAGTGCATGTGCCCCTACAGCCTTTGCAGTGCCTGTGCCCCTACAGCCTTTGCAGTGCCTGTGCCCCTAAAGCCTTTGCAGTGCCTATGCCCCTACAGCCTTTGCAGTGCCTGTGCCCCTACAGCCTTTGCAGTGCCTGTGCCCCTAAAGCCTTTGCAGTGCCTGTGCCCCTAAAGCCTTTGCAGTGCCCGTGCCCCTACAGCCTTTGCAGTGCCTGTGCCCCTAAAGCCTTTGCAGTGCCTGTGCCCCTAAAGCCTTTGCAGTGCCTGTGCCCCTACAGCCTTTGCAGTGCCTGTGCCCCTAAAGCCTTTGCAGTGCCTGTGCCCCTACAGCCTTTGCAGTGCCTGTGCCCCTACAGCCTTTGCAGTGCCTGTGCCCCTACAGCCTTTGCAGTGCCTGTGCCCCTACAGCCTTTGCAGTGCCTGTGCCCCTACAGCCTTTGCAGTGCCTGTGCCCCTACAGCCTTTGCAGTGCCTGTGCCTAAAGCCTTTGCAGTGCCTGTGCCCCTAAAGCCTTTGCAGTGCCTGTGCCCCTACAGCCTTTGCAGTGCCTGTGCCCCTACAGCCTTTGCAGTGCCTATGCCCCTAAAGCCTTTGCAGTGCCTGTGCCCCTACAGCCTTTGCAGTGCCTGTGCCCCTACAGCCTTTGCAGTGCCTGTGCCCCTACAGCCTTTGCAGTGCCTGTGCCCCTACAGCCTTTGCAGTGCCTATGCCCCTACAGCCTTTGCAGTGCCTGTGCCCCTACAGCCTTTGCAGTGCCCATGCCCCTACAGCCTTTGCAGTGCCTGTGCCCCTACAGCCTTTGCAGTGCCTGTGCCCCTACAGCCTTTGCAGTGCCTGTGCCCCTACAGCCTTTGCAGTGCCTGTGCCCCTACAGCCTTTGCAGTGCCTGTGCCCCTACAGCCTTTGCAGTGCCTGTGCCCCTACAGCCTTTGCAGTGCCTGTGCCCCTACAGCCTTTGCAGTGCCTGTGCCCCTACAGCCTTTGCAGTGCCTGTGCCCCTAAAGCCTTTGCAGTGCCTATGCCCCTAAAGCCTTTGCAGTGCCTGTGCCCCTACAGCCTTTGCAGTGCCTGTGCCCCTACAGCCTTTGCAGTGCCTGTGCCCCTACAGCCTTTGCAGTGCCTGTGCCCCTACAGCCTTTGCAGTGCCTGTGCCCCTACAGCCTTTGCAGTGCCTGTGCCCCTAAAGCCTTTGCAGTGCCCGTGCCCCTACAGCCTTTGCAGTGCCTGTGCCCCTAAAGCCTTTGCAGTGCCTGTGCCTAAAGCCTTTGCAGTGCCTGTGCCCCTAAAGCCTTTGCAGTGCCTGTGCCCCTACAGCCTTTGCAGTGCCTGTGCCCCTACAGCCTTTGCAGTGCCTGTGCCCCTACAGCCTTTGCAGTGCCTGTGCCCCTACAGCCTTTGCAGTGCCTGTGCCCCTAAAGCCTTTGCAGTGCCTGTGCCCCTACAGCCTTTGCAGTGCCTGTGCCCCTAAAGCCTTTGCAGTGCCTATGCCCCTACAGCCTTTGCAGTGCATGTGCCCCTACCGCCTTTGCAGTGCCTGTGCCCCCACGGCCTTTGCAGTGCCTATGCCCCTACAGCCTTTGCAGTGCCTATGACCCTACAGCCTTTGCAGTGCCTGTGTGCCTACAGCCTTTGCAGTGCCTATGCCCCTACAGCCTTTGCAGTGCCTATGACCCTACAGCCTTTGCAGTGCCTGTGCCCCTACAGCCTTTGCAGTGCCTGTGCCCCTACAGCCTTTGCAGTGCCTATGCCCCTACAGCCTTTGCAGTGCCTGTGCCCCTAAAGCCTTTGCAGTGCCTATGCCCCTACAGCCTTTGCAGTGCCTATGCCCCTACAGCCTTTGCAGTGCCTGTGCCCCTACAGCCTTTGCAGTGCCTGTGCCCCTACAGCCTTTGCAGTGCCTGTGCCCCTACAGCCTTTGCAGTGCCTGTGCCCCTACAGCCTTTGCAGTGCCTGTGCCCCTAAAGCCTTTGCATTGCCTGTGCCCCTACAGCCTTTGCAGTGCCTGTGCCCCTACAGCCTTTGCAGTGCCTGTGCCCCTACAGCCTTTGCAGTGCCTGTGCCCCTACAGCCTTTGCAGTGCCTGTGCCCCTACAGCCTTTGCAGTGCCTGTGCCCCTACAGCCTTTGCAGTGCCTGTGCCCCTACAGCCTTTGCAGTGCCTGTGCCCCTACAGCCTTTGCAGTGCCTGTGCCCCTACAGCCTTTGCAGTGCCTGTGCCCCTACAGCCTTTGCAGTGCCTGTGCCCCTAAAGCCTTTGCAGTGCCTGTGCCCCTACAGCCTTTGCAGTGCCTGTGCCCCTACAGCCTTTGCAGTGCCTGTGCCCCTACAGCCTTTGCAGTGCCTGTGCCCCTACAGCCTTTGCAGTGCCTGTGCCCCTACAGCCTTTGCAGTGCCTGTGCCCCTACAGCCTTTGCAGTGCCTGTGCCCCTACAGCCTTTGCAGTGCCTATGCCCCTACAGCCTTTGCAGTGCCTGTGCCCCTACAGCCTTTGCAGTGCCTATGCCCCTACAGCCTTTGCAGTGCCTGTGCCCCTACAGCCTTTGCAGTGCCTGTGCCCCTACAGCCTTTGCAGTGCCTGTGCCCCTACAGCCTTTGCAGTGCCTGTGCCCCTACAGCCTTTGCAGTGCCTGTGCCCCTAAAGCCTTTGCAGTGCCTGTGCCCCTAAAGCCTTTGCAGTGCCTGTGCCCCTACAGCCTTTGCAGTGCCTGTGCCCCTACAGCCTTTGCAGTGCCTGTGCCCCTACAGCCTTTGCAGTGCCTGTGCCCCTACAGCCTTTGCAGTGCCTGTGCCCCTACAGCCTTTGCAGTGCCTGTGCCCCTAACGCCTTTGCAGTGCCTGTGCCCCTACAGCCTTTGCAGTGCATGTGCCCCTACAGCCTTTGCAGTGCCTGTGCCCCTACAGCCTTTGCAGTGCCTGTGCCCCTACAGCCTTTGCAGTGCCTGTGCCCCTACAGCCTTTGCAGTGCCTGTGCCCCTACAGCCTTTGCAGTGCCTATGCCCCTACAGCCTTTGCAGTGCCTGTGCCCCTAAAGCCTTTGCAGTGCCTGTGCCCCTACAGCCTTTGCAGTGCCTATGCCCCTACAGCCTTTGCAGTGCCTGTGCCCCTACAGCCTTTGCAGTGCCTGTGCCCCTACAGCCTTTGCAGTGCCATTGCCCCTACAGCCTTTGCAGTGCCTGTGCCCCTACAGCCTTTGCAGTGCCTGTGCCCCTACAGCCTTTGCAGTGCCTGTGCCCCTAAAGCCTTTGCAGTGCCTGTGCCCCTACAGCCTTTGCAGTGCCTATGCCCCTACAGCCTTTGCAGTGCCTGTGCCCCTACAGCCTTTGCAGTGCCTGTGCCCCTACAGCCTTTGCAGTGCCTGTGCCCCTACAGCCTTTGCAGTGCCTGTGCCCCTACAGCCTTTGCAGTGCCTGTGCCCCTACAGCCTTTGCAGTGCCTGTGCCCCTACAGCCTTTGCAGTGCCTATGCCCCTACAGCCTTTGCAGTGCCTGTGCCCCTACAGCCTTTGCAGTGCCTGTGCCCCTACAGCCTTTGCAGTGCCTGTGCCCCTAAAGCCTTTGCAGTGCCTGTGCCCCTACAGCCTTTGCAGTGCCTATGCCCCTACAGCCTTTGCAGTGCCTATGCCCCTACAGCCTTTGCAGTGCCTGTGCCCCTACAGCCTTTGCAGTGCCTGTGCCCCTACAGCCTTTGCAGTGCCTGTGCCCCTAAAGCCTTTGCAGTGCCTGTGCCCCTACAGCCTTTGCAGTGCCTATGCCCCTACAGCCTTTGCAGTGCCTGTGCCCCTACAGCCTTTGCAGTGCCTATGCCCCTACAGCCTTTGCAGTGCCTGTGCCCCTACAGCCTTTGCAGTGCCTGTGCCCCTAAAGCCTTTGCAGTGCCTGTGCCCCTAAAGCCTTTGCAGTGCCTGTGCCCCTACAGCCTTTGCAGTGCCTGTGCCCCTACAGCCTTTGCAGTGCCTGTGCCCCTACAGCCTTTGCAGTGCCTGTGCCCCTACAGCCTTTGCAGTGCCTGTGCCCCTACAGCCTTTGCAGTGCCTGTGCCCCTAAAGCCTTTGCAGTGCCTGTGCCCCTACAGCCTTTGCAGTGCCTGTGCCCCTACAGCCTTTGCAGTGCCTGTGCCCCTACAGCCTTTGCAGTGCCTGTGCCCCTACAGCCTTTGCAGTGCCTGTGCCCCTACAGCCTTTGCAGTGCCTGTGCCCCTACAGCCTTTGCAGTGCCTGTGCCCCTACAGCCTTTGCAGTGCCTGTGCCCCTACAGCCTTTGCAGTGCCTGTGCCCCTACAGCCTTTGCAGTGCCTGTGCCCCTACAGCCTTTGCAGTGCCTGTGCCCCTAAAGCCTTTGCAGTGCCTGTGCCCCTACAGCCTTTGCAGTGCCTGTGCCCCTACAGCCTTTGCAGTGCCTGTGCCCCTACAGCCTTTGCAGTGCCTGTGCCCCTACAGCCTTTGCAGTGCCTGTGCCCCTACAGCCTTTGCAGTGCCTGTGCCCCTACAGCCTTTGCAGTGCCTGTGCCCCTACAGCCTTTGCAGTGCCTATGCCCCTACAGCCTTTGCAGTGCCTGTGCCCCTACAGCCTTTGCAGTGCCTATGCCCCTACAGCCTTTGCAGTGCCTGTGCCCCTACAGCCTTTGCAGTGCCTGTGCCCCTACAGCCTTTGCAGTGCCTGTGCCCCTACAGCCTTTGCAGTGCCTGTGCCCCTACAGCCTTTGCAGTGCCTGTGCCCCTAAAGCCTTTGCAGTGCCTGTGCCCCTAAAGCCTTTGCAGTGCCTGTGCCCCTACAGCCTTTGCAGTGCCTGTGCCCCTACAGCCTTTGCAGTGCCTGTGCCCCTACAGCCTTTGCAGTGCCTGTGCCCCTACAGCCTTTGCAGTGCCTGTGCCCCTACAGCCTTTGCAGTGCCTGTGCCCCTAAAGCCTTTGCAGTGCCTGTGCCCCTACAGCCTTTGCAGTGCATGTGCCCCTACAGCCTTTGCAGTGCCTGTGCCCCTACAGCCTTTGCAGTGCCTGTGCCCCTACAGCCTTTGCAGTGCCTGTGCCCCTACAGCCTTTGCAGTGCCTGTGCCCCTACAGCCTTTGCAGTGCCTATGCCCCTACAGCCTTTGCAGTGCCTGTGCCCCTAAAGCCTTTGCAGTGCCTGTGCCCCTACAGCCTTTGCAGTGCCTATGCCCCTACAGCCTTTGCAGTGCCTGTGCCCCTACAGCCTTTGCAGTGCCTGTGCCCCTACAGCCTTTGCAGTGCCTATGCCCCTACAGCCTTTGCAGTGCCTGTGCCCCTACAGCCTTTGCAGTGCCTGTGCCCCTACAGCCTTTGCAGTGCCTGTGCCCCTAAAGCCTTTGCAGTGCCTGTGCCCCTACAGCCTTTGCAGTGCCTATGCCCCTACAGCCTTTGCAGTGCCTGTGCCCCTACAGCCTTTGCAGTGCCTGTGCCCCTACAGCCTTTGCAGTGCCTGTGCCCCTACAGCCTTTGCAGTGCCTGTGCCCCTACAGCCTTTGCAGTGCCTGTGCCCCTACAGCCTTTGCAGTGCCTGTGCCCCTACAGCCTTTGCAGTGCCTATGCCCCTACAGCCTTTGCAGTGCCTGTGCCCCTACAGCCTTTGCAGTGCCTGTGCCCCTACAGCCTTTGCAGTGCCTGTGCCCCTAAAGCCTTTGCAGTGCCTGTGCCCCTACAGCCTTTGCAGTGCCTATGCCCCTACAGCCTTTGCAGTGCCTATGCCCCTACAGCCTTTGCAGTGCCTGTGCCCCTACAGCCTTTGCAGTGCCTGTGCCCCTACAGCCTTTGCAGTGCCTGTGCCCCTAAAGCCTTTGCAGTGCCTGTGCCCCTACAGCCTTTGCAGTGCCTGTGCCCCTACAGCCTTTGCAGTGCCTGTGCCCCTACAGCCTTTGCAGTGCCTGTGCCCCTACAGCCTTTGCAGTGCCTGTGCCCCTACAGCCTTTGCAGTGCCTGTGCCCCTACAGCCTTTGCAGTGCCTGTGCCCCTAAAGCCTTTGCAGTGCCTGTGCCCCTACAGCCTTTGCAGTGCCTATGCCCCTACAGCCTTTGCAGTGCCTATGCCCCTACAGCCTTTGCAGTGCCTGTGCCCCTACAGCCTTTGCAGTGCCTATGCCCCTACAGCCTTTGCAGTGCCTGTGCCCCTACAGCCTTTGCAGTGCCTGTGCCCCTAAAGCCTTTGCAGTGCCTGTGCCCCTAAAGCCTTTGCAGTGCCTGTGCCCCTACAGCCTTTGCAGTGCCTGTGCCCCTACAGCCTTTGCAGTGCCTGTGCCCCTACAGCCTTTGCAGTGCCTGTGCCCCTACAGCCTTTGCAGTGCCTGTGCCCCTACAGCCTTTGCAGTGCCTATGCCCCTACAGCCTTTGCAGTGCCTGTGCCCCTACAGCCTTTGCAGTGCCTGTGCCCCTAAAGCCTTTGCAGTGCCTGTGCCCCTACAGCCTTTGCAGTGCCTGTGCCCCTACAGCCTTTGCAGTGCCTGTGCCCCTACAGCCTTTGCAGTGCCTGTGCCCCTACAGCCTCTGCAGTGCCTGTGCCCCTAAAGCCTTTGCAGTGCCTGTGCCCCTACAGCCTTTGCAATGCCTGTGCCCCTAAAGCCTTTGCAGTGCCTGTGCCCCTAAAGCCTTTGCAGTGCCTGTGCCCCTACAGCCTTTGCAGTGCATGTGCCCCTACAGCCTTTGCAGTGCATGTGCCCCTACAGCCTTTGCAGTGCCTGTGCCCCTACAGCCTTTGCAGTGCCTGTGCCCCTACAGCCTTTGCAGTGCCTGTGCCCCTAAAGCCTTTGCAGTGCCTGTGCCCCTACAGCCTTTGCAGTGCCTGTGCCCCTAAAGCCTTTGCAGTGCCTGTGCCCCTACAGCCTTTGCAGTGCCCATGCCCCTACAGCCTTTGCAGTGCCTGTGCCCCTACAGCCTTTGCAGTGCCTGTGCCCCTACAGCCTTTGCAGTGCCTGTGCCCCTACAGCCTTTGCAGTGCCTGTGCCCCTACAGCCTTTGCAGTGCCTGTGCCCCTACAGCCTTTGCAGTGCCTGTGCCCCTACAGCCTTTGCAGTGCATGTGCCCCTACAGCCTTTGCAGTGCCTGTGCCCCTAAAGCCTTTGCAGTGCCTGTGCCCCTACAGCCTTTGCAGTGCCTGTGCCCCTAAAGCCTTTGCAGTGCCTGTGCCCCTACAGCCTTTGCAGTGCCCATGCCCCTACAGCCTTTGCAGTGCCTGTGCCCCTACAGCCTTTGCAGTGCCTGTGCCCCTACAGCCTTTGCAGTGCCTGTGCCCCTACAGCCTTTGCAGTGCCTGTGCCCCTACAGCCTTTGCAGTGCCTGTGCCCCTACAGCCTTTGCAGTGCCTGTGCCCCTAAAGCCTTTGCAGTGCCTGTGCCCCTACAGCCTTTGCAGTGCCTGTGCCCCTAAAGCCTTTGCAGTGCCTGTGCCCCTAAAGCCTTTGCAGTGCCTGTGCCCCTACAGCCTTTGCAGTGCCTGTGCCCCTACAGCCTTTGCAGTGCCTGTGCCCCTAAAGCCTTTGCAGTGCCTGTGCCCCTACAGCCTTTGCAATGCCTGTGCCCCTAAAGCCTTTGCAGTGCCTGTGCCCCTAAAGCCTTTGCAGTGCCTGTGCCCCTACAGCCTTTGCAGTGCCTGTGCCCCTACAGCCTTTGCAGTGCCTGTGCCCCTACAGCCTTTGCAGTGCCTGTGCCCCTAAAGCCTTTGCAGTGCCTGTGCCCCTACAGCCTTTGCAGTGCATGTGCCCCTACGGCCTTTGCAGTGCCTGTGCCCCTACGGCCTTTGCAGTGCCTGTGCCCCTACAGCCTTTGCAGTGCATGTGCCCCTACAGCCTTTGCAGTGCCTGTGCCCCTACAGCCTTTGCAGTGCCCATGCCCCTACAGCCTTTGCAGTGCCTGTGCCCCTACAGCCTTTGCAGTGCCTGTGCCCCTACAGCCTTTGCAGTGCATGTGCCCCTACAGCCTTTGCAGTGCCTGTGCCCCTACAGCCTTTGCAGTGCCTGTGCCCCTACATCCTTTGCAGTGCCTGTGCCCCTACAGCCTTTGCAGTGCCTGTGCCCCTACAGCCTTTGCAGTGCCCATGCCCCTACAGCCTTTGCAGTGCATGTGCCCCTACAGCCTTTGCAGTGCCTGTGCCCCTACAGCCTTTGCAGTGCATGTGCCCCTACAGCCTTTGCAGTGCCTGTGCCCCTACAGCCTTTGCAGTGCCCATGCCCCTACAGCCTTTGCAGTGCCTGTGCCCCTACAGCCTTTGCAGTGCCTGTGCCCCTACAGCCTTTGCAGTGCCCATGCCCCTACAGCCTTTGCAGTGCCTGTGCCCCTACAGCCTTTGCAGTGCCTGTGCCCCTGCAGCCTTTGCAGTGCCTGTGCCCCTACAGCCTTTGCAGTGCCTGTGCCCCTACAGCCTTCCCAGTGCCTGTGCCCCTACAGCCTTTGCAGTGCCTGTGCCCCTAAAGCCTTTGCAGTGCCTGTGCCCCTACAGCCTTTGCAGTGCCTGTGCCCCTAAAGCCTTTGCAGTGCCTGTGCCCCTACAGCCTTTGCAGTGCCTGTGCCCCTACAGCCTTTGCAGTGCCTGTGCCCCTACAGCCTTTGCAGTGCCTGTGCCCCTACAGCCTTTGCAGTGCCTGTGCCCCTACAGCCTTTGCAGTGCCTGTGCCCCTAAAGCCTTTGCAGTGCCTGTGCCCCTAAAGCCTTTGCAGTGCCTGTGCCCCTACAGCCTTTGCAGTGCCTGTGCCCCTACAGCCTTTGCAGTGCCTGTGCCCCTACAGCCTTTGCAGTGCCTGTGCCCCTACAGCCTTTGCAGTGCCTGTGCCCCTACAGCCTTTGCAGTGCCTGTGCCCCTACAGCCTTTGCAGTGCCTGTGCCCCTACAGCCTTTGCAGTGCCTGTGCCCCTAAAGCCTTTGCAGTGCCTGTGCCCCTACAGCCTTTGCAGTGCCTGTGCCCCTAAAGCCTTTGCAGTGCCTGTGCCCCTACAGCCTTTGCAGTGCCCGTGCTCCTACAGCCTTTGCAGTGCCTGTGCCCCTACAGCCTTTGCAGTGCCTGTGCCCCTACAGCCTTTGCAGTGCCTGTGCCCCTACAGCCTTTGCAGTGCCTGTGCCCCTACAGCCTTTGCAGTGCCTGTGCCCCTACAGCCTTTGCAGTGCCTGTGCCCCTACAGCCTTTGCAGTGCCTGTGCCCCTAAAGCCTTTGCAGTGCCTGTGCCCCTAAAGCCTTTGCAGTGCCTGTGCCCCTACAGCCTTTGCAGTGCCTGTGCCCCTACAGCCTTTGCAGTGCCTGTGCCCCTACAGCCTTTGCAGTGCCTGTGCCCCTACAGCCTTTGCAGTGCCTGTGCCCCTACAGCCTTTGCAGTGCCTGTGCCCCTACAGCCTTTGCAGTGCCTGTGCCCCTACAGCCTTTGCAGTGCCTGTGCCCCTAAAGCCTTTGCAGTGCCTGTGCCCCTACAGCCTTTGCAGTGCCCATGCCCCTACAGCCTTTGCAGTGCCTGTGCCCCTACAGCCTTTGCAATGCCTGTGCCCCTAAAGCCTTTGCAGTGCCTGTGCCCCTACAGCCTTTGCAGTGCCTGTGCCCCTAAAGCCTTTGCAGTGCCTATGCCCCTACAGCCTTTGCAGTGCCTGTGCCCCTACAGCCTTTGCAGTGCATGTGCCCCTACCGCCTTTGCAGTGCCTGTGCCCCTACAGCCTTTGCAGTGCCTATGCCCCTACAGCCTTTGCAGTGCCTATGCCCCTACAGCCTTTGCAGTGCCTATGACCCTACAGCCTTTGCATTGCCTGTGTGCCTACAGCCTTTGCAGTGCCTATGCCCCTACAGCCTTTGCAGTGCCTATGCCCCTACAGCCTTTGCAGTGCCTATGACCCTACAGCCTTTGCAGTGCCTGTGCCCCTACAGCCTTTGCAGTGCCTGTGCCCCTAAAGCCTTTGCAGTGCCTGTGCCCCTAAAGCCTTTGCAGTGCCTGTGCCCCTACAGCCTTTGCAGTGCCTGTGCCCCTACAGCCTTTGCAGTGCCTGTGCCCCTACAGCCTTTGCAGTGCCTGTGCCCCTACAGCCTTTGCAGTGCCTGTGCCCCTACAGCCTTTGCAGTGCCTGTGCCCCTACAGCCTTTGCAGTGCCTGTGCCCCTACAGCCTTTGCAGTGCCTGTGCCCCTACAGCCTTTGCAGTGCCTGTGCCCCTACAGCCTTTGCAGTGCCTATGCCCCTACAGCCTTTGCAGTGCCTGTGCCCCTACCGCCTTTGCAGTGCCTGTGCCCCTAAAGCCTTTGCAGTGCCTGTGCCCCTACAGCCTTTGCAGTGCCTATGCCCCTACAGCCTTTGCAGTGCCTGTGCCCCTACAGCCTTTGCAGTGCCTGTGCCCCTAAAGCCTTTGCAGTGCATGTGCGCCTACAGCCTTTGCAGTGCATGTGCCCCTACAGCCTTTGCAGTGCCTGTGCCCCTACAGCCTTTGCAGTGCCTGTGCCCCTACAGCCTTTGCAGTGCCTGTGCCCCTAAAGCCTTTGCAGTGCCCATGCCCCTACAGCCTTTGCAGTGCCTATGCCCCTACAGCCTTTGCAGTGCCTGTGCCCCTACAGCCTTTGCAGTGCCCATGCCCCTACAGCCTTTGCAGTGCCTATGCCCCTACAGCCTTTGCAGTGCCTGTGCCCCTAAAGCCTTTGCAGTGCCCATGCCCCTACAGCCTTTGCAGTGCCTATGCCCCTACAGCCTTTGCAGTGCCTGTGCCCCTAAAGCCTTTGCAGTGCCCATGCCCCTACAGCCTTTGCAGTGCCTATGCCCCTACAGCCTTTGCAGTGCCTGTGCCCCTAAAGCCTTTGCAGTGCCCATGCCCCTACAGCCTTTGCAGTGCATGTGCGCCTACAGCCTTTGCAGTGCCTGTGCCCCTACAGCCTTTGCAGTGCCTGTGCCCCTACAGCCTTTGCAGTGCCTGTGCCCCTAAAGCCTTTGCAGTGCCTATGCCCCTACAGCCTTTGCAGTGCCTGTGCCCCTAAAGCCTTTGCAGTGCCTGTGCCCCTACAGCCTTTGCAGTGCCTGTGCCCCTACAGCCTTTGCAGTGCCTGTGCCCCTAAAGCCTTTGCAGTGCCTGTGCCCCTAAAGCCTTTGCAGTGCCTGTGCCCCTACAGCCTTTGCAGTGCCTATGCCCCTACAGCCTTTGCAGTGCCTGTGCCCCTACCGCCTTTGCAGTGCCTGTGCCCCTAAAGCCTTTGCAGTGCCTGTGCCCCTACAGCCTTTGCAGTGCTTGTGCCCCTACAGCCTTTGCAGTGCCTGTGCCCCTACAGCCTTTGCAGTGCCTGTGCCCCTACAGCCTTTGCAGTGCCTGTGCCCCTAAAGCCTTTGCAGTGCCTGTGCCCCTAAAGCCTTTGCAGTGCCTGTGCCCCTACAGCCTTTGCAGTGCCTATGCCCCTACAGCCTTTGCAGTGCCTGTGCCCCTACCGCCTTTGCAGTGCCTGTGCCCCTAAAGCCTTTGCAGTGCCTATGCCCCTACAGCCTTTGCAGTGCCTGTGCCCCTACAGCCTTTGCAGTGCCTGTGCCCCTAAAGCCTTTGCAGTGCCTGTGCCCCTACAGCCTTTGCAGTGCCTATGCCCCTAAAGCCTTTGCAGTGCATGTGCGCCTACAGCCTTTGCAGTGCATGTGCCCCTACAGCCTTTGCAGTGCCTGTGCCCCTACAGCCTTTGCAGTGCCTGTGCCCCTACAGCCTTTGCAGTGCCTGTGCCCCTAAAGCCTTTGCAGTGCCCATGCCCCTACAGCCTTTGCAGTGCCTATGCCCCTACAGCCTTTGCAGTGCCTGTGCCCCTACAGCCTTTGCAGTGCCCATGCCCCTACAGCCTTTGCAGTGCCTATGCCCCTACAGCCTTTGCAGTGCCTGTGCCCCTAAAGCCTTTGCAGTGCCCATGCCCCTACAGCCTTTGCAGTGCCTATGCCCCTACAGCCTTTGCAGTGCCCATGCCCCTACAGCCTTTGCAGTGCATGTGCGCCTACAGCCTTTGCAGTGCCTGTGCCCCTACAGCCTTTGCAGTGCCTGTGCCCCTACAGCCTTTGCAGTGCCTGTGCCCCTAAAGCCTTTGCAGTGCCTATGCCCCTACAGCCTTTGCAGTGCCTGTGCCCCTAAAGCCTTTGCAGTGCCTGTGCCCCTACAGCCTTTGCAGTGCCTGTGCCCCTACAGCCTTTGCAGTGCCTGTGCCCCTAAAGCCTTTGCAGTGCCTGTGCCCCTAAAGCCTTTGCAGTGCCTGTGCCCCTACAGCCTTTGCAGTGCCTATGCCCCTACAGCCTTTGCAGTGCCTGTGCCCCTACCGCCTTTGCAGTGCCTGTGCCCCTAAAGCCTTTGCAGTGCCTGTGCCCCTACAGCCTTTGCAGTGCTTGTGCCCCTACAGCCTTTGCAGTGCCTGTGCCCCTACAGCCTTTGCAGTGCCTGTGCCCCTACAGCCTTTGCAGTGCTTGTGCCCCTACAGCCTTTGCAGTGCCTATGCCCCTACAGCCTTTGCAGTGCCTGTGCCCCTACAGCCTTTGCAGTGCCTATGCCCCTACAGCCTTTGCAGTGCCTATGCCCCTACAGCCTTTGCAGTGCCTGTGCCTCTACAGCCTTTGCAGTGCCTGTGCCCCTACAGCCTTTGCAGTGCCCACGCCCCTACAGCCTTTGCAGTGCCTGTGCCCCTACAGCCTTTGCAGTGCCATTGCCCCTACAGCCTTTGCAGTGCCTATGCCCCTACAGCCTTTGCAGTGCCTATGACCCTACAGCCTTTGCAGTGCCTGTCTGCCTACAGCCTTTGCAGTGCCTATGCCCCTACAGCCTTTGCAGTGCCTATGCCCCTACGGCCTTTGCAGTGCTCATGCCCCTACAGCCTTTGCAGTGCCTATGCCCCTACCGCCTTTGCAGTGCCTGTGCCTCTACAGCCTTTGCAGTGCCTATGCCCCTACAGCCTTTGCAGTGCCTATGGCCCTACGGCCTTTGCAGTGCCTATGCCCCTACAGCCTTTGCAGTGCCTGTGCCCCTACCGCCTTTGCAGTGACTGTGCCCCTACAGCCTTTGCAGTGCCTATGCCCCTACAGCCTTTGCAGTGCCTATGTCCCTACAGGCTTTGCAGTGCCTGTGCCCCTAAAGCCTTTGCAGTGCCTATGCCCCTACAGCCTTTGCAGTGCCTTTGCCCCTACAGCCTTTGCAGTGCCTATGCCCCTACAGCCTTTGCAGTGCCTATGCCCCTACAGCCTTTGCAGTGCCTGTGTGCCTACAGCCTTTGCAGTGCCTATGCCCCTACAGCCTTTGCAGTGCCTGTGCCCCTACCGCCTTTGCAGTGCCTGTGCCTCTACAGCCTTTGCAGTGCCTATGTCTCTACAGCCTTTGCAGTGCCTATGCCCCTACAGCCTTTGCAGTGCCTATGACCCTACAGCCTTTGCAGTGCCTGTGTGCCTACAGCCTTTGCAGTGCCTATGCCCCTACCGCCTTTGCAGTGCCTGTGCCTCTACAGCCTTTGCAGTGCCTATGCCCCTACAGCCTTTGCAGTGCCTATGGCCCTACGGCCTTTGCAGTGCCTATGCCCCTACAGCCTTTCCTGTGCCTGTGCCCCTACCGCCTTTGCAGTGACTGTGCCTCTACAGCCTTTGCAGTGCCTATGCCCCTACAGCCTTTGCAGTGCCTATGTCCCTACAGGCTTTGCAGTGCCTGTGCCCCTAAAGCCTCTGCAGTGCCTATGCCCCTACAGCCTTTGCAGTGCCTATGCCCCTACAGCCTTTGCAGTGCCTGTGTGCCTACAGCCTTTGCAGTGCCTATGCCCCTACAGCCTTTGCAGTACCTATGCCCCTACGGCCGTTGCAGTGCCTGTGCCCCTACAGCCTTTGCAGTGCCTATGCGCCTACAGCCTTTGCAGTGCCTATGCCCCTACAGCCTTTGCAGTGCCTGTGCCCCTACAGCCTTTGCAGTGCCTCTGCCCCTACAGCCTTTGCAGTGCCTGTGCCCCTACAGCCTTTGCAGTGCCTATGCCCCTACAGCCTTTGCAGTACCTGTGCCCCTACAGCCTTTGCAGTGCCTGTGCCCCTACAGCCTTTGCAGTACCTGTGCCCCTACAGCCTTTGCAGTGCCTGTGCCCCTACAGCCTTGGCAGTGCCTATGCCCCTACAGCCTTTGCAGTGCCTGTGCCCCTAAAGCCTTTGCAGTGCCTATGCCCCTACAGCCTTTGCAGTGCCTGTGCCCCTACAGCCTTATCAGTGCCCTGTGCCCCTACAGCCTTTGCAGTGCCTGTGCCCCTAAAGCCTTTGCAGTGCCTATGCCCATACAGCCTTTGCAGTGCCTGTGTGCCTACAGCCTTTGCAGTGCCTATGCCCCTACAGCCTTTGCAGTGCCTGTGCCCCTACAGCCTTTGCAGTGCCTATGCCCCTACAGCCTTTGCAGTGCTTGTGCCCCTACAGCCTTTGCAGTGCCTATGCCCCTACAGCCTTTGCAGTGCCTATGCGCCTACAGCCTTTGCAGTGCCTGTGCCCCTACAGCCTTTGCAGTGCCTGTGCCCCTACAGCCTTTGCAGTTCCTGTACCCCTACAGCCTTTGCAGTGCCTGTGCCCCTACAGCCTTTGCAGTGCCTGTGCCCCTACAGCCTTTGCAGTGCCTGTGCCCCTACAGCCTTTGCAGTGTCTGTGCCCCTACAGACTTTGCAGTGCCTGTGCCCCTACAGCCTTTGCAGTGCCTATGAGCCTACAGCCTTTGCAGTGCCTGTGCCCCTACAGCCTTTGCAGTGCCTGTGCCCCTCCAGCCTTTGCAGTGCCTGTGCCCCTACAGCCTCTGCAGTGCCTGTGCCCCTACAGCCTTTGCAGCTCCTGTACCCCTACAGCCTTTGCAGTGCCTGTGCCCCTACAGCCTTTGCAGTGCCTTTGCCCCTACAGCCTTTGCAGTGCCTGTGCCCCTACAGCCTTTGCAGTGTCTGTGCCCCTACAGCCTTTGCAGTGCCCTGTGCCCCTACAGCCTTTGCAGTGCCTGTGCCCCTAAAGCCTTTGCAGTGCCTATGCGCCTACAGCCTTTGCAGTGCCTATGCCCCTACAGCCTTTGCAGTGCCCATGCCCCTACAGCGTTTGCAGTGCCTGTGCCCCTACAGCCTTTGCAGTGCCTGTGCCCCTACAGCCTTTGCAGTGCCTGTGCCCCTAAAGCCTTTGCAGTGCCTATGCCCCTACAGCCTTTGCAGTGCCTGTGCCCCTACAGCCTTTGCAGTGCCTGTGTGCCTACAGCCTTTGCAGTGCCTGTGCCCCTACAGCCTTTGCAGTGCCTGTGCCCCTACAGCCTTTGCAGTGCCTGTGCCCCTGCAGCCTTTGCAGTGCCTGTGCCCCTACCGCCTTTGCAGTGCCTATGCCCCTACAGCCTTTGCAGTGCCTGTGCCCCTACAGCCTTTGCAGTGCCTGTGCCCCTACAGCCTTTGCAGTGCCTGTGTGCCTACAGCCTTTGCAGTGCCTGTGCCCCTACAGCCTTTGCAGTGCCTCTGCCCCTACAGCCTTTGCAGTGCCTGTGTGCCTACAGCCTTTGCAGTGCCTGTGCCCCTACAGCCTTTGCAGTGCCTGTGCCCCTACAGCTTTTGCAGTGCCTGTGCCCCTGCAGCCTTTGCAGTGCCTGTGCCCCTACCGCCTTTGCAGTGCCTATGCCCCTACAGCCTTTGCAGTGCCTGTGCCCCTACAGCCTTTGCAGTGCCTGTGCCCCTACAGCCTTTGCAGTGCCTATGCGCCTACAGCCTTTGCAGTGCCTGTGCCCCTACAGCCTTTGCAGTGCCTGTGCCCCTACAGCCTTTGCAGTGCCTGTGCCCCTACAGCCTTTGCAGTGCCTGTGCCCCTAAAGCCTTTGCAGTGCCTGTGCCCCTACAGCCTTTGCAGTGCCTGTGCCCCTACAGCCTTTGCAGTGCCTGTGCCCCTACAGCCTTTGCAGTGCCTGTGCCCCTACAGCCTTTGCAGTGCCTATGCGCCTACAGCCTTTGCAGTGCCTGTGCCCCTACAGCCTTTGCAGTGCCTGTGCCCCTACAGCCTTTGCAGTGCCTGTGCCCCTACAGCCTTTGCAGTGCCTGTGTGCCTACAGCCTTTGCAGTGCCTGTGCCCCTACAGCCTTTGCAGTGCCTGTGCCCCTACAGCCTTTGCAGTGCCTGTGCCCCTGCAGCCTTTGCAGTGCCTGTGCCCCTACCGCCTTTGCAGTGCCCGTGCCCCTACAGCCTTTGCAGTGCCTGTGCCCCTACCGCCTTTGCAGTGCCTATGCCCCTACAGCCTTTGCAGTGCCTGTGCCCCTACAGCCTTTGCAGTGCCTGTGCCCCTACAGCCTTTGCAGTGCCTGTGCCCCTACAGCCTTTGCAGTGCCTGTGCCCCTACAGCCTTTGCAGTGCCTGTGCCCCTAAAGCCTTTGCAGTGCCTATGCCCCTACAGCCTTTGCAGTGCCTGTGCCCCTACAGCCTTTGCAGTGCCTGTGTGCCTACAGCCTTTGCAGTGCCTGTGCCCCTACAGCCTTTGCAGTGCCTGTGCCCCTACAGCCTTTGCAGTGCCTGTGCCCCTGCAGCCTTTGCAGTGCCTGTGCCCCTACCGCCTTTGCAGTGCCCGTGCCCCTACAGCCTTTGCAGTGCCTGTGCCCCTACCGCCTTTGCAGTGCCTATGCCCCTACAGCCTTTGCAGTGCCTGTGCCCCTACAGCCTTTGCAGTGCCTATGCCCCTACAGCCTTTGCAGTGCCTGTGCCCCTACAGCCTTTGCAGTGCCTGTGTGCCTACAGCCTTTGCAGTGCCTGTGCCCCTACAGCCTTTGCAGTGCCTGTGCCCCTACAGCCTTTGCAGTGCCTGTGCCCCTGCAGCCTTTGCAGTGCCTGTGCCCCTACAGCCTTTGCAGTGCCCGTGCCCCTACAGCCTTTGCAGTGCCTGTGCCCCTACCGCCTTTGCAGTGCCTATGCCCCTACAGCCTTTGCAGTGCCTGTGCCCCTACAGCCTTTGCAGTGCCTATGCCCCTACAGCCTTTGCAGTGCCTATGCCCCTACAGCCTTTGCAGTGCCTGTTCCCCTACAGCCTTTGCAGTGCCTGTGGCCCTACAGCCTTTGCAGTGCCTATGCCCCTACAGCCTTTGCAGTGCCTATGCCCCTACAGCCTTTGCAGTGCCTGTTCCCCTACAGCCTTTGCAGTGCCTGTGGCCCTACAGCCTTTGCAGTGCCCGTGCCCCTTCAGCCTTTGCAGTGCCCGTGCCCCTACAGCCTTTGCAGTGCCTGTGCCCCTACAGCCTTTGCAGTGCCTATGCCCCTTAAGCCTTTGCAGTGCCTGTGCCCCTACAGCCTTTGCAGTGCCTGTGCCCCTACAGCCTTTGCAGTGCCCGTGCGCCTACAGCCTTTGCAGTGCCTGTGCCCCTACAGCCTTTGCAGTGCCTGTGCCCTTACAGCCTTTGCAGTGCCTGTGCCCCTACAGCCTTTGCAGTGCCTGTGCCCCTACAGCCTTTGCAGTGCCTGTGCCCCTACAGCCTTTGCAGTGCCTGTGCCCCTACAGCCTTTGCAGTGCCTGTGCCCCTACAGCCTTTGCAGTGCCTGTGCCCCTACAGCCTTTGCAGTGCCTGTGCCCCTACAGCCTTTGCAGTGCCCATGCCCCTAAGGCCTTTGCAGTGCCTGTGCCCCTACAGCCTTTGCAGTGCCCGTGCGCCTACAGCCTTTGCAGTGCCTGTGCCCCTACAGCCTTTGCAGTGCCTGTGCCCCTACAGCCTTTGCAGTGCCCGTGCCCCTACAGCCTTTGCAGTGCCTGTGCCCCTACAGCCTTTGCATTGGCCATGCCCCTAAAGCCTTTGCAGTGCCTGTGCCCCTACAGCCTTTGCAGTGCCTGTGCCCCTACAGCCTTTGCAGTGCCTGTGCCCCTGAAGCCTTTGCAATGCCTGTGCCCCTAAAGCCTTTGCAGTGCCTGTGCCCCTACAGCCTTTGCAGTGCCTGTGCCCCTACAGCCTTTGCAGTGCCTGTGCCCCTACAGCCTTTGCAGTGCCTGTGCCCCTAAAGCCTTTGCAGTGCCTGTGCCCCTACAGCCTTTGCAGTGCATGTGCCCCTACAGCCTTTGCAGTGCCTGTGCCCCTACAGCCTTTGCAGTGCCTGTGCCCCTAAAGCCTTTGCAGTGCCTGTGCCCCTACAGCCTTTGTAGTGCCCGTGCGCCTACAGCCTTTGCAGTGCCCATGCCCCTAAAGCCTTTGCAGTGCCTGTGCCCCTACAGCCTTTGCAGTGCCTGTGCCCCTAAAGCCTTTGCAGTGCCTGTGCCCCTACAGCCTTTGCAGTGCCCATGCCCCTAAAGCCTTTGCAGTGCCTGTGCCCCTACAGCCTTTGCAGTGCATGTGCCCCTACAGCCTTTGCAGTGCCCGTGCCCCTACAGCCTTTGCAGTGCCTGTGCCCCTACAGCCTTTGCATTGGCCATGCCCCTAAAGCCTTTGCAGTGCCTGTGCCCCTACAGCCTTTGCAGTGCCTGTGCCCCTACAGCCTTTGCAGTGCCTGTGCCCCTACAGCCTTTGCAGTGCCTGTGCCCCTACAGCCTTTGTAGTGCCCCTGCGCCTACAGCCTTTGCAGTGCCGATGCCCCTAAAGCCTTTGCAGTGCCTGTGCCCCTACAGCCTTTGCAGTGCCTGTGCCCCTAAAGCCTTTGCAGTGCCTGTGCCCCTACAGCCTTTGCAGTGCCTGTGCCCCTAAAGCCTTTGCAGTGCCCGTGCCCCTACAGCCTTTGCAGTGCCTGTGCCCCTAAAGCCTTTGCAGTGCCTGTGCCCCTACAGCCTTTGCAGTGCCTGTGCCCCTAAAGCCTTTGCAGTGCCTGTGCCCCTACAGCCTTTGCAGTGCCTGTGCCTCTAAAGCCTTTGCAGTGCCTGTGCCCCTACAGCCTTTGCAGTGCCTGTGCCCCTAAAGCCTTTGCAGTGCCTGTGCCCCTACAGCCTTTGCAGTGCCTATGCCCCTACAGCCTTTGCAGTGCCTGTGCCCCTAAAGCCTTTGCAGTGCCTGTGCCCCTACAGCCTTTGCAGTGCCTGTGCCCCTAAAGCCTTTGCAGTGCCCATGCCCCTACAGCCTTTGCAGTGCCTGTGCCCCTACAGCCTTTGCAATGCCTGTGCCCCTACAGCCTTTGCAGTGCCTGTGCCCCTACAGCCTTTGCAGTGCCTGTGCCCCTAAAGCCTTTGCAGTGCCTGTGCCCCTACAGCCTTTGCAGTGCCTGTGCCCCTAAAGCCTTTGCAGTGCCTGTGCCCCTAAAGCCTTTGCAGTGCCTGTGCCCCTACAGCCTTTGCAGTGGCTATGCCCCTACAGCCTTTGCAGTGCCCATGCCCCTACAGCCTTTGCAGTGCCTGTGCCCCTACAGCCTTTGCAATGCCTGTGCCCCTACAGCCTTTGCAGTGCCTGTGCCCCTACAGCCTTTGCAGTGCCTGTGCCCCTAAAGCCTTTGCAGTGCCTGTGCCCCTACAGCCTTTGCAGTGCCTGTGCCCCTACAGCCTTTGCAGTGCCTGTGCCCCTAAAGCCTTTGCAGTGCCTGTGCCCCTACAGCCTTTGCAGTGCCTGTGCCCCTAAAGCCTTTGCAGTGCATGTGCCCCTACAGCCTTTGCAGTGCCTGTGCCCCTAAAGCCTTTGCAGTGCCTGTGCCCCTACAGCCTTTGCAGTGCCTGTGCCCCTAAAGCCTTTGCAGTGCCTGTGCCCCTACAGCCTTTGCAGTGCCTGTGCCCCTAAAGCCTTTGCAGTGCATGTGCCCCTACAGCCTTTGCAGTGCCTGTGCCCCTAAAGCCTTTGCAGTGCATGTGCCCCTACAGCCTTTGCAGTGCCTGTGCCCCTACAGCCTTTGCAGTGCCCGTGCCCCTACAGCCTTTGCAGTGCCTGTGCCCCTACAGCCTTTGCATTGGCCATGCCCCTAAAGCCTTTGCAGTGCCCGTGCCCCTACAGCCTTTGCAGTGCCTGTTCCCCTACAGCCTTTGCAGTGCCTGTGCCCCTACAGCCTTTGCAGTGCCTGTGCCCCTACAGCCTTTGCAGTGCCTGTGCCCCTAAAGCCTTTGCAGTGCCTGTGCCCCTAAAGCCTTTGCAGTGCATGTGCCCCTACAGCCTTTGCAGTGCCTGTGCCCCTAAAGCCTTTGCAGTGCATGTGCCCCTACAGCCTTTGCAGTGCCTGTGCCCCTAAAGCCTTTGCAGTGCCTGTGCCCCTACAGCCTTTGCAGTGCCTGTGCCCCTAAAGCCTTTGCAGTGCCTGTGCCCCTACAGCCTTTGCAGTGCCCATGCCCCTACAGCCTTTGCAGTGCCTGTGCCCCTACAGCCTTTGCAGTGCCTGTGCCCCTAAAGCCTTTGCAGTGCCTGTGCCCCTGCAGCCTTTGCAGTGCCTGTGCCCCTACAGCCTTTGCAGTGCCTGTGCCCCTAAAGCCTTTGCAGTGCATGTGCCCCTACAGCCTTTGCAGTGCCTGTGCCCCTACAGCCTTTGCAGTGCCCGTGCCCCTACAGCCTTTGCAGTGCCTGTGCCCCTACAGCCTTTGCATTGGCCATGCCCCTAAAGCCTTTGCAGTGCCCGTGCCCCTACAGCCTTTGCAGTGCCTGTTCCCCTACAGCCTTTGCAGTGCCTGTGCCCCTACTGCCTTTGCAGTGCCTGTGCCCCTACAGCCTTTGCAGTGCCTGTGCCCCTACAGCCTTTGCAGTGCCTGTGCCCCTACAGCCTTTGCAGTGCCTGTGCCCCTAAAGCCTTTGCAGTGCCTGTGCCCCTACAGCCTTTGCAGTGCCTGTGCCCCTAAAGCCTTTGCAGTGCCTGTGCCCCTACAGCCTTTGCAGTGCCTGTGCCCCTAAAGCCTTTGCAGTGCCTGTGCTCCTAAAGCCTTTGCAGTGCATGTGCCCCTACAGCCTTTGCAGTGCCTGTGCCCCTACAGCCTTTGCAGTGCCCGTGCCCCTACAGCCTTTGCAGTGCCTGTGCCCCTACAGCCTTTGCATTGGCCATGCCCCTAAAGCCTTTGCAGTGCCCGTGCCCCTACAGCCTTTGCAGTGCCTGTTCCCCTACAGCCTTTGCAGTGCCTGTGCCCCTACAGCCTTTGCAGTGCCTGTGCCCCTACAGCCTTTGCAGTGCCTGTGCCCCTAAAGCCTTTGCAGTGCCTGTGCCCCTAAAGCCTTTGCAGTGCATGTGCCCCTACAGCCTTTGCAGTGCCTGTGCCCCTAAAGCCTTTGCAGTGCCTGTGCCCCTACAGCCTTTGCAGTGCCTGTGCCCCTAAAGCCTTTGCAGTGCATGTGCCCCTACAGCCTTTGCAGTGCCTGTGCCCCTACAGCCTTTGCAGTGCCTGTGCCCCTACAGCCTTTGCAGTGCCTGTGCCCCTACAGCCTTTGCAGTGCCTGTGCCCCTAAAGCCTTTGCAGTGCCTGTGCCCCTAAAGCCTTTGCAGTGCATGTGCCCCTACAGCCTTTGCAGTGCCTGTGCCCCTAAAGCCTTTGCAGTGCCTGTGCCCCTACAGCCTTTGCAGTGCCTGTGCCCCTAAAGCCTTTGCAGTGCCTGTGCCCCTACAGCCTTTGCAGTGCCCATGCCCCTAAAGCCTTTGCAGTGCCTGTGCCCCTACAGCCTTTGCAGTGCCTGTGCCCCTAAAGCCTTTGCAGTGCCTGTGCCCCTACAGCCTTTGCAGTGCCTGTGCCCCTACAGCCTTTGCAATGCCTGTGCCCCTTCAGCCTTTGCAGTGCCTGTGCCCCTACAGCCTTTGCAGTGCCCATGCCCCTACAGCCTTTGCAGTGCCTGTGCCCCTACAGCCTTTGCAGTGCCTGTGCCCCTAAAGCCTTTGCAGTGCCTGTGCCCCTACAGCCTTTGCAGTGCCTGTGCCCCTACAGCCTTTGCAATGCCTGTGCCCCTTCAGCCTTTGCAGTGCATGTGCCCCTACAGCCTTTGCAGTGCCCATGCCCCTAAAGCCTTTGCAGTGCCTGTGCCCCTACAGCCTTTGCAGTGCCTGTGCCCCTAAAGCCTTTGCAGTGCCTGTGCCCCTACAGCCTTTGCAGTGCCTGTGCCCCTACAGCCTTTGCAGTGCCTGTGCCCCTACAGCCTTTGCAGTGCCTGTGCCCCTACAGCCTTTGCAGTGCCTGTGCCCCTAAAGCCTTTGCAGTGCATGTGCCCCTACAGCCTTTGCAGTGCCCATGCCCCTAAAGCCTTTGCAGTGCCTGTGCCCCTACAGCCTTTGCAGTGCCTGTGCCCCTAAAGCCTTTGCAGTGCCTGTGCCCCTAAAGCCTTTGCAGTGCCTATGCCCCTACAGCCTTTGCAGTGCCTGTGCCCCTACAGCCTTTGCAGTGCCTGTGCCCCTACAGCCTTTGCAGTGCCTGTGCCCCTACAGCCTTTGCAGTGCCTGTGCCCCTACAGCCTTTGCAGTGCCTGTGCCCCTAAAGCCTTTGCAGTGCCTGTGCCCCTACAGCCTTTGCAGTGCATGTGCCCCTACAGCCTTTGCAGTGCCCATGCCCCTACAGCCTTTGCAGTGCCTGTGCCCCTAAAGCCTTTGCAGTGCCTGTGCCCCTACAGCCTTTGCAGTGCCTGTGCCCCTGCAGCCTTTGCATTGCGTATGCCCCTGCAGCCTTTGCATTGCGTATGCCCCTACAGCCTTTGCAGTGCCTGTGCCCCTAAAGCCTTTGCAGTGCCTGTGCCCCTAAAGCCTATGCAGTGCCCGTGCTCCTACAGCCTTTGCAGTGCCTGTGCCCCTAAAGCCTTTGCAGTGCCTCTGCCCCTACAGCCTTTGCAGTGCCTGTGCCCCTACAGCCTTTGCAGTGCCTGTGCCCCTACAGCCTTTGCAGTGCCTGTGCCCCTAAAGCCTTTGCAGTGCCTGTGCCCCTACAGCCTTTGCAGTGCCTGTGCCCCTACAGCCTTTGCAGTGCCTGTGCCCCTACAGCCTTTGCAGTGCCCGTGCGCCTGCAGCCTTTGCAATGCCTGTGCCCCTACAGCCTTTGCAGTGCCTGTGCCCCTACAGCCTTTGCAGTGCCCGTGCCCCTAAAGCCTTTGCAGTGCCTGTGCCCCTAAAGCCTTTGCAGTGCCTGTGCCCCTACAGCCTTTGCAATGCCTGTGCCCCTAAAGCCTTTGCAGTGCCTGTGCCCCTACAGCCTTTGCAGTGCCTGTGCCCCTACAGCCTTTGCAGTGCCCGTGCGCCTGCAGCCTTTGCAATGCCTGTGCCCCTACAGCCTTTGCAGTGCCTGTGCCCCTACAGCCTTTGCAGTGCCCGTGCCCCTAAAGCCTTTGCAGTGCCTGTGCCCCTAAAGCCTTTGCAGTGCCTGTGCCCCTACAGCCTTTGCAGTGCCTGTGCGCCTGCAGCCTTTGCAATGCCTGTGCCCCTACAGCCTTTGCAGTGCCTGTGCCCCTACAGCCTTTGCAGTGCCCGTGCCCCTAAAGCCTTTGCAGTGCCTGTGCCCCTAAAGCCTTTGCAATGCCTGTGCCCCTACAGCCTTTGCAGTGCCTGTGCCCCTACAGCCTTTGCAGTGCCCGTGCGCCTACAGCCTTTGCAGTGCCTGTGCCCCTAAAGCCTTTGCAGTGCCTGTGCCCCTAAAGCCTTTGCAGTGCCTGTGCCCCTAAAGCCTCTGCAGTGCCTGTGCCCCTAAAGCCTTTGCAGTGCCTGTGCCCCTACAGCCTTTGCAGTGCCTGTGCCCCTACAGCCTTTGCAGTGCCCGTGCGCCTGCAGCCTTTGCAATGCCTGTGCCCCTACAGCCTTTGCAGTGCCCATGCCCCTACAGCCTTTGCAGTGCATGTGCCCCTACAGCCTTTGCAGTGCCTGTGCCCCTACAGCCTTTGCAGTGCCCGTGCCCCTAAAGCCTTTGCAGTGCCTGTGCCCCTAAAGCCTTTGCAATGCCTGTGCCCCTACAGCCTTTGCAGTGCCTGTGCCCCTACAGCCTTTGCAGTGCCTGTGCCCCTACAGCCTTTGCAGTGCCCGTGCGCCTACAGCCTTTGCAGTGCCTATGCCCCTACAGCCTTTGCAATGCCTGTGCCCCTACAGCCTTTGCAGTGCCTGAGCCCCTACAGCCTTTGCAGTGCCCGTGCGCCTACAGCCTTTGCAGTGCCTGTGCCCCTAAAGCCTTTGCAGTGCCTGTGCCCCTAAAGCCTTTGCAGTGCCTGTGCCCCTACAGCCTTTGCAGTGCCCGTGCTCCTACAGCCTTTGCAGTGCCTGTGCCCCTAAAGCCTTTGCAGTGCATGTGCCCCTACAGCCTTTGCAGTGCCTGTGCCTCTAAAGCCTTTGCAGTGCCTGTGCCCCTACAGCCTTTGCAGTGCCTGTGCCCCTACAGCCTTTGCAGTGCCTGTGCCCCTAAAGCCTTTGCAGTGCCTGTGCCCCTACAGCCTTTGCAGTGCCTGTGCCTCTAAAGCCTTTGCAGTGCCTGTGCCCCTACAGCCTTTGCAGTGCCTGTGCCCCTAAAGCCTTTGCAGTGCCTGTGCCCCTAAAGCCTTTGCAGTGCCTGTGCCCCTACAGCCTTTGCAGTGCCTGTGCCCCTAAAGCCTTTGCAGTGCCTGTGCCCCTACAGCCTTTGCAGTGCCTGTGCCCCTACAGCCTTTGCAGTGCCTGTGCCCCTAAAGCCTTTGCAGTGCCTGTGCCCCTAAAGCCTTTGCAGTGCCTGTGCCCCTACAGCCTTTGCAGTGCCTGTGCCCCTACAGCCTTTGCAGTGCCTGTGCCCCTACAGCCTTTGCAGTGCCTGTGCCCCTACAGCCTTTGCAGTGCCTGTGCCCCTACAGCCTTTGCAGTGCCTGTGCCCCTACAGCCTTTGCAGTGCCTGTGCCCCTACAGCCTTTGCAGTGCCTGTGCCCCTACAGCCTTTGCAGTGCCTGTGCCCCTAAAGCCTTTGCAGTGCCTGTGCCCCTACAGCCTTTGCAGTGCCTGTGCCCCTACAGCCTTTGCAGTGCCTGTGCCCCTACAGCCTTTGCAGTGCCTGTGCCCCTAAAGCCTTTGCAGTGCCTGTGCCCCTAAAGCCTTTGCAGTGCCTATGCCCCTACAGCCTTTGCAGTGCCTGTGCCCCTACAGCCTTTGCAGTGCCTGTGCCCCTACAGCCTTTGCAGTGCCTGTGCCCCTAAAGCCTTTGCAGTGCCTGTGCCCCTACAGCCTTTGCAGTGCCTGTGCCCCTACAGCCTTTGCAGTGCCTGTGCCCCTAAAGCCTTTGCAGTGCCTGTGCCCCTACAGCCTTTGCAGTGCCTGTGCCCCTACAGCCTTTGCAGTGCCTGTGCCCCTACAGCCTTTGCAGTGCCTGTGCCCCTACAGCCTTTGCAGTGCCTGTGCCCCTAAAGCCTTTGCAGTGCCTGTGCCCCTACAGCCTTTGCAGTGCCTGTGCCCCTACAGCCTTTGCAGTGCCTGTGCCCCTACAGCCTTTGCAGTGCCTGTGCCCCTAAAGCCTTTGCAGTGCCTGTGCCCCTAAAGCCTTTGCAGTGCCTATGCCCCTACAGCCTTTGCAGTGCCTGTGCCCCTACAGCCTTTGCAGTGCCTGTGCCCCTAAAGCCTTTGCAGTGCCTGTGCCCCTACAGCCTTTGCAGTGCCTGTGCCCCTACAGCCTTTGCAGTGCCTATGCCCCTACAGCCTTTGCAGTGCCTGTGCCCCTAAAGCCTTTGCAGTGCCTGTGCCCCTACAGCCTTTGCAGTGCCTGTGCCCCTACAGCCTTTGCAGTGCCTATGCCCCTAAAGCCTTTGCAGTGCCTGTGCCCCTAAAGCCTTTGCAGTGCCTGTGCCCCTACAGCCTTTGCAGTGCCTGTGCCCCTACAGCCTTTGCAGTGCCCGTGCCCCTAAAGCCTTTGCAGTGCCTATGCCCCTAAAGCCTTTGCAGTGCCTGTGCCCCTAAAGCCTTTGCAGTGCCTGTGCCCCTACAGCCTTTGCAGTGCCTGTGCCCCTAAAGCCTTTGCAGTGCCTGTGCCCCTACAGCCTTTGCAGTGCCTGTGCCCCTACAGCCTTTGCAGTGCCTATGCCCCTACAGCCTTTGCAGTGCCCATGCCCCTACAGCCTTTGCAGTGCCTGTGCCCCTAAAGCCTTTGCAGTGCCTGTGCCCCTACAGCCTTTGCAGTGCCTGTGCCCCTAAAGCCTTTGCAGTGCCTGTGCCCCTACAGCCTTTGCAGTGCCTGTGCCCCTACAGCCTTTGCAGTGCCTGTGCCCCTACAGCCTTTGCAGTGCCTGTGCCCCTACAGCCTTTGCAGTGTCTGTGCCCCTACAGCCTTTGCAGTGCCTGTGCCCCTAAAGCCTTTGCAGTGCCTGTGCCCCTACAGCCTTTGCAGTGCCTATGCCCCTACAGCCTTTGCAGTGCCTGTGCCCCTACAGCCTTTGCAGTGCCTGTGCCCCTAAAGCCTTTGCAGTGCCTGTGCCCCTACAGCCTTTGCAATGCCTGTGCCCCTACAGCCTTTGCAGTGCCTGTGCCCCTAAAGCCTTTGCAGTGCCTGTGCCCCTACAGCCTTTGCAGTGCCTGTGCCCCTACAGCCTTTGCAGTGCCTATGCCCCTACAGCCTTTGCAGTGCCTGTGCCCCTAAAGCCTTTGCAGTGCCTGTGCCCCTACAGCCTTTGCAGTGCCTGTGCCCCTACAGCCTTTGCAGTGCCTGTGCCCCTAAAGCCTTTGCAGTGCCTGTGCCCCTAAAGCCTTTGCAGTGCCTGTGCCCCTACAGCCTTTGCAGTGCCTGTGCCCCTACAGCCTTTGCAGTGCCTGTGCCCCTACAGCCTTTGCAGTGCCTGTGCCCCTACAGCCTTTGCAGTGCCTGTGCCCCTAAAGCCTTTGCAGTGCCTGTGCCCCTACAGCCTTTGCAGTGCCTATGCCCCTACAGCCTTTGCAGTGCCTGTGCCCCTAAAGCCTTTGCAGTGCCTGTGCCCCTACAGCCTTTGCAGTGCCTGTGCCCCTACAGCCTTTGCAGTGCATGTGCCCCTAAAGCCTTTGCAGTGCCTGTGCCCCTACAGCCTTTGCAATGCCTGTGCCCCTACAGCCTTTGCAGTGCCTATGCCCCTACAGCCTTTGCAGTGCCTGTGCCCCTACAGCCTTTGCAGTGCCTGTGCCCCTACAGCCTTTGCAGTGCCTGTGCCCCTACAGCCTTTGCAGTGCCTGTGCCCCTACAGCCTTTGCAGTGCCTGTGCCCCTACAGCCTTTGCAGTGCCTGTGCCCCTACAGCCTTTGCAGTACCTGTGCCCCTACAGCCTTTGCAGTGCCCGTGCGCCTACAGCCTTTGCAGTGCCTGTGCCCCTAAAGCCTTTGCAGTGCCTGTGCCCCTAAAGCCTTTGCAGTGCCTGTGCCCCTAAAGCCTTTGCAGTGCCTGTGCCCCTAAAGCCTTTGCAGTGCCTGTGCCCCTAAAGCCTTTGCAGTGCCCGTGCTCCTACAGCCTTTGCAGTGCCTGTGCCCCTACAGCCTTTGCAGTGCCTGTGCCCCTACAGCCTTTGCAGTGCCTGTGCCCCTAAAGCCTTTGCAGTGCCTGTGCCCCTAAAGCCTTTGCAGTGCCCGTGCTCCTACAGCCTTTGCAGTGCCTGTGCCCCTACAGCCTTTGCAGTGCCTGTGCCCCTACAGCCTTTGCAGTGCCTGTGCCCCTACAGCCTTTGCAGTGCCTGTGCCCCTACAGCCTTTGCAGTGCCTGTGCCCCTAAAGCCTTTGCAGTGCCTGTGCCCCTACAGCCTTTGCAGTGCCTGTGCCCCTACAGCCTTTGCAGTGCCTGTGCCCCTACAGCCTTTGCAGTGCCTGTGCCCCTACAGCCTTTGCAGTGCCTGTGCCCCTACAGCCTTTGCAGTGCCTGTGCCCCTACAGCCTTTGCAGTGCCTGTGCCCCTAAAGCCTTTGCAGTGCCTGTGCCCCTACAGCCTTTGCAGTGCCTGTGCCCCTACAGCCTTTGCAGTGCCTGTGCCCCTACAGCCTTTGCAGTGCCTGTGCCCCTAAAGCCTTTGCAGTGCCTGTGCCCCTAAAGCCTTTGCAGTGCCCGTGCCCCTACAGCCTTTGCAGTGCCTGTGCCCCTAAAGCCTTTGCAGTGCATGTGCCCCTACAGCCTTTGCAGTGCCTGTGCCCCTAAAGCCTTTGCAGTGCCTGTGCCCCTACAGCCTTTGCAGTGCCTGTGCCCCTACAGCCTTTGCAGTGCCTGTGCCCCTAAAGCCTTTGCAGTGCATGTGCCCCTACAGCCGTTGCAGTGCCTGTGCCCCTAAAGCCTTTGCAGTGCCTGTGCCCCTACAGCCTTTGCAGTGCCTGTGCCCCTAAAGCCTTTGCAGTGCCTGTGCCCCTACAGCCTTTGCAGTGCCTGTGCCCCTAAAGCCTTTGCAGTGCCTGTGCCCCTACAGCCTTTGCAGTGCCTGTGCCCCTACAGCCTTTGCAGTGCCTGTGCCCCTAAAGCCTTTGCAGTGCCTGTGCCCCTACAGCCTTTGCAGTGCCTGTGCCCCTACAGCCTTTGCAGTGCCTGTGCCCCTACAGCCTTTGCAGTGCCTGTGCCCCTACAGCCTTTGCAGTGCCTGTGCCCCTACAGCCTTTGCAGTGCCTGTGCCCCTACAGCCTTTGCAGTGCCCATGCCCCTACAGCCTTTGCAGTGCCTGTGCCCCTAAAGCCTTTGCAGTGCCTATGCCCCTACAGCCTTTGCAGTGCCCATGCCCCTAAAGCCTTTGCAGTGCCCGTGCCCCTAAAGCCTTTGCAGTGCCTGTGCCCCTACAGCCTTTGCAGTGCCTGTGCCCCTACAGCCTTTGCAGTGCCTGTGCCCCTACAGCCTTTGCAGTGCCTGTGCCCCTACAGCCTTTGCAGTGCCTATGCCCCTACAGCCTTTGCAGTGCCTGTGCCCCTAAAGCCTTTGCAGTGCCTGTGCCCCTACAGCCTTTGCAGTGCCTGTGCCCCTAAAGCCTTTGCAGTGCCTATGCCCCTACAGCCTTTGCAGTGCCTGTGCCCCTACAGCCTTTGCAGTGCCTATGCCCCTACAGCCTTTGCAATGCCTGTGCCCCTACAGCCTTTGCAGTGCCTGTGCCCCTACAGCCTTTGCAGTGCCTGTGCCCCTACAGCCTTTGCAGTGCCTGTGCCCCTAAAGCCTTTGCAGTGCCTATGCCCCTACAGCCTTTGCAGTGCCTATGCCCCTACAGCCTTTGCAGTGCCTGTGCCCCTACAGCCTTTGCAGTGCCTGTGCCCCTACAGCCTTTGCAGTGTCTGTGCCCCTACAGCCTTTGCAGTGCCTGTGCCCCTAAAGCCTTTGCAGTGCCTATGCCCCTAAAGCCTTTGCAGTGCCTGTGCCCCTACAGCCTTTGCAGTGCCTGTGCCCCTACAGCCTTTGCAGTGCCTGTGCCCCTACAGCCTTTGCAGTGCCTGTGCCCCTACAGCCTTTGCAGTGCCTGTGCCCCTACAGCCTTTGCAGTGCCTGTGCCCCTACAGCCTTTGCAGTGCCTGTGCCCCTAAAGCCTTTGCAGTGCCTGTGCCCCTACAGCCTTTGCAGTGCCTGTGCCCCTACAGCCTTTGCAGTGCCTATGCCCCTACAGCCTTTGCAGTGCCTGTGCCCCTACAGCCTTTGCAGTGCCTATGCCCCTACAGCCTTTGCAGTGCCTGTGCCCCTACAGCCTTTGCAGTGCCTGTGCCCCTAAAGCCTTTGCAGTGCCTGTGCCCCTACAGCCTTTGCAGTGCCTATGCCCCTACAGCCTTTGCAGTGCCTGTGCCCCTACAGCCTTTGCAGTGCCTGTGCCCCTAAAGCCTTTGCAGTGCCTGTGCCCCTACAGCCTTTGCAGTGCCTGTGCCCCTACAGCCTTTGCAGTGCCTATGCCCCTACAGCCTTTGCAGTGCCTGTGCCCCTACAGCCTTTGCAGTGCCTGTGCCCCTAAAGCCTTTGCAGTGCCTGTGCCCCTACAGCCTTTGCAGTGCCTGTGCCCCTAAAGCCTTTGCAGTGCCTGTGCCCCTAAAGCCTTTGCAGTGCCTGTGCCCCTAAAGCCTTTGCAGTGCCTGTGCCCCTAAAGCCTTTGCAGTGCCTGTGCCCCTACAGCCTTTGCAGTGCCTGTGCCCCTACAGCCTTTGCAGTGCCTGTGCCCCTAAAGCCTTTGCAGTGCCTGTGCCCCTAAAGCCTTTGCAGTGCCTGTGCCCCTACAGCCTTTGCAGTGCCTATGCCCCTACAGCCTTTGCAGTGCCTGTGCCCCTACAGCCTTTGCAGTGCCTGTGCCCCTACAGCCTTTGCAGTGCCTATGCCCCTACAGCCTTTGCAGTGCCTGTGCCCCTACAGCCTTTGCAGTGCCTGTGCCCCTACAGCCTTTGCAGTGCCTGTGCCCCTACAGCCTTTGCAGTGCCTGTGCCCCTACAGCCTTTGCGGTGCCTGTGCCCCTAAAGCCTTTGCAGTGCCTGTGCCCCTAAAGCCTTTGCAGTGCCTATGCCCCTAAAGCCTTTGCAGTGCCTGTGCCCCTACAGCCTTTGCAGTGCCTGTGCCCCTACAGCCTTTGCAGTGCCTGTGCCCCTACAGCCTTTGCAGTGCCTGTGCCCCTACAGCCTTTGCAGTGCCTGTGCCCCTACAGCCTTTGCAGTGCCTATGCCCCTACAGCCTTTGCAGTGCCTGTGCCCCTACAGCCTTTGCAGTGCCTGTGCCCCTACAGCCTTTGCAGTGCCTGTGCCCCTAAAGCCTTTGCAGTGCCTGTGCCCCTACAGCCTTTGCAGTGCCTGTGCCCCTACAGCCTTTGCAGTGCCTGTGCCCCTACAGCCTTTGCAGTGCCTGTGCCCCTACAGCCTTTGCAGTGCCTGTGCCCCTACAGCCTTTGCAGTGCCTGTGCCCCTAAAGCCTTTGCAGTGCCTATGCCCCTAAAGCCTTTGCAGTGCCTGTGCCCCTACAGCCTTTGCAGTGCCTATGCCCCTACAGCCTTTGCAGTGCCTGTGCCCCTACAGCCTTTGCAGTGCCTGTGCCCCTACAGCCTTTGCAGTGCCTGTGCCCCTACAGCCTTTGCAGTGCCTGTGCCCCTACAGCCTTTGCGGTGCCTGTGCCCCTAAAGCCTTTGCAGTGCCTGTGCCCCTAAAGCCTTTGCAGTGCCTGTGCCCCTAAAGCCTTTGCAGTGCCTGTGCCCCTACAGCCTTTGCAGTGCCTATGCCCCTACAGCCTTTGCAGTGCCTATGCCCCTACAGCCTTTGCAGTGCCTATGCCCCTACAGCCTTTGCAGTGCCTGTGCCCCTACAGCCTTTGCAGTGCCTGTGCCCCTACAGCCTTTGCAGTGCCTGTGCCCCTACAGCCTTTGCAGTGCCTGTGCCCCTAAAGCCTTTGCAGTGCCTATGCCCCTAAAGCCTTTGCAGTGCCTGTGCCCCTAAAGCCTTTGCAGTGCCTGTGCCCCTACAGCCTTTGCAGTGCCTGTGCCCGTACAGCCTTTGCAGTGCCTGTGCCCCTACAGCCTTTGCAGTGCCTGTGCCCCTACAGCCTTTGCAGTGCCTGTGCCCCTACAGCCTTTGCAGTGCCTGTGCCCCTACAGCCTTTGCAGTGCCTGTGCCCCTAAAGCCTTTGCAGTGCCTGTGCCCCTAAAGCCTTTGCAGTGCCTGTGCCCCTACAGCCTTTGCAGTGCCTGTGCCCCTACAGCCTTTGCAGTGCCTGTGCCCCTACAGCCTTTGCAGTGCCTGTGCCCCTACAGCCTTTGCAGTGCCCATGCCCCTAAAGCCTTTGCAGTGCCTGTGCCCCTAAAGCCTTTGCAGTGCCTGTGCCCCTACAGCCTTTGCAGTGCCTGTGCCCCTACAGCCTTTGCAGTGCCTGTGCCCCTAAAGCCTTTGCAGTGCCTGTGCCCCTAAAGCCTTTGCAGTGCCTGTGCCCCTACAGCCTTTGCAGTGCCTGTGCCCCTACAGCCTTTGCAGTGCCTGTGCCCCTACAGCCTTTGCAGTGCCTGTGCCCCTACAGCCTTTGCAGTGCCTGTGCCCCTACAGCCTTTGCAGTGCCCATGCCCCTACAGCCTTTGCAGTGCCTGTGCCCCTAAAGCCTTTGCAGTGCCTGTGCCCCTACAGCCTTTGCAGTGCCTGTGCCCCTACAGCCTTTGCAGTGCCTGTGCCCCTACAGCCTTTGCAGTGCCTGTGCCCCTACAGCCTTTGCAGTGCCTGTGCCCCTACAGCCTTTGCAGTGCCTGTGCCCCTACAGCCTTTGCAGTGCCTATGCCCCTACAGCCTTTGCAGTGCCTGTGCCCCTACAGCCTTTGCAGTGCCTGTGCCCCTACAGCCTTTGCAGTGCCTGTGCCCCTACAGCCTTTGCAGTGCCTGTGCCCCTAAAGCCTTTGCAGTGCCTGTGCCCCTACAGCCTTTGCAGTGCCTGTGCCCCTACAGCCTTTGCAGTGCCTGTGCCCCTAAAGCCTTTGCAGTGCCTGTGCCCCTAAAGCCTTTGCAGTGCCTATGCCCCTAAAGCCTTTGCAGTGCCTGTGCCCCTACAGCCTTTGCAGTGCCTATGCCCCTAAAGCCTTTGCAGTGCCTGTGCCCCTAAAGCCTTTGCAGTGCCTGTGCCCCTACAGCCTTTGCAGTGCCTGTGCCCCTAAAGCCTTTGCAGTGCCTGTGCCCCTACAGCCTTTGCAGTGCCTGTGCCCCTACAGCCTTTGCAGTGCCTGTGCCCCTAAAGCCTTTGCAGTGCCTGTGCCCCTACAGCCTTTGCAGTGCCTGTGCCCCTACAGCCTTTGCAGTGCCTGTGCCCCTACAGCCTTTGCAGTGCCTGTGCCCCTACAGCCTTTGCAGTGCCTGTGCCCCTAAAGCCTTTGCAGTGCCTGTGCCCCTACAGCCTTTGCAGTGCCTATGCCCCTACAGCCTTTGCAGTGCCCATGCCCCTACAGCCTTTGCAGTGCCTATGCCCCTACAGCCTTTGCAGTGCCTGTGCCCCTACAGCCTTTGCAGTGCCTGTGCCCCTACAGCCTTTGCAGTGCCTGTGCCCCTACAGCCTTTGCAGTGCCTGTGCCCCTACATCCTTTGCAGTGCCTATGCCCCTACAGCCTTTGCAGTGCCTATGCCCCTACAGCCTTTGCAGTGCCTGTGCCCCTACAGCCTTTGCAGTGCCTGTGCCCCTACAGCCTTTGCAGTGCCTGTGCCCCTACAGCCTTTGCAGTGCCTGTGCCCCTACAGCCTTTGCAGTGCCTATGCCCCTACAGCCTTTGCAGTGCCTATGCCCCTACAGCCTTTGCAGTGCCTGTGCCCCTACAGCCTTTGCAGTGCCTGTGCCCCTACAGCCTTTGCAGTGCCTGTGCCCCTACAGCCTTTGCAGTGCCTGTGCCCCTAAAGCCTTTGCAGTGCCTGTGCCCCTACAGCCTTTGCAGTGCCTATGCCCCTACAGCCTTTGCAGTGCCCATGCCCCTACAGCCTTTGCAGTGCCTGTGCCCCTACAGCCTTTGCAGTGCCTGTGCCCCTACAGCCTTTGCAGTGCCTGTGCCCCTACAGCCTTTGCAGTGCCTGTGCCCCTAAAGCCTTTGCAGTGCCTGTGCCCCTACAGCCTTTGCAATGCCTGTGCCCCTACAGCCTTTGCAGTGCCTGTGCCCCTAAAGCCTTTGCAGTGCCTGTGCCCCTACAGCCTTTGCAGTGCCTGTGCCCCTACAGCCTTTGCAGTGCCTGTGCCCCTACAGCCTTTGCAGTGCCTGTGCCCCTAAAGCCTTTGCAGTGCCTGTGCCCCTACAGCCTTTGCAGTGCCTATGCCCCTACAGCCTTTGCAATGCCTGTGCCCCTACAGCCTTTGCAGTGCCTGTGCCCCTACAGCCTTTGCAGTGCCTGTGCCCCTACAGCCTTTGCAGTGCCTGTGCCCCTACAGCCTTTGCAGTGCCTGTGCCCCTAAAGCCTTTGCAGTGCCTGTGCCCCTACAGCCTTTGCAGTGCCTATGCCCCTACAGCCTTTGCAGTGCCTGTGCCCCTACAGCCTTTGCAGTGCCTATGCCCCTACAGCCTTTGCAGTGCCTGTGCCCCTACAGCCTTTGCAGTGCCTGTGCCCCTAAAGCCTTTGCAGTGCCTATGCCCCTACAGCCTTTGCAGTGCCTGTGCCCCTACAGCCTTTGCAGTGCCTGTGCCCCTACAGCCTTTGCAGTGCCTGTGCCCCTACAGCCTTTGCAGTGCCTGTGCCCCTACAGCCTTTGCAGTGCCTGTGCCCCTACAGCCTTTGCAGTGCCTATGCCCCTACAGCCTTTGCAATGCCTGTGCCCCTACAGCCTTTGCAGTGCCTGTGCCCCTAAAGCCTTTGCAGTGCCTGTGCCCCTACAGCCTTTGCAGTGCCTGTGCCCCTACAGCCTTTGCAGTGCCTGTGCCCCTACAGCCTTTGCAGTGCCTGTGCCCCTAAAGCCTTTGCAGTGCCTGTGCCCCTACAGCCTTTGCAATGCCTGTGCCCCTACAGCCTTTGCAGTGCCTGTGCCCCTACAGCCTTTGCAGTGCCTGTGCCCCTACAGCCTTTGCAGTGCCTGTGCCCCTAAAGCCTTTGCAGTGCCTGTGCCCCTACAGCCTTTGCAGTGCCTATGCCCCTACAGCCTTTGCAGTGCCTGTGCCCCTACAGCCTTTGCAGTGCCTGTGCCCCTACAGCCTTTGCAGTGCCCATGCCCCTAAAGCCTTTGCAGTGCCTGTGCCCCTACAGCCTTTGCAGTGCCTGTGCCCCTACAGCCGTTGCAGTGCCTGTGCCCCTACAGCCTTTGCAGTGCCTGTGCCCCTACAGCCTTTGCAGTGTCTGTGCCCCTACAGCCTTTGCAGTGCCTGTGCCCCTACAGCCTTTGCAGTGCATGTGCCCCTAAAGCCTTTGCAGTGCCTGTGCCCCTACAGCCTTTGCAGTGCCTGAGCCCCTACAGCCTTTGCAGTGCATGTGCCCCTACAGCCTTTGCAGTGCCTGTGCCCCTACAGCCTTTGCAGTGCCTGTGCCCCTACAGCCTTTGCAGTGCATGTGCCCCTAAAGCCTTTGCAGTGCCTGTGCCCCTACAGCCTTTGCAGTGCCCATGCCCCTACAGCCTTTGCAGTGCCTGTGCCCCTACAGCCTTTGCAGTGCCTGTGCCCCTACAGCCTTTGCAGTGCATGTGCCCCTAAAGCCTTTGCAGTGCATGTGCCCCTACAGCCTTTGCAGTGCATGTGCCCCTAAAGCCTTTGCAGTGCATGTGCCCCTACAGCCTTTGCAGTGCCTCTGCCCCTACAGCCTTTGCAGTGCATGTGCCCCTAAAGCCTTTGCAGTGCCTGTGCCCCTACAGCCTTTGCAGTGCATGTGCCCCTAAAGCCTTTGCAGTGCCTGTGCCCCTACAGCCTTTGCAGTGCCTGAGCCCCTACAGCCTTTGCAGTGCATGTGCCCCTAAAGCCTTTGCAGTGCCTGTGCCCCTACAGCCTTTGCAGTGCCCATGCCCCTACAGCCTTTGCAGTGCCTGTGCCCCTACAGCCTTTGCAGTGCCTGTGCCCCTACAGCCTTTGCAGTGCATGTGCCCCTAAAGCCTTTGCAGTGCATGTGCCCCTAAAGCCTTTGCAGTGCCTGTGCCCCTAAAGCCTTTGCAGTGCCCGTGCTCCTACAGCCTTTGCAGTGCCTGTGCCCCTACAGCCTTTGCAGTGCCTATGCCCCTACAGCCTTTGCAGTGCCTTTGCCCCTACAGCCTTTGCAGTGCCTGTGCCCCTAAAGCCTTTGCAGTGCCTGTGCCCCTACAGCCTTTGCAGTGCATGTGCCCCTACAGCCTTTGCAGTGCATGTGCCCCTAAAGCCTTTGCAGTGCCTGTGCCCCTACAGCCTTTGCAGTGCCTGTGCCCCTACAGCCTTTGCAGTGCCCGTGCTCCTACAGCCTTTGCAGTGCCTGTGCCCCTACAGCCTTTGCAGTGCCTGTGCCCCTACAGCCTTTGCAGTGCCTGTGCCCCTACAGCCTTTGCAGTGCATGTGCCCCTAAAGCCTTTGCAGTGCCTGTGCCCCTACAGCCTTTGCAGTGCCTGTGCCCCTACAGCCTTTGCAGTGCATGTGCCCCTAAAGCCTTTGCAGTGCCCATGCCCCTAAAGCCTTTGCAGTGCCCATGCCCCTAAAGCCTTTGCAGTGCCTGTGCCCCTACAGCCTTTGCAGTGCCTGTGCCCCTAAAGCCTTTGCAGTGCCTGTGCCCCTACAGCCTTTGCAGTGCCTGTGCCCCTAAAGCCTTTGCAGTGCCCATGCCCCTAAAGCCTTTGCAGTGCCCATGCCCCTACAGCCTTTGCAGTGCATGTGCCCCTAAAGCCTTTGCAGTGCCTGTGCCCCTACAGCCTTTGCAGTGCCTGTGCCCCTAAAGCCTTTGCAGTGCCCATGCCCCTAAAGCCTTTGCAGTGCCTGTGCCCCTACAGCCTTTGCAGTGCCCATGCCCCTAAAGCCTTTGCAGTGCCTGTGCCCCTAAAGCCTTTGCAGTGCCTGTGCCCCTACAGCCTTTGCAGTGCCTGTGCCCCTACAGCCTTTGCAGTGCCTGTGCCCCTACAGCCTTTGCAGTGCCTGTGCCCCTACAGCCTTTGCAGTGCCTGTGCCCCTACAGCCTTTGCAGTGCCTGTGCCCCTACAGCCTTTGCAGTGCATGTGCCCCTAAAGCCTTTGCAGTGCATGTGCCCCTACAGCCTTTGCAGTGCCCATGCCCCTAAAGCCTTTGCAGTGCCTGTGCCCCTACAGCCTTTGCAGTGCATGTGCCCCTAAAGCCTTTGCAGTGCATGTGCCCCTACAGCCTTTGCAGTGCCCATGCCCCTAAAGCCTTTGCAGTGCCTGTGCCCCTACAGCCTTTGCAGTGCCCATGCCCCTAAAGCCTTTGCAGTGCCCATGCCCCTAAAGCCTTTGCAGTGCCTGTGCCCCTACAGCCTTTGCAGTGCCCATGCCCCTAAAGCCTTTGCAGTGCCTGTGCCCCTACAGCCTTTGCAGTGCATGTGCCCCTAAAGCCTTTGCAGTGCCCATGCCCCTAAAGCCTTTGCAGTGCCCATGCCCCTACAGCCTTTGCAGTGCCTGTGCCCCTAAAGCCTTTGCAGTGCCTGTGCCCCTACAGCCTTTGCAGTGCCTGTGCCCCTAAAGCCTTTGCAGTGCCCATGCCCCTAAAGCCTTTGCAGTGCATGTGCCCCTAAAGCCTTTGCAGTGCCTGTGCCCCTACAGCCTTTGCAGTGCCTGTGCCCCTACAGCCTTTGCAGTGCCCATGCCCCTACAGCCTTTGCAGTGCCTGAGCCCCTACAGCCTTTGCAGTGCCTGTGCCCCTACAGCCTTTGCAGTGCATGTGCCCCTAAAGCCTTTGCAGTGCATGTGCCCCTAAAGCCTTTGCAGTGCATGTGCCCCTACAGCCTTTGCAGTGCCTCTGCCCCTACAGCCTTTGCAGTGCATGTGCCCCTAAAGCCTTTGCAGTGCCTGTGCCCCTACAGCCTTTGCAGTGCATGTGCCCCTAAAGCCTTTGCAGTGCCTGTGCCCCTACAGCCTTTGCAGTGCCTGAGCCCCTACAGCCTTTGCAGTGCCTGTGCCCCTACAGCCTTTGCAGTGCATGTGCCCCTAAAGCCTTTGCAGTGCATGTGCCCCTAAAGCCTTTGCAGTGCCTGTGCCCCTACAGCCTTTGCAGTGCCTCTGCCCCTACAGCCTTTGCAGTGCATGTGCCCCTAAAGCCTTTGCAGTGCCTGTGCCCCTACAGCCTTTGCAATGCCTGTGCCCCTACAGCCTTTGCAGTGCCTGTGCCCCTACAGCCTTTGCAGTGCCTGTGCCCCTAAAGCCTTTGCAGTGCCTGTGCCCCTACAGCCTTTGCAGTGCCTGTGCCCCTACAGCCTTTGCAGTGCCTGTGCCCCTACAGCCTTTGCAGTGCCTGTGCCCCTACAGCCTTTGCAGTGCCTGTGCCCCTACAGCCTTTGCAGTGCATGTGCCCCTAAAGCCTTTGCAGTGCCTGTGCCCCTACAGCCTTTGCAGTGCCTATGCCCCTAAAGCCTTTGCAGTGCATGTGCCCCTACAGCCGTTGCAGTGCCTGTGCCCCTACAGCCTTTGCAGTGCATGTGCCCCTAAAGCCTTTGCAGTGCATGTGCCCCTACAGCCTTTGCAGTGCCTCTGCCCCTACAGCCTTTGCAGTGCCTGTGCCCCTACAGCCTTTGCAGTGCCTGTGCCCCTACAGCCTTTGCAGTGCCTGTGCCCCTAAAGCCTTTGCAGTGCCTGTGCCCCTACAGCCTTTGCAGTGCCTGTGCCCCTACAGCCTTTGCAGTGCCTGTGCCCCTAAAGCCTTTGCAGTGCCTGTGCCCCTACAGCCTTTGCAGTGCCTGTGCCCCTACAGCCTTTGCAGTGCCTGTGCCCCTACAGCCTTTGCAGTGCCTGTGCCCCTAAAGCCTTTGCAGTGCATGTGCCCCTACAGCCTTTGCAGTGCCTGTGCCCCTACAGCCTTTGCAGTGCCTGTGCCCCTACAGCCTTTGCAGTGCCTGTGCCCCTAAAGCCTTTGCAGTGCCTGTGCCCCTACAGCCTTTGCAGTGCCTGTGCCCCTACAGCCTTTGCAGTGCCTGTGCCCCTACAGCCTTTGCAGTGCCTGTGCCCCTAAAGCCTTTGCAGTGCCTGTGCCCCTACAGCCTTTGCAGTGCCTGTGCCCCTACAGCCTTTGCAGTGCCTGTGCCCCTAAAGCCTTTGCAGTGCCTATGCCCCTACAGCCTTTGCAGTGCCTGTGCCCCTACAGCCTTTGCAGTGCCTGTGCCCCTACAGCCTTTGCAGTGCCTGTGCCCCTACAGCCTTTGCAGTGCCTGTGCCCCTACAGCCTTTGCAGTGCATGTGCCCCTAAAGCCTTTGCAGTGCCTGTGCCCCTACAGCCTTTGCAGTGCCTATGCCCCTACAGCCTTTGCAGTGCCTGTGCCCCTACAGCCTTTGCAGTGCCTGTGCCCCTACAGCCTTTGCAGTGCATGTGCCCCTAAAGCCTTTGCAGTGCCTGTGCCCCTACAGCCTTTGCAGTGCCTGTGCCCCTACAGCCTTTGCAGTGCCTGTGCCCCTACAGCCTTTGCAGTGCATGTGCCCCTAAAGCCTTTGCAGTGCATGTGCCCCTACAGCCTTTGCAGTGCCTCTGCCCCTACAGCCTTTGCAGTGCATGTGCCCCTAAAGCCTTTGCAGTGCCTGTGCCCCTACAGCCTTTGCAGTGCATGTGCCCCTAAAGCCTTTGCAGTGCCTGTGCCCCTACAGCCTTTGCAGTGCCTGTGCCCCTACAGCCTTTGCAGTGCCTGTGCCCCTACAGCCTTTGCAGTGCATGTGCCCCTACAGCCTTTGCAGTGCCTGTGCCCCTACAGCCTTTGCAGTGCCTGTGCCCCTACAGCCTTTGCAGTGCCTGTGCCCCTACAGCCTTTGCAGTGCCTGTGCCCCTACAGCCTTTGCAGTGCGTGTGCCCCTACAGCCTTTGCAGTGCCTGTGCCCCTACAGCCTTTGCAGTGCCTGTGCCCCTACAGCCTTTGCAGTGCATGTGCCCCTAAAGCCTATGCAGTGCCTGTGCCCCTACAGCCTTTGCAGTGCCTGTGCCCCTACAGCCTTTGCAGTGCCTGTGCCCCTACAGCCTTTGCAGTGCCTGTGCCCCTACAGCCTTTGCAGTGCATGTGCCCCTAAAGCCTTTGCAGTGCCTGTGCCCCTAAAGCCTTTGCAGTGCCTGTGCCCCTACAGCCTTTGCAGTGCCTGTGCCCCTACAGCCTTTGCAGTGCCTGTGCCCCTACAGCCTTTGCAGTGTCTGTGCTCCTACAGCATTTGCAGTGCCTGTGCCCCTACAGCCTTTGCAGTGCCTGTGCCCCTACAGCCTTTGCAGTGCCTGTGCCCCTACAGCCTTTGCAGTGCATGTGCCCCTAAAGCCTTTGCAGTGCCTGTGCCCCTACAGCCTTTGCAGTGCCTGTGCCCCTACAGCCTTTGCAGTGCCTGTGCCCCAACAGCCTTTGCAGTGCCTATGCCCCTACAGCCTTTGCAGTGCCTGTGCCCCTACAGCCTTTGCAGTGCCTGTGCCCCTACAGCCTTTGCAGTGCCTGTGCCCCTAAAGCCTTTGCAGTGCCCATGCCCCTACAGCCTTTGCAATGCCTGTGCCCCTACGGCCTTTGCAGTGCCTGTGCCCCTACAGCCTTTGCAGTGCCTGTGCCCCTACAGCCTTTGCAGTGCCTGTGCCCCTACAGCCTTTGCAGTGCCTGTGCCCCTACAGCCTTTGCAGTGCCTGTGCCCCTACAGCCTTTGCAGTGCCCACTCCCCTACAGCCTTTGCAGTGCCTGTGCCCCTACAGCCTTTGCAGTGCCTGTGCCCCTACAGCCTTTGCAATGCCTGTGCCCCTACGGCCTTTGCAGTGCCTGTGCCCCTACAGCCTTTGCAGTGCCCATGCCCCTACAGCCTTTGCAATGCCTGTGCCCCTACAGCCTTTGCAGTGCCTGTGCCCCTACAGCCTTTGCAGTGCCTGTGCCCCTACAGCCTTTGCAGTGCCTGTGCCCCTACAGCCTTTGCAATGCCTGTGCCCCTACGGCCTTTGCAGTGCCTGTGCCCCTAAAGCCTTTGCAGTGCCCATGCCCCTACAGCCTTTGCAATGCCTGTGCCCCTACGGCCTTTGCAGTGCCTGTGCCCCTACAGCCTTTGCAGTGCCTGTGCCCCTACAGCCTTTGCAGTGCCTGTGCCCCTACAGCCTTTGCAGTGCCTGTGCCCCTACAGCCTTTGCAGTGCCTGTGCCCCTACAGCCTTTGCAGTGCCCATGCCCCTACAGCCTTTGCAGTGCCTGTGCCCCTAAAGCCTTTGCAGTGCCTGTGCCCCTACAGCCTTTGCAATGCCTGTGCCCCTACGGCCTTTGCAGTGCCTGTGCCCCTACGGCCTTTGCAGTGCCTGTGCCCCTACAGCCTTTGCAGTGCCTGTGCCCCTACAGCCTTTGCAGTGCCTATGCCCCTACAGCCTTTGCAGTGCCTGTGCCCCTACTGCCTTTGCAGTGCCTGTGCCCCTACAGCCTTTGCAGTGCCTGTGCCCCTAAAGCCTTTGCAGTGCCTATGCCCCTACAGCCTTTGCAGTGCCTGTGCCCCTACTGCCTTTGCAGTGCCTGTGCCCCTACAGCCTTTGCAGTGCCTATGCCCCTACAGCCTTTGCAGTGCCTGTGCCCCTAAAGCCTTTGCAGTGCCTGTGCCCCTACAGCCTTTGCAGTGCCTGTGCCCCTACAGCCTTTGCAGTGCCTGTGCCCCTACAGCCTTTGCAGTGCCTGTGCCCCTACAGCCTTTGCAGTGCCTATGCCCCTACAGCCTTTGCAGTGCCTATGCCCCTACAGCCTTTGCAGTGCATGTGCCCCTAAAGCCTTTGCAGTGCCTGTGCCCCTACAGCCTTTGCAGTGCCTGTGCCCCTACAGCCTTTGCAGTGCCTGTGCCCCAACAGCCTTTGCAGTGCCTATGCCCCTACAGCCTTTGCAGTGCCTGTGCCCCTACAGCCTTTGCAGTGCCTGTGCCCCTACAGCCTTTGCAGTGCCTGTGCCCCTAAAGCCTTTGCAGTGCCCATGCCCCTACAGCCTTTGCAATGCCTGTGCCCCTACGGCCTTTGCAGTGCCTGTGCCCCTACGGCCTTTGCAGTGCCTGTGCCCCTACAGCCTTTGCAGTGCCTGTGCCCCTACAGCCTTTGCAGTGCCTATGCCCCTACAGCCTTTGCAGTGCCTGTGCCCCTACAGCCTTTGCAGTGCCTGTGCCCCTACAGCCTTTGCAGTGCCTGTGCCCCTACAGCCTTTGCAGTGCCTGTGCCCCTACAGCCTTTGCAGTGGCTATGCCCCTAAAGCCTTTGCAGTGCCTGTGCCCCTAAAGCCTTTGCAGTGCCTATGCCCCTACAGCCTTTGCAGTGCCTATGCCCCTACAGCCTTTGCAGTGCCTGTGCCCCTACAGCCTTTGCAGTGCCTGTGCCCCTAAAGCCTTTGCAGTGCCTGTGCCCCTACAGCCTTTGCAGTGCCTGTGCCCCTACAGCCTTTGCAGTGGCTATGCCCCTACAGCCTTTGCAGTGCCTGTGCCCCTACAGCCTTTGCAGTGCCTGTGCCCCTAAAGCCTTTGCAGTGCCTGTGCCCCTACAGCCTTTGCAGTGCCTGTGCCCCTACAGCCTTTGCAGTGCCTGTGCCCCTACAGCCTTTGCAGTGCCTGTGCCCCTACAGCCTTTGCAGTGCCTGTGCCCCTACAGCCTTTGCAGTGCCTATGCCCCTACAGCCTTTGCAGTGCCTATGCCCCTAAAGCCTTTGCAGTGCCTGTGCCCCTAAAGCCTTTGCAGTGCCTGTGCCCCTACAGCCTTTGCAGTGCCTGTGCCCCTACAGCCTTTGCAGTGCCTGTGCCCCTACAGCCTTTGCAGTGCCCATGCCCCTAAAGCCTTTGCAGTGCCTGTGCCCCTACAGCCTTTGCAGTGCCTGTGCCCCTACAGCCTTTGCAGTGCCTATGCCCCTACAGCCTTTGCAGTGCCTGTGCCCCTACAGCCTTTGCAGTGCCTATGCCCCTACAGCCTTTGCAGTGCCTATGCACCTACAGCCTTTGCAGTGCCTATGCCCCTACAGCCTTTGCAGTGCCTGTGCCCCTACAGCCTTTGCAGTGCCTGTGCCCCTACAGCCTTTGCAGTGCCTATGCCCCTACAGCCTTTGCAGTGCCTGTGCCCCTACAGCCTTTGCAGTGCCTATGCCCCTACAGCCTTTGCAGTGCCTTTGCCCCTACAGCCTTTGCAGTGCCTGTGCCCCTACAGCCTTTGCAGTGCCCATGCCCCTAAAGCCTTTGCAGTGCCTGTGCCCCTACAGCCTTTGCAGTGCCTGTGCCCCTACAGCCTTTGCAGTGCCTGTGCGCCTACAGCCTTTGCAGTGCCTGTGCCCCTAAAGCCTTTGCAGTGCATGTGCCCGTACAGCCTTTGCAGTGCCTGTGCCCCTACAGCCTTTGCAGTGCCTGTGCCCCTACAGCCTTTGCAGTGCCCATGCCCCTACAGCGTTTGCAGTGCCTGTGCCCCTACAGCCTTTGCAGTGCCTGTGCCCCTACAGCCTTTGCAGTGCCCATGCCCCTAAAGCCTTTGCAGTGCCTGTGCCCCTACAGCCTTTGCAGTGCCTGTGCCCCTACAGCCTTTGCAGTGCCTGTGCCCCTACAGCCTTTGCAGTGGCTATGCCCCTACAGCCTTTGCAGTGCCTGTGCCCCTACAGCCTTTGCAGTGCCTGTTCCCCTGCAGCCTTTGCAGTGCCTGTGCCCCTACAGCCTTTGCAGTGCCTATGCCCCTACAGCCTTTGCAGTGCCTGTGCCCCTACAGCCTTTGCAGTGCCTATGCCCCTACAGCCTTTGCAGTGCATGTGCCCCTAAAGCCTTTGCAGTGCCTGTGCCCCAAACAGCCTTTGCAGTGCCTGTGCCCCTACAGCCTTTGCAGTGCCTATGCCCCTACAGCCTTTGCAGTGCCTGTGCCCCTACAGCCTTTGCAGTGCCTGTGCCCCTAAAGCCTTTGCAGTGCCTGTGCCCCTACAGCCTTTGCAGTGCCTGTGCCCCTACAGCCTTTGCAGTGCCTGTGCCCCTAAAGCCTTTGCAGTGCCTGTGCCCCTACAGCCTTTGCAGTGCCTGTGCCCCTACAGCCTTTGCAGTGCCTGTGCCCCTACAGCCTTTGCAGTGCATGTGCCCCTACAGCCTTTGCAGTGCCTGTGCCCCTACAGCCTTTGCAGTGCCCGTGCCCCTAAAGCCTATGCAGTGCCTGTGCCCCTACAGCCTTTGCAGTGCCTGTGCCCCTACAGCCTTTGCAGTGCCTATGCCCCTACAGCCTTTGCAGTGCATGTGCCCCTAAAGCCTTTGCAGTGCCTGTGCCCCAAACAGCCTTTGCAGTGCCTATGCCCCTACAGCCTTTGCAGTGCCCATGCCCCTACAGCCTTTGCAGTGCCTGTGCCCCTACAGCCTTTGCAGTGCCTGTGCCCCTACAGCCTTTGCAGTGCCTGTGCCCCTACAGCCTTTGCAGTGCCTATGCCCCTACAGCCTTTGCAGTGCCTATGCCCCTACAGCCTTTGCAGTGCCTGTGCCCCTACAGCCTTTGCAGTGCCTATGCCCCTACAGCCTTTGCAGTGCCTGTGCCCCTACAGCCTTTGCAGTGCCTATGCCCCTACAGCCTTTGCAGTGCCCATGCCCCTACAGCCTTTGCAGTGCCTATGCCCCTACAGCCTTTGCAGTGCCTATGCCCCTACAGCCTTTGCAGTGCCTGTGCCCCTACAGCCTTTGCAGTGCCTATGCCCCTACAGCCTTTGCAGTGCATGTGCCCCTAAAGCCTTTGCAGTGCCTGTGCCCCAAACAGCCTTTGCAGTGCCTGTGCCCCTACAGCCTTTGCAGTGCCCATGCCCCTACAGCCTTTGCAGTGCCTGTGCCCCTACAGCCTTTGCAGTGCCTGTGCCCCTACAGCCTTTGCAGTGCATGTGCCCCTACAGCCTGTGCAGTGCCTGTGCCCCTACAGCCTTTGCAGTGCCTGTGCCCCTACAGCCTTTGCAGTGCCCATGCCCCTACAGCCTTTGCAGTGCCTGTGCCCCTACAGCCTTTGCAGTGCCTGTGCCCCTAAAGCCTTTGCAGTGCCTGTGCCCCTACAGCCTTTGCAGTGCCTGTGCCCCTACAGCCTTTGCAGTGCTTGTGCCCCTAAAGCCTTTGCAGTGCCTGTGCCCCTACAGCCTTTGCAGTGCCCATGCCCCTACAGCCTTTGCAGTGCCTGTGCCCCTACAGCCTTTGCAGTGCCTGTGCCCCTACAGCCTTTGCAGTGCCCGTGCCCCTTCAGCCTTTGCAGTGCCTGTGCCCCTACAGCCTTTGCAGTGCTTGTGCCCCTAAAGCCTTTGCAGTGCCTGTGCCCCTACAGCCTTTGCAGTGCCTGTGCCCCTACAGCCTTTGCAGTGCCTATGCCCCTACAGCCTTTGCAGTGCCCATGCCCCTACAGCCTTTGCAGTGCCTGTGCCCCTAAAGCCTTTGCAGTGCCTGTGCCCCTACAGCCTTTGCAGTGCCTGTGCCCCCACAGCCTTTGCAGTGCCTGTGCCCCTACAGCCTTTGCAGTGCTTGTGCCCCTAAAGCCTTTGCAGTGCCTGTGCCCCTACAGCCTTTGCAGTGCCCATGCCCCTAAAGCCTTTGCAGTGCCTGTGCCCCTACAGCCTTTGCAGTGCCTGTGCCCCTACAGCCTTTGCAGTGCCTGTGCCCCTAAAGCCTTTGCAGTGCATGTGCCCCTACAGCCTTTGCAGTGCCTGTGCCCCTACAGCCTTTGCAGTGCATGTGCCCCTACAGCCTTTGCAGCGCCTGTGCCCCTACAGCCTTTGCAGTGCCTATGCCCCTACAGCCTTTGCAGTGCCTGTGCCCCTACAGCCTTTGCAGTGCCTGTGCCCCTACAGCCTTTGCAGTGCTTGTGCCCCTACAGCCTTTGCAGTGCCTGTGCCCCTACAGCCTTTGCAGTGCATGTGCCCCTACAGCCTTTGCAGTGCCTATGCCCCTACAGCCTTTGCAGTGCCTGTGCCCCTACAGCCTTTGCAGTGCCTGTGCCCCTACAGCCTTTGCAGTGCCTGTGCCCCTACAGCCTTTGCAGTGCCTGTGCCCCTACAGCCTTTGCAGTGCCTGTGCCCCTACAGCCTTTGCAGTGCCTGTGCCCCTACAGCCTTTGCAGTGCATGTGCCCCTACAGCCTTTGCAGTGCCTGTGCCCCTACAGCCTTTGCAGTGCATGTGCCCCTACAGCCTTTGCAGTGCCTGTGCCCCTACAGCCTTTGCAGTGCCTATGCCCCTACAGCCTTTGCAGTGCCTGTGCCCCTACAGCCTTTGCAGTGCCTGTGCCCCTACAGCCTTTGCAGTGCCTGTGCCCCTACAGCCTTTGCAGTGCCTGTGTCCCTACAGCCTTTGCAGTGCCTGTGCCTCTACAGCCTTTGCAGTGCCTATGCCCCTACAGCCTTTGCAGTGCCTGTGCCCCTACAGCCTTTGCAGTGCCTGTGCCCCTACAGCCTTTGCAGTGCCTGTGCCCCTACAGCCTTTGCAGTGCCTATGCCCCTACAGCCTTTGCAGTGCCTGTGCCCCTACAGCCTTTGCAGTGCATGTGCCCCTACAGCCTTTGCAGTGCCTGTGCCCCTACAGCCTTTGCAGTGCCTGTGCCCCTAAAGCCTTTGCAGTGCCCATGCCCCTAAAGCCTTTGCAGTGCCTGTGCCCCTACAGCCTTTGCAGTGCCTGTGCCCCTACAGCCTTTGCAGTGCCTGTGCCCCTACAGCCTTTGCAGTGCCTGTGCCCCTAAAGCCTTTGCAGTGCCTGTGCCCCTACAGCCTTTGCAGTGCCTGTGCCCCTACAGCCTTTGCAGTGCCTGTGCCCCTAAAGCCTTTGCAGTGCCTGTGCCCCTACAGCCTTTGCAGTGCCTGTGCCCCTACAGCCTTTGCAGTGCATGTGCCCCTACAGCCTTTGCAGTGCCTGTGCCCCTACAGCCTTTGCAGTGCCTGTGCCCCTACAGCCTTTGCAGTGCCTGTGCCCCTACAGCCTTTGCAGTGCCTGTGCCCCTACAGCCTTTGCAGTGCCTGTGCCCCTAAAGCCTTTGCAGTGCCTGTGCCCCTAAAGCCTTTGCAGTGCCTGTGCCCCTACTGCCTTTGCAGTGCCTGTGCCCCTAAAGCCTTTGCAGTGCCTGTGCCCCTACAGCCTTTGCAGTGCCTGTGCCCCTACAGCCTTTGCAGTGCCTGTGCCCCTACAGCCTTTGCAGTGCCTGTGCCCCTACAGCCTTTGTAGTGCCTGTGCCCCTACAGCCTTTGCAGTGCATGTGCCCCTACAGCCTTTGCAGTGCCTGTGCCCCTACAGCCTTTGCAGTGCCTGTGCCCCTACAGCCTTTGCAGTGCCTGTGCCCCTACAGCCTTTGCAGTGCCTGTGCCCCTACAGCCTTTGCAGTGCCTGTGCCCCTACAGCCTTTGCAGTGCCTGTGCCCCTACAGCCTTTGCAGTGCCTGTGCCCCTACAGCCTTTGCAGTGCCTGTGCCCCTACAGCCTTTGCAGTGCATGTGCCCCTAAAGCCTTTGCAGTGCCTGTGCCCCTAAAGCCTTTGCAGTGCCTGTGCCCCTACAGCCTTTGCAGTGCCCATGCCCCTACAGCCTTTGCAGTGCCTATGCCCCTAAAGCCTTTGCAGTGCCTGTGCCCCTACAGCCTTTGCAGTGCCTGTGCCCCTACAGCCTTTGCAGTGCCTGTGCCCCTACAGCCTTTGCAGTGCCTGTGCCCCTACAGCCTTTGCAGTGCCTGTGCCCCTACAGCCTTTGCAGTGCCTGTGCCCCTAAAGCCTTTGCAGTGCCTGTGCCCCTACAGCCTTTGCAGTGCCTGTGCCCCTAAAGCCTTTGCAGTGCCTGTGCCCCTACAGCCTTTGCAGTGCCTGTGCCCCTAAAGCCTTTGCAGTGCCTGTGCCCCTAAAGCCTTTGCAGTGCCTGTGCCCCTAAAGCCTTTGCAGTGCCTGAGCCCCTACAGCCTTTGCAGTGCCTGTGCCCCTACAGCCTTTGCAGTGCCTGTGCCCCTAAAGCCTTTGCAGTGCCTGTGCCCCTAAAGCCTTTGCAGTGCCCATGCCCCTACAGCCTTTGCAGTGCCTGTGCCCCTACAGCCTTTGCAGTGCCTGTGCCCCTACAGCCTTTGCAGTGCCTATGCCCCTACAGCCTTTGCAGTGCCCGTGCCCCTAAAGCCTATGCAGTGCCTGTGCCCCTACAGCCTTTGCAGTGCCTGTGCCCCTACAGCCTTTGCAGTGCCTATGCCCCTACAGCCTTTGCAGTGCATGTGCCCCTAAAGCCTTTGCAGTGCCTGTGCCCCAAACAGCCTTTGCAGTGCCTATGCCCCTACAGCCTTTGCAGTGCCCATGCCCCTACAGCCTTTGCAGTGCCTGTGCCCCTACAGCCTTTGCAGTGCCTGTGCCCCTACAGCCTTTGCAGTGCCTGTGCCCCTACAGCCTTTGCAGTGCCTATGCCCCTACAGCCTTTGCAGTGCCTATGCCCCTACAGCCTTTGCAGTGCCTGTGCCCCTACAGCCTTTGCAGTGCCTATGCCCCTACAGCCTTTGCAGTGCCTGTGCCCCTACAGCCTTTGCAGTGCCTATGCCCCTGCAGCCTTTGCAGTGCCTGTGCCCCTACAGCCTTTGCAGTGCCTGTGCCCCTACAGCCTTTGCAGTGCCTATGCCCCTACAGCCTTTGCAGTGCATGTGCCCCTAAAGCCTTTGCAGTGCCTGTGCCCCAAACAGCCTTTGCAGTGCCTGTGCCCCTACAGCCTTTGCAGTGCCCATGCCCCTACAGCCTTTGCAGTGCCTGTGCCCCTACAGCCTTTGCAGTGCCTGTGCCCCTACAGCCTTTGCAGTGCATGTGCCCCTACAGCCTGTGCAGTGCCTGTGCCCCTACAGCCTTTGCAGTGCCTGTGCCCCTACAGCCTTTGCAGTGCCCATGCCCCTACAGCCTTTGCAGTGCCTGTGCCCCTACAGCTTTTGCAGTGCCTGTGCCCCTAAAGCCTTTGCAGTGCCTGTGCCCCTACAGCCTTTGCAGTGCCTGTGCCCCTACAGCCTTTGCAGTGCTTGTGCCCCTAAAGCCTTTGCAGTGCCTGTGCCCCTACAGCCTTTGCAGTGCCCATGCCCCTACAGCCTTTGCAGTGCCTGTGCCCCTACAGCCTTTGCAGTGCCTGTGCCCCTACAGCCTTTGCAGTGCCCGTGCCCCTACAGCCTTTGCAGTGCCTGTGCCCCTACAGCCTTTGCAGTGCCTGTGCCCCTACAGCCTTTGCAGTGCCTATGCCCCTACAGCCTTTGCAGTGCCTGTGCCCCTAGAAGCCTTTGCAGTGCCTATGGCCCTACAGCCTTTGCAGTGCCCATGCCCCTACAGCCTTTGCAGTGCCCATGCCCCTACAGCCTTTGCAGTGCCTGTGCCCCTACAGCCTTTGCAGTGCCTGTGCCCCTACAGCCTTTGCAGTGCCTGTGCCCCTACAGCCTTTGCAGTGCCTGTGCCCCTACAGCCTTTGCAGTGCCTGTGCCCCTACAGCCTTTGCAGTGCTTGTGCCCCTAAAGCCTTTGCAGTGCCTGTGCCCCTACAGCCTTTGCAGTGCCTGTGCCCCTACAGCCTTTGCAGTGCCTGTGCCCCTACAGCCTTTGCAGTGCTTGTGCCCCTAAAGCCTTTGCAGTGCCTGTGCCCCTACAGCCTTTGCAGTGCCCATGCCCCTAAAGCCTTTGCAGTGCCTGTGCCCCTACAGCCTTTGCAGTGCCTGTGCCCCTACAGCCTTTGCAGTGCCTGTGCCCCTAAAGCCTTTGCAGTGCATGTGCCCCTACAGCCTTTGCAGTGCCTATGCCCCTAAAGCCTTTGCAGTGCCTGTGCCCCTACAGCCTTTGCAGTGCATGTGCCCCTACAGCCTTTGCAGTGCCTGTGCCCCTACAGCCTTTGCAGTGCCTGTGCCCCTACAGCCTTTGCAGTGCCTGTGCCCCTACAGCCTTTGCAGCGCCTGTGCCCCTACAGCCTTTGCAGTGCCTATGCCCCTACAGCCTTTGCAGTGCCTATGCCCCTAAAGCCTTTGCAGTGCCTGTGCCCCTACAGCCTTTGCAGTGCATGTGCCCCTACAGCCTTTGCAGCGCCTGTGCCCCTACAGCCTTTGCAGTGCCTATGCCCCTACAGCCTTTGCAGTGCCTGTGCCCCTACAGCCTTTGCAGTGCCTGTGCCCCTACAGCCTTTGCAGTGCTTGTGCCCCTACAGCCTTTGCAGTGCCTGTGCCCCTACAGCCTTTGCAGTGCATGTGCCCCTACAGCCTTTGCAGTGCCTATGCCCCTACAGCCTTTGCAGTGCCTGTGCCCCTACAGCCTTTGCAGTGCCTGTGCCCCTACAGCCTTTGCAGTGCCTGTGCCCCTACAGCCTTTGCAGTGCCTGTGCCCCTACAGCCTTTGCAGTGCCTGTGCCCCTACAGCCTTTGCAGTGCCTGTGCCCCTACAGCCTTTGCAGTGCATGTGCCCCTACAGCCTTTGCAGTGCCTGTGCCCCTACAGCCTTTGCAGTGCATGTGCCCCTACAGCCTTTGCAGTGCCTGTGCCCCTACAGCCTTTGCAGTGCCTATGCCCCTACAGCCTTTGCAGTGCCTGTGCCCCTACAGCCTTTGCAGTGCCTGTGCCCCTACAGCCTTTGCAGTGCCTGTGCCCCTACAGCCTTTGCAGTGCCTGTGTCCCAACAGCCTTTGCAGTGCCTGTGCCTCTACAGCCTTTGCAGTGCCTATGCCCCTACAGCCTTTGCAGTGCCTGTGCCCCTACAGCCTTTGCAGTGCCTGTGCCCCTACAGCCTTTGCAGTGCCTGTGCCCCTACAGCCTTTGCAGTGCCTATGCCCCTACAGCCTTTGCAGTGCCTGTGCCCCTACAGCCTTTGCAGTGCATGTGCCCCTACAGCCTTTGCAGTGCCTGTGCCCCTACAGCCTTTGCAGTGCCTGTGCCCCTAAAGCCTTTGCAGTGCCCATGCCCCTAAAGCCTTTGCAGTGCCTGTGCCCCTACAGCCTTTGCAGTGCCTGTGCCCCGAAAGCCTTTGCAGTGCCTGTGCGCCTACAGCCTTTGCAGTGCCTGTGCCCCTACAGCCTTTGCAGTGCCTGTGCCCCTACAGCCTTTGCAGTGCCTGTGCCCCTAAGGCCTTTGCAGTGCCCATGCCCCTAAAGCCTTTGCAGTGCCTGTGCCCCTACAGCCTTTGCAGTGCCTGTGCCCCTACAGCCTTTGCAGTGCCTGTGCCCCTACAGCCTTTGCAGTGCCTGTGCCCCTACAGCCTTTGCAATGCCTGTGCCCCTACAGCCTTTGCAGTGCCTGTGCCCCTAAAGCCTTTGCAGTGCCCATGCCCCTACAGCCTTTGCAGTGCCTGTGCCCCTACAGCCTTTGCAGTGCCTGTGCCCCTACAGCCTTTGCAGTGCCTGTGCCCCTACAGCCTTTGCAGTGCCCATGCCCCTACAGCCTTTGCAGTGCCCATGCCCCTACAGCCTTTGCAGTGCCTGTGCCCCTACAGCCTTTGCAGTGCCCATGCCCCTACAGCCTTTGCAGTGCCTGTGCCCCTAAAGCCTTTGCAGTGCCTGTGCCCCTACAGCCTTTGCAGTGCCTATGCCCCTAAAGCCTTTGCAGTGCCTGTGCCCCTACAGCCTTTGCAGTGCCTGTGCCCCTACAGCCTTTGCAGTGCCTGTGCCCCTACAGCCTTTGCAGTGCCTGTGCCCCTACAGCCTTTGCAGTGCCTATGCCCCTACAGCCTTTGCAGTGCCTGTGCCCCTACAGCCTTTGCAGTGCCTGTGCCCCTACAGCCTTTGCAGTGCCTGTGCCCCTACAGCCTTTGCAGTGCATGTGCCCCTACAGCCTTTGCAGTGCCTGTGCCCCTACAGCCTTTGCAGTGCCTGTGCCCCTACAGCCTTTGCAGTGCCTGTGCCCCTACAGCCTTTGCAGTGCCTGTGCCCCTACAGCCTTTGCAGTGCCTGTGCCCCTACAGCCTTTGCAGTGCCTGTGCCCCTAAAGCCTTTGCAGTGCCTGTGCCCCTACAGCCTTTGCAGTGCCTGTGCCCCTACAGCCTTTGCAGTGCCTGTGCCCCTACAGCCTTTGCAGTGCCTGTGCCCCTACAGCCTTTGCAGTGCCTGTGCCCCTACAGCCTTTGCAGTGCCTGTGCCCCTAAAGCCTTTGCAGTGCCTGTGCCCCTACAGCCTTTGCAGTGCCTGTGCCCCTACAGCCTTTGCAGTGCCTGTGCCCCTACAGCCTTTGCAGTGCCTGTGCCCCTACAGCCTTTGCAGTGCCTGTGCCCCTACAGCCTTTGCAGTGCCTATGCCCCTACAGCCTTTGCAGTGCCTGTGCCCCTACAGCCTTTGCAGTGCCTGTGCCCCTACAGCCTTTGCAGTGCCTGTGCCCCTACAGCCTTTGCAGTGCCTGTGCCCCTAAAGCCTTTGCAGTGCCTGTGCCCCTACAGCCTTTGCAGTGCCTGTGCCCCTACAGCCTTTGCAGTGCCTGTGCCCCTACAGCCTTTGCAGTGCCTGTGCCCCTACAGCCTTTGCAGTGCCTGTGCCCCTACAGCCTTTGCAGTGCCTGTGCCCCTACAGCCTTTGCAGTGCCTGTGCCCCTACAGCCTTTGCAGTGCCTGTGCCCCTAAAGCCTTTGCAGTGCCTGTGCCCCTACAGCCTTTGCAGTGCCTGTGCCCCTAAAGCCTTTGCAGTGCCTGTGCCCCGAAAGCCTTTGCAGTGCCTGTGCCCCTACAGCCTTTGCAGTGCCTGTGCCCCTACAGCCTTTGCAGTGCCTGTGCCCCTACAGCCTTTGCAGTGCCCATGCCCCTACAGCCTTTGCAGTGCATGTGCCCCTACAGCCTTTGCAGTGCCTGTGCCCCTACAGCCTTTGCAGTGCCTGTGCCCTCAAAGCCTTTGCAGTGCCTGTGCCCCTAAGGCCTTTGCAGTGCCTGTGCCCCTAAAGCCTTTGCAGTGCCTGTGCCCCTACAGCCTTTGCAGTGCCTGTGCCCCTACAGCCTTTGCAGTGCCTATGCCCCTACAGCCTTTGCAGTGCCTGTGCCCCTACAGCCTTTGCAGTGCCCATGCCCCTACAGCCTTTGCAGTGCCTGTGCCCCTACAGCCTTTGCAGTGCCTGTGCCCCTAAAGCCTTTGCAGTGCCTGTGCCCCTAAAGCCTTTGCAGTGCCTGTGCCCCTAAGGCCTTTGCAGTGCCTGTGCCCCTACAGCCTTTGCAGTGCCTGTGCCCCTACAGCCTTTGCAGTGCCTGTGCCCCTACAGCCTTTGCAGTGCCTGTGCCCCTAAAGCCTTTGCAGTGCCTGTGCCCCTACAGCCTTTGCAGTGCCCATGCCCCTACAGCCTTTGCAGTGCCTGTGCCCCTACAGCCTTTGCAGTGCCTGTGCCCCTAAAGCCTTTGCAGTGCCTGTGCCCCTAAGGCCTTTGCAGTGCCTGTGCCCCTAAAGCCTTTGCAGTGCCTGTGCCCCTACAGCCTTTGCAATGCCTGTGCCCCTACAGCCTTTGCAGTGCCTATGCCCCTACAGCCTTTGCAGTGCATGTGCCCCTACAGCCTTTGCAGTGCCTGTGCCCCTACAGCCTTTGCAGTGCCTGTGCCCCTAAAGCCTTTGCAGTGCCTGTGCCCCTACAGCCTTTGCAGTGCCCATGCCCCTACAGCCTTTGCAGTGCCTATGCCCCTACAGCCTTTGCAGTGCCTGTGCCCCTACAGCCTTTGCAGTGCCTGTGCCCCTACAGCCTTTGCAGTGCCTGTGCCCCTACAGCCTTTGCAGTGCCCATGCCCCTACAGCCTTTGCAGTGCCTGTGCCCCTACAGCCTTTGCAATGCCTGTGCCCCTACAGCCTTTGCAGTGCCTGTGCCCCTACAGCCTTTGCAGTGCCTGTGCCCCTAAAGCCTTTGCAGTGCCTGTGCCCCTACAGCCTTTGCAGTGCCCATGCCCCTACAGCCTTTGCAGTGCCTGTGCCCCTACAGCCTTTGCAGTGCCTGTGCCCCTACAGCCTTTGCAGTGCCCATGCCCCTAAAGCCTTTGCAGTGCCTGTGCCCCTAAAGCCTTTGCAGTGCCTGTGCCCCTACAGCCTTTGCAGTGCATGTGCCCCTACAGCCTTTGCAGTGCCTGTGCCCCTAAAGCCTTTGCAGTGCCCATGCCCCTAAAGCCTTTGCAATGCCTGTGCCCCTAAAGCCTTTGCAGTGCCTGTGCCCCTAAAGCCTTTGCAGTGCCTGTGCCCCTAAAGCCTTTGCAGTGCCTGTGCCCCTGAAGCCTTTGCAGTGCCTGTGCCCCTAAAGCCTTTGCAGTGCCTGTGCCCCTAAAGACTTTGCAGTGCCCATGCTCCTAAAGCCTTTGCAATGCCTGTGCCCCTACAGCCTTTGCAGTGCCTGTGCCCCTACAGCCTTTGCAGTGCCTGTGCCCCTACAGCCTTTGCAGTGCCTGTGCCCCTAAAGCCTTTGCAGTGCCTGTGCCCCTAAAGCCTTTGCAATGCCTGTGCCCCTACAGCCTTTGCAGTGCCTGTGCCCCTACAGCCTTTGCAGTGCCTGTGCCCCTACAGCCTTTGCAGTGCCTGTGCCCCTACAGCCTTTGCAGTGCCTGTGCCCCTACAGCCTTTGCAGTGCCTGTGCCCCTACAGCCTTTGCAGTGCCTGTGCCGCTACAGCCTTTGCAGTGCCTGTGCCCCTAAAGACTTTGCAGTGCCTGTGCCCCTACAGCCTTTGCAGTGCCTGTGCCCCTACAGCCTTTGCAGTGCCTGTGCCCCTACAGCCTTTGCAGTGCCTGTGCCCCTAAAGCCTTTGCAGTGCCTGTGCCCCTAAAGACTTTGCAGTGCCCATGCTCCTAAAGCCTTTGCAATGCCTGTGCCCCTAAAGCCTTTGCAGTGCCTGTGCCCCTACAGCCTTTGCAGTGCCTGTGCCCCTACAGCCTTTGCAGTGCCTGTGCCCCTACAGCCTTTGCAGTGCCTGTGCCCCTACAGCCTTTGCAGTGCCTGTGCCCCTAAAGCCTTTGCAGTGCCTGTGCCCCTAAAGACTTTGCAGTGCCCATGCTCCTAAAGCCTTTGCAATGCCTGTGCCCCTAAAGCCTTTGCAGTGCCTGTGCCCCTACAGCCTTTGCAGTGCCTGTGCCCCTACAGCCTTTGCAGTGCCTGTGCCCCTACAGCCTTTGCAGTGCCTGTGCCCCTACAGCCTTTGCAGTGCCTGTGCCCCTACAGCCTTTGCAGTGCCTGTGCCCCTAAAGACTTTGCAGTGCCTGTGCCCCTACAGCCTTTGCAGTGCCTGTGCCCCTACAGCCTTTGCAGTGCCTGTGCCCCTACAGCCTTTGCAGTGCCTGTGCCCCTACAGCCTTTGCAGTGCCTGTGCCCCTAAAGCCTTTGCAGTGCCTGTGCCCCTAAAGACTTTGCAGTGCCCATGCTCCTAAAGCCTTTGCAATGCCTGTGCCCCTAAAGCCTTTGCAGTGCCTGTGCCCCTACAGCCTTTGCAGTGCCTGTGCCCCTACAGCCTTTGCAGTGCCTGTGCCCCTACAGCCTTTGCAGTGCCTGTGCCCCTAAAGCCTTTGCAGTGCCTGTGCCCCTACAGCCTTTGCAGTGCCTGTGCCCCTAAAGCCTTTGCAGTGCCTGTGCCCCTACAGCCTTTGCAGTGCCTGTGCCCCTACAGCCTTTGCAGTGCCCATGCCCCTACTGCCTTTGCAGTGCCTGTGCCCCTAAAGCCTTTGCAGTGCCTGTGCCCCTACAGCCTTTGCAATGCCTGTGCCCCTACAGCCTTTGCAGTGCCCATGCCCCTACAGCCTTTGCAGTGCCTGTGCCCCTAAAGCCTTTGCAGTGCCTGTGCCCCTACAGCCTTTGCAGTGCCTGTGCCCCTACAGCCTTTGCAGTGCCCATGCCCCTACTGCCTTTGCAGTGCCTGTGCCCCTAAAGCCTTTGCAGTGCCTGTGCCCCTAAAGCCTTTGCAGTGCCTGTGCCCCTACAGCCTTTGCAGTGCCTGTGCCCCTAAAGCCTATGCAGTGCCTGTGCCCCTACAGCCTTTGCAGTGCCTGTGCCCCTACAGCCTTTGCAGTGCCCATGCCCCTACTGCCTTTGCAGTGCCTGTGCCCCTAAAGCCTTTGCAGTGCCTGTGCCCCTACAGCCTTTGCAGTGCCTGTGCCCCTACAGCCTTTGCAGTGCCTGTGCCCCTACAGCCTTTGCAGTGCCTGTGCCCCTACAGCCTTTGCAGTGCCTATGCCCCTACAGCCTTTGCAGTGCCTGTGCCCCTACAGCCTTTGCAGTGCCTGTGCCCCTACAGCCTTTGCAATGCCTGTGCCCCTACAGCCTTTGCAGTGCCCATGCCCCTACAGCCTTTGCAGTGCCTGTGCCCCTAAAGCCTTTGCAGTGCCTGTGCCCCTAAAGCCTTTGCAATGCCTGTGCCCCTACAGCCTTTGCAGTGCCCATGCCCCTACTGCCTTTGCAGTGCCTGTGCCCCTAAAGCCTTTGCAGTGCCTGTGCCCCTACAGCCTTTGCAATGCCTGTGCCCCTACAGCCTTTGCAGTGCCCATGCCCCTACAGCCTTTGCAGTGCCTGTGCCCCTAAAGCCTTTGCAGTGCCTGTGCCCCTACAGCCTTTGCAGTGCCTGTGCCCCTAAAGCCTTTGCAGTGCCTGTGCCCCTAAAGACTTTGCAGTGCCCATGCCCCTACAGCCTTTGCAATGCCTGTGCCCCTACAGCCTTTGCAGTGCCTGTGCCCCTACCGCCTTTGCAGTGCCTGTGCCTCTACAGCCTTTGCAGTGCCTGTGCCCCTACAGCCTTTGCAGTGCCTATGCCCCTAAAGCCTTTGCAGTGCCTGTGCCCCTAAAGCCTTTGCAGTGCCTGTGCCCCTACAGCCTTTGCAGTGCCTGTGCCCCTACAGCCTTTGCAGTGCCTGTGCCCCTACAGCCTTTGCAGTGCCTGTGCCCCTAAAGCCTTTGCAGTGCCTATGCCCCTACAGCCTTTGCAGTGCCTATGCCCCTAAAGCCTTTGCAGTGCCTGTGCCCCTACAGCCTTTGCAGTGCCTATGCCCCTACAGCCTTTGCAGTGCCTATGCCCCTACAGCCTTTGCAGTGCCTGTGCCCCTACAGCCTTTGCAGTGCCTGTGCCCCTAAAGCCTTTGCAGTGCCTGTGCCCCTAAAGCCTTTGCAGTGCCTGTGCCCCTAAAGCCTTTGCAGTGCCTGTGCCCCTACAGCCTTTGCAGTGCCTGTGCCCCTACAGCCTTTGCAGTGCCTGTGCCCCTACAGCCTTTGCAGTGCCTGTGCCCCTAAAGCCTTTGCAGTGCCTATGCCCCTACAGCCTTTGCAGTGCCTATGCCCCTAAAGCCTTTGCAGTGCCTGTGCCCCTACAGCCTTTGCAGTGCCTGTGCCCCTAAAGCCTTTGCAGTGCCTGTGCCCCTACAGCCTTTGCAGTGCCTATGCCCCTACAGCCTTTGCAGTGCCTGTGCCCCTACAGCCTTTGCAGTGCCTGTGCCCCTAAAGCCTTTGCAGTGCCTGTGCCCCTACAGCCTTTGCAGTGCCTGTGCCCCTACAGCCTTTGCAGTGCCTGTGCCCCTAAAGCCTTTGCAGTGCCTATGCCCCGAAAGCCTTTGCAGTGCCTATGCCCCTACAGCCTTTGCAGTGCCTGTGCCCCTACAGCCTTTGCAGTGCCTGTGCCCCTACAGCCTTTGCAGTGCCTGTGCCCCTACAGCCTTTGCAGTGCCTGTGCCCCTACAGCCATTGCAGTGCCTGTGCCCCTACAGCCTTTGCAGTGCCTGTGCCCCTACAGCCTTTGCAGTGCCTGTGCCCCTACAGCCTTTGCAGTGCCTGTGCCCCTACAGCCTTTGCAGCCTTTGCAGCCTTTGCAGTGCCTGTGCCCCTACAGCCTTTGCAGTGCCTGTGCCCCTACAGCCTTTGCAGTGCCTGTGCCCCTACAGCCTTTGCAGTGCCTGTGCCCCTAAAGCCTTTGCAGTGCCTATGCCCCGAAAGCCTTTGCAGTGCCTATGCCCCTACAGCCTTTGCAGTGCCTGTGCCCCTACAGCCTTTGCAGTGCCTGTGCCCCTACAGCCTTTGCAGTGCCTATGCCCCTACAGCCTTTGCAGTGCCTGTGCCCCTAAAGCCTTTGCAGTGCCTATGCCCCTACAGCCTTTGCAGTGCCTGTGCCCCTACAGCCTTTGCAGTGCCTGTGCCCCTACAGCCTTTGCAGTGCCTGTGCCCCTACAGCCTTTGCAGTGCCTGTGCCCCTAAAGCCTTTGCAGTGCCTATGCCCCGAAAGCCTTTGCAGTGCCTATGCCCCGAAAGCCTTTGCAGTGCCTATGCCCCGAAAGCCTTTGCAGTGCCTATGCCCCGAAAGCCTTTGCAGTGCCTATGCCCCTACAGCCTTTGCAGTGCCTGTGCCCCTACAGCCTTTGCAGTGCCTGTGCCCCTACAGCCTTTGCAGTGCCTGTGCCCCTAAAGCCTTTGCAGTGCCTATGCCCCGAAAGCCTTTGCAGTGCCTGTGCCCCTACAGCCTTTGCAGTGCCTATGCCCCTACAGCCTTTGCAGTGCCTGTGCCCCTAAAGCCTTTGCAGTGCCTATGCCCCGAAAGCCTTTGCAGTGCCTATGCCCCTACAGCCTTTGCAGTGCCTGTGCCCCTACAGCCTTTGCAGTGCCTGTGCCCCTAAAGCCTTTGCAGTGCCTATGCCCCGAAAGCCTTTGCAGTGCCTATGCCCCTACAGCCTTTGCAGTGCCTGTGCCCCTAAAGCCTTTGCAGTGCCTATGCCCCGAAAGCCTTTGCAGTGCCTATGCCCCTACAGCCTTTGCAGTGCCTGTGCCCCTACAGCCTTTGCAGTGCCTGTGCCCCTACAGCCTTTGCAGTGCCTGTGCCCCTACAGCCTTTGCAGTGCCTGTGCCCCTACAGCCTTTGCAGTGCCTGTGCCCCTAAAGCCTTTGCAGTGCCTGTGCCCCTACAGCCTTTGCAGTGCCTGTGCCCCTACAGCCTTTGCAGTGCCTATGCCCCTACAGCCTTTGCAGTGCCTGTGCCCCTACAGCCTTTGCAGTGCCTGTGCCCCTACAGCCTTTGCAGTGCCTTTGCCCCTACAGCCTTTGCAGTGCCTGTGCCCCTACAGCCTTTGCAGTGCATGTGCCCCTACAGCCTTTGCAGTGCCTGTGCCCCTACAGCCTTTGCAGTGCCTGTGCCCCTACAGCCTTTGCAGTGCCTGTGCCCCTACAGCCTTTGCAATGCCTGTGCCCCTACAGCCTTTGCAGTGCCTGTGCCCCTAAAGCCTTTGCAGTGCCTGTGCCCCTAAAGCCTTTGCAGTGCCCATGCCCCTAAAGCCTTTGCAATGCCTGTGCCCCTAAAGCCTTTGCAGTGCCTGTGCCCCTAAAGCCTTTGCAGTGCCTGTGCCCCTAAAGCCTTTGCAGTGCCTGTGCCCCTAAAGCCTTTGCAGTGCCTGTGCCCCTAAAGCCTTTGCAGTGCCCATGCCCCTAAAGCCTTTGCAATGCCTGTGCCCCTAAAGCCTTTGCAGTGCCTGTGCCCCTACAGCCTTTGCAGTGCCTGTGCCCCTACAGCCTTTGCAGTGCCTGTGCCCCTACAGCCTTTGCAGTGCCTGTGCCCCTACAGCCTTTGCAGTGCCTGTGCCCCTACAGCCTTTGCAGCCTTTGCAGCCTTTGCAGTGCCTGTGCCCCTACAGCCTTTGCAGTGCCTGTGCCCCTACAGCCTTTGCAGTGCCTGTGCCCCTAAAGCCATTGCAGTGCCTGTGCCCCTACAGCCTTTGCAGTGCCTGTGCCCCTACAGCCTTTGCAGTGCCTGTGCCCCTACCGCCTTTGCAGTGCCTATGCCCCCACAGCCTTTGCAGTGCCTGTGCCCCTACAGCCTTTGCAGTGCCTATGCCCCTACAGCCTTTGCAGTGCATGTGCCCCTACAGCCTTTGCAGTGCCTGTGCCCCTACAGCCTTTGCAGTGCCTGTGCCCCTACAGCCCTTGCAGCCTTAGCAGCCTTTCCAGTGCCTGTGCCCCTACAGCCTTTGCAGTGCCTGTGCCCCTACAGCCTTTGCAGTGCCTGTGCCCCTACAGCCTTTGCAGTGCCTGTGCCCCTACAGCCTTTGCAGTGCCTTTGCCCCTACAGCCTTTGCAGTGCCTGTGCCCCTACAGCCTTTGCAGTGCCTGTGCCCCTAAAGCCATTGCAGTGCCTGTGCCCCTACAGCCTTTGCAGTGCCTGTGCCCCTGCAGCCTTTGCAGTGCCTGTGCCCCTAAAGCCTTTGCAGTGCCCATGCCCCTAAAGCCTTTGCAGTGCCTGTGCCCCTACAGCCTTTGCAGTGCCCATGCCCCTAAAGCCTTTGCAGTGCCTGTGCCCCTACAGCCTTTGCAGTGCATCTGCCCCTACAGCCTTTGCAGTGCCTGTGCCCCTACAGCCTTTGCAGTGCATGTGCCCCTACAGCCTTTGCAATGCCCCCCGCCCCTAAAGCCTTTGCAGTGCCTGTGCCCCTAAAGCCTTTGCAGTGCCCATGCCCCTAAAGCCTTTGCAGTGCCTGTGCCCCTACAGCCTTTGCAGTGCATCTGCCCCTACAGCCTTTGCAGTGCCTGTGCCCCTACAGCCTTTGCAATGCCTGTGCCCCTAAAGCCTTTGCAGTGCCTGTGCCCCTACAGCCTTTGCAGTGCCTGTGCCCCTACAGCCTTTGCAGTGCCTGTGCCCCTACAGCCTTTGCAGTGCCCGTGCCCCTTCAGCCTTTGCAGTGCCTGTGCCCCTACAGCCTTTGCAGTGCCTGTGCCCCTACAGCCTTTGCAGTGCCTGTGCCCCTACAGCCTTTGCAGTGCCTGTGCCCCTACAGCCTTTGCAGTGCCTGTGCCCCTACAGCCTTTGCAGTGCCTGTGCCCCTACAGCCTTTGCAGTGCCTGTGCCCCTACAGCCTTTGCAGTGCCCATGCCCCTAAAGCCTTTGCAGTGCCTGTGCCCCTACCGCCTTTGCAGTGCCTATGCCCCTACAGCCTTTGCAGTGCCTGTGCCCCTAAAGCCTTTGCAATGCCTGTGCCCCTAAAGCCTTTGCAGTGCCTGTGCGCCTAAAGCCTTTGCAGTGCCTGTGCCCCTACAGCCTTTGCAGTGCCCACGCCCCTAAAGCCTTTGCAGTGCCTGTGCCCCTACAGCCTTTGCAGTGCCTATGCCCCTACAGCCTTTGCAGTGCCCATGCCCCTACAGCCTTTGCAGTGCCTGTGCCCCTACAGCCTTTGCAGTGCCTGTGCCCCTACAGCCTTTGCAGTGCCTGTGCCCCTACAGCCTTTGCAGTGCCTGTGCCCCTACAGCCTTTGCAGTGCCTATGCCCCTACAGCCTTTGCAGTGCCTGTGCCCCTACAGCCTTTGCAGTGCATGTGCCCCTACAGCCTTTGCAGTGCCTGTGCCCCTACAGCCTTTGCAGTGCCTGTGCCCCTACAGCCTTTGCAGTGCCTGTGCCCCTACAGCCTTTGCAGTGCCTGTGCCCCTACAGCCTTTGCAGTGCCTGTGCCCCTACAGCCTTTGCAGTGCCTATGCCCCTACAGCCTTTGCAGTGCCTGTGCCCCTACAGCCTTTGCAGTGCCTGTGCCCCTACAGCCTTTGCAGTGCCTGTGCCCCTACAGCCTTTGCAGTGCCTGTGCCCCTACAGCCTTTGCAGTGCATGTGCCCCTACAGCCTTTGCAATGCCTGTGCCCCTAAAGCCTTTGCAGTGCCTGTGCCCCTAAAGCCTTTGCAGTGCCTGTGCCCCTAAAGCCTTTGCAGTGCCTGTGCCCCTACAGCCTTTGCAGTGCCTGTGCCCCTACAGCCTTTGCAGTGCCTGTGCCCCTACAGCCTTTGCAGTGCCTGTGCCCCTAAAGCCTTTGCAGTGCCTGTGCCCCTAAAGCCTTTGCAGTGCCTGTGCCCCTACAGCCTTTGCAGTGCCTGTGCCCCTACAGCCTTTGCAGCGCCTGTGCCCCTACAGCCTTTGCAGTGCCTGTGCCCCTACAGCCTTTGCAGTGCCTGTGCCCCTAAAGCCTATGCAGTGCCTGTGCCCCTACAGCCTTTGCAGTGCCTGTGCCCCTACAGCCTTTGCAATGCCTGTGCCCCTAAAGCCTTTGCAGTGCCTGTGCCCCTACAGCCTTTGCAGTGCCTGTGCCCCTACAGCCTTTGCAGTGCCTGTGCCCCTACAGCCTTTGCAGTGCCTGTGCTCCTACAGCCTTTGCAGTGCCTGTGCCCCTACAGCCTTTGCAGTGCCTGTGCCCCTACAGCCTTTGCAGTGCCCGTGCCCCTAAAGCCTTTGCAATGCCTGTGCCCCTAAAGCCTTTGCAGTGCCTGTGCCCCTACAGCCTTTGCAGTGCCTGTGCCCCTACAGCCTTTGCAGTGCCTGTGCCCCTACAGCCTTTGCAGTGCCTGTGCCCCTACAGCCTTTGCAGTGCCTGTGCCCCTAAAGCCTTTGCAGTGCCTGTGCCCCTACAGCCTTTGCAGTGCCTGTGCCCCTACAGCCTTTGCAGTGCATGTGCCCCTACAGCCTTTGCAGTGCCTGTGCCCCTACAGCCTTTGCAGTGCCTGTGCCCCTACAGCCTTTGCAGTGCCTGTGCCCCTACAGCCTTTGCAGTGCCTGTGCCCCTAAAGCCTTTGCAGTGCCTGTGCCCCTACAGCCTTTGCAGTGCCTGTGCCCCTACAGCCTTTGCAGTGCCTGTGCCCCTAAAGCCTTTGCAGTGCCCATGCCCCTACAGCCTTTGCAGTGCCTGTGCCCCTACAGCCTTTGCAGTGCCTGTGCCCCTACAGCCTTTGCAGTGCCTGTGCCCCTACAGCCTTTGCAGTGCCTGTGCCCCTAAAGCCTTTGCAGTGCCTGTGCCCCTACAGCCTTTGCAGTGCCTGTGCCCCTAAAGCCTTTGCAGTGCCTGTGCCCCTAAAGCCTTTGCAGTGCCTGTGCCCCTACAGCCTTTGCAGTGCCTATGCCCCTAAAGCCTTTGCAGTGCCTGTGCCCCTAAAGCCTTTGCAGTGCCTGTGCCCCTACAGCCTTTGCAGTGCCTGTGCCCCTACAGCCTTTGCAGTGCCTGTGCCCCTACAGCCTTTGCAGTGCCTGTGCCCCTAAAGCCTTTGCAGTGCCTGTGCCCCTACAGCCTTTGCAGTGCCTGTGCCCCTACAGCCTTTGCAGTGCCTGTGCCCCTAAAGCCTTTGCAGTGCCTGTGCCCCTAAAGCCTTTGCAGTGCCTGTGCCCCTACAGCCTTTGCAGTGCCTGTGCCCCTACAGCCTTTGCAGTGCATGTGCCCCTACAGCCTTTGCAGTGCCTGTGCCCCTACAGCCTTTGCAGTGCCTATGCCCCTACAGCCTTTGCAGTGCCTGTGCCCCTACAGCCTTTGCAGTGCCTGTGCCCCTAAAGCCTTTGCAGTGCCTGTGCCCCTACAGCCTTTGCAGTGCCTGTGCCCCTACAGCCTTTGCAGTGCCTATGCCCCTAAAGCCTTTGCAGTGCCTGTGCCCCTACAGCCTTTGCAGTGCCTGTGCCCCTACAGCCTTTGCAGTGCCTGTGCCCCTAAAGCCTTTGCAGTGCCTATGCCCCTACAGCCTTTGCAGTGCCTGTGCCCCTAAAGCCTTTGCAGTGCCTGTGCCCCTACAGCCTTTGCAGTGCCTATGCCCCTAAAGCCTTTGCAGTGCCTGTGCCCCTACAGCCTTTGCAGTGCCTATGCCCCTAAAGCCTTTGCAGTGCCTGTGCCCCTACAGCCTTTGCAGTGCCTGTGCCCCTAAAGCCTTTGCAGTGCCTGTGCCCCTACAGCCTTTGCAGTGCCTGTGCCCCTACAGCCTTTGCAGTGCCTGTGCCCCTACAGCCTTTGCAGTGCCTATGCCCCTAAAGCCTTTGCAGTGCCTGTGCCCCTAAAGCCTTTGCAGTGCCTGTGCCCCTACAGCCTTTGCAGTGCCTGTGCCCCTAAAGCCTTTGCAGTGCCTGTGCCCCTAAAGCCTTTGCAGTGCCTGTGCCCCTACAGCCTTTGCAGTGCCTGTGCCCCTACAGCCTTTGCAGTGCCTGTGCCCCTACAGCCTTTGCAGTGCCTGTGCCCCTACAGCCTTTGCAGTGCCTGTGCCCCTACAGCCTTTGCAGTGCCTGTGCCCCTACAGCCTTTGCAGTGCCTGTGCCCCTACAGCCTTTGCAGTGCCTATGCCCCTAAAGCCTTTGCAGTGCCTGTGCCCCTACAGCCTTTGCAGTGCCTGTGCCCCTACAGCCTTTGCAGTGCCTGTGCCCCTACAGCCTTTGCAGTGCCCATGCCCCTAAGGCCTTTGCAGTGCCTGTGCCCCTACAGCCTTTGCAGTGCCTGTGCCCCTACAGCCTTTGCAGTGCCTGTGCCCCTACAGCCTTTGCAGTGCCTGTGCCCCTACAGCCTTTGCAGTGCCTGTGCCCCTACAGCCTTTGCAGTGCCTATGCCCCTAAAGCCTTTGCAGTGCCTGTGCCCCTACAGCCTTTGCAGTGCCTGTGCCCCTACAGCCTTTGCAGTGCCTGTGCCCCTACAGCCTTTGCAGTGCCTGTGCCCCTAAAGCCTTTGCAGTGCCCATGCCCCTAAGGCCTTTGCAGTGCCTGTGCCCCTACAGCCTTTGCAGTGCCTGTGCCCCTAAAGCCTTTGCAGTGCCTGTGCCCCTACAGCCTTTGCAGTGCCTGTGCCCCTAAAGCCTTTGCAGTGCCTGTGCCCCTACAGCCTTTGCAGTGCCTGTGCCCCTACAGCCTTTGCAGTGCCTATGCCCCTAAAGCCTTTGCAGTGCCTGTGCCCCTACAGCCTTTGCAGTGCCTGTGCCCCTAAAGCCTTTGCAGTGCCTGTGCCCCTAAAGCCTTTGCAGTGCCTGTGCCCCTACAGCCTTTGCAGTGCCTATGCCCCTAAAGCCTTTGCAGTGCCTGTGCCCCTACAGCCTTTGCAGTGCCTGTGCCCCTAAAGCCTTTGCAGTGCCTGTGCCCCTAAAGCCTTTGCAGTGCATGTGCCCCTACAGCCTTTGCAGTGCATGTGCCCCTACAGCCTTTGCAGTGCCTGTGCCCCTACAGCCTTTGCAGTGCCTGTGCCCCTACAGCCTTTGCAGTGCCTATGCCCCTAAAGCCTTTGCAGTGCCTGTGCCCCTACAGCCTTTGCAGTGCCTGTGCCCCTAAAGCCTTTGCAGTGCCTGTGCCCCTACAGCCTTTGCAGTGCATGTGCCCCTACAGCCTTTGCAGTGCCTGTGCCCCTACAGCCTTTGCAGTGCCTGTGCCCCTACAGCCTTTGCAGTGCCTATGCCCCTAAAGCCTTTGCAGTGCCTGTGCCCCTACAGCCTTTGCAGTGCCTGTGCCCCTAAAGCCTTTGCAGTGCCTGTGCCCCTACAGCCTTTGCAGTGCCTGTGCCCCTACAGCCTTTGCAGTGCCTGTGCCCCTACAGCCTTTGCAGTGCCTATGCCCCTACAGCCTTTGCAGTGCATGTGCCCCTACAGCCTTTGCAGTGCCTGTGCCCCTACTGCCTTTGCAGTGCCTGTGCCCCTACAGCCTTTGCAGTGCCTATGCCCCTAAAGCCTTTGCAGTGCCTATGCCCCTACAGCCTTTGCAGTGCCTGTGCCCCTAAAGCCTTTGCAGTGCCTGTGCCCCTACAGCCTTTGCAGTGCCTGTGCCCCTACAGCCTTTGCAGTGCCTGTGCCCCTACAGCCTTTGCAGCGCCTATGCCCCTACAGCCTTTGCAGTGCCTGTGCCCCTACAGCCTTTGCAGTGCCTGTGCCCCTACAGCCTTTGCAGTGCCTGTGCCCCTACAGCCTTTGCAGTGCCTGTGCCCCTACAGCCTTTGCAGTGCCTGTGCCCCTACAGCCTTTGCAGTGCCTGTGCCCCTACAGCCTTTGCAGTGCCTGTGCCCCTACAGCCTTTGCAGTGCCTGTGCCCCTACAGCCTTTGCAGTGCCTGTGCCCCTAAAGCCTTTGCAGTGCCTGTGCCCCTACAGCCTTTGCAGTGCCTGTGCCCCTACAGCCTTTGCAGTGCCTGTGCCCCTAAAGCCTTTGCAGTGCCTGTGCCCCTACAGCCTTTGCAGTGCCTGTGCCCCTAAAGCCTTTGCAGTGCCTGTGCCCCTACAGCCTTTGCAGTGCCTGTGCCCCTACAGCCTTTGCAGTGCCTGTGCCCCTACAGCCTTTGCAGTGCCTGTGCCCCTAAAGCCTTTGCAATGCCTGTGCCCCTACAGCCTTTGCAGTGCCCGTGCTCCTACAGCCTTTGCAGTGCCCGTGCCCCTAAAGCCTTTGCAATGCCTGTGCCCCTAAAGCCTTTGCAGTGCCTGTGCCCCTACAGCCTTTGCAGTGCCTGTGCCCCTAAAGCCTTTGCAGTGCCTGTGCCCCTAAAGCCTTTGCAGTGCCTATGCCCCTAAAGCCTTTGCAGTGCCTGTGCCCCTACAGCCTTTGCAGTGCCTATGCCCCTAAAGCCTTTGCAGTGCCTGTGCCCCTAAAGCCTTTGCAGTGCATGTGCCCCTACAGCCTTTGCAGTGCCTGTGCCCCTACAGCCTTTGCAGTGCCTGTGCCCCTACAGCCTTTGCAGTGCCTGTGCCCCTAAAGCCTTTGCAGTGCCTGTGCCCCTAAAGCCTTTGTAGTGCCTGTGCCCCTAAAGCCTTTGCAGTGCCTGTGCCCCTACAGCCTTTGCAGTGCCTGTGCCCCTAAAGCCTTTGCAGTGCCTGTGCCCCTACAGCCTTTGCAGTGTCTGTGCCCCTACAGCCTTTGCAGTGCCTGTGCCCCTAAAGCCTTTGCAGTGCCTGTGCCCCTACAGCCTTTGCAGTGCCTGTGCCCCTACAGCCTTTGCAGTGCCTGTGCCCCTAAAGCCTTTGCAGTGCCTGTGCCCCTACAGCCTTTGCAGTGCCTGTGCCCCTAAAGCCTTTGCAGTGCCTGTGCCCCTAAAGCCTTTGCAGTGCCTGTGCCCCTACAGCCTTTGCAGTGCCTGTGCCCCTAAAGCCTTTGCAGTGCCTGTGCCCCTACAGCCTTTGCAGTGCCTGTGCCCCTACAGCCTTTGCAGTGCCTGTGCCCCTAAAGCCTTTGCAGTGCCTGTGCCCCTAAAGCCTTTGCAGTGCCTGTGCCCCTACAGCCTTTGCAGTGCCCATGCCCCTACAGCCTTTGCAGTGCCTGTGCCCCTACAGCCTTTGCAGTGCCTGTGCCCCTACAGCCTTTGCAGTGCCTGTGCCCCTACAGCCTTTGCAGTGCCTGTGCCCCTACAGCCTTTGCAGTGCCTGTGCCCCTAAAGCCTTTGCAGTGCCTGTGCCCCTACAGCCTTTGCAGTGCATGTGCCCCTAAAGCCTTTGCAGTGCCTGTGCCCCTAAAGCCTTTGCAGTGCCTGTGCCCCTACAGCCTTTGCAGTGCCTGTGCCCCTAAAGCCTTTGCAGTGCCTGTGCCCCTAAAGCCTTTGCAGTGCATGTGCCCCTACAGCCTTTGCAGTGCCTGTGCCCCTACAGCCTTTGCAGTGCCTGTGCCCCTACAGCCTTTGCAGTGCCTGTGCCCCTACAGCCTTTGCAGTGCCTGTGCCCCTACAGCCTTTGCAGTGCCTGTGCCCCTAAAGCCTTTGCAGTGCCTGTGCCCCTACAGCCTTTGCAGTGCCTGTGCCCCTACAGCCTTTGCAGTGCCTGTGCCCCTAAAGCCTTTGCAGTGCCTGTGCCCCTACAGCCTTTGCAGTGCCTGTGCCCCTAAAGCCTTTGCAGTGCCTGTGCCCCTACAGCCTTTGCAGTGCCTGTGCCCCTACAGCCTTTGCAGTGCCTGTGCCCCTACAGCCTTTGCAGTGCCTGTGCCCCTACAGCCTTTGCAGTGCCTGTGCCCCTACAGCCTTTGCAGTGCCCATGCCCCTACAGCCTTTGCAGTGCCTGTGCCCCTAAAGCCTTTGCAGTGCCTGTGCCCCTACAGCCTTTGCAGTGCCTGTGCCCCTACAGCCTTTGCAGTGCCTGTGCCCCTACAGCCTTTGCAGTGCCTGTGCCCCTACAGCCTTTGCAGTGCCTGTGCCCCTAAAGCCTTTGCAGTGCCTGTGCCCCTACAGCCTTTGCAGTGCATGTGCCCCTACAGCCTTTGCAGTGCCTGTGCCCCTACAGCCTTTGCAGTGCCTGTGCCCCTACAGCCTTTGCAGTGCCTGTGCCCCTACAGCCTTTGCAGTGCCTGTGCCCCTAAAGCCTTTGCAGTGCCTGTGCCCCTACAGCCTTTGCAGTGCCTGTGCCCCTACAGCCTTTGCAGTGCCTGTGCCCCTAAAGCCTTTGCAGTGCCTGTGCCCCTACAGCCTTTGCAGTGCCTGTGCCCCTACAGCCTTTGCAGTGCCTGTGCCCCTACAGCCTTTGCAGTGCCTGTGCCCCTACAGCCTTTGCAGTGCCTGTGCCCCTAAAGCCTTTGCAGTGCCTGTGCCCCTAAAGCCTTTGCAGTGCCTGTGCCCCTACAGCCTTTGCAGTGCCTGTGCCCCTAAAGCCTTTGCAGTGCCTGTGCCCCTACAGCCTTTGCAGTGCCTGTGCCCCTACAGCCTTTGCAGTGCCTGTGCCCCTACAGCCTTTGCAGTGCCTGTGCCCCTACAGCCTTTGCAGTGCCTGTGCCCCTACAGCCTTTGCAGTGCCTGTGCCCCTACAGCCTTTGCAGTGCCTGTGCCCCTACAGCCTTTGCAGTGCCTGTGCCCCTAAAGCCTTTGCAGTGCCTGTGCCCCTAAAGCCTTTGCAGTGCCTGTGCCCCTAAAGCCTTTGCAGTGCCTGTGCCCCTACAGCCTTTGCAGTGCCTGTGCCCCTACAGCCTTTGCAGTGCCTGTGCCCCTAAAGCCTTTGCAGTGCCTGTGCCCCTACAGCCTTTGCAGTGCCTATGCCCCTACAGCCTTTGCAGTGCCTATGCCCCTACAGCCTTTGCAGTGCCTGTGCCCCTACTGCCTTTGCAGTGCCTGTGCCCCTAAAGCCTTTGCAGTGCCTGTGCCCCTACAGCCTTTGCAGTGCCTGTGCCCCTACAGCCTTTGCAGTGCCTGTGCCCCTAAAGCCTTTGCAGTGCCTGTGCCCCTACAGCCTTTGCAGTGCCTATGCCCCTACAGCCTTTGCAGTGCCTATGCCCCTACAGCCTTTGCAGTGCCTGTGCCCCTAAAGCCTTTGCAGTGCCTGTGCCCCTAAAGCCTTTGCAGTGCCTGTGCCCCTACAGCCTTTGCAGTGCCTGTGCCCCTAAAGCCTTTGCAGTGACTGTGCCCCTACAGCCTTTGCAGTGCCTGTGCCCCTAAAGCCTTTGCAGTGCCTGTGCCCCTAAAGCCTTTGCAGTGCCTGTGCCCCTACAGCCTTTGCAGTGCCTGTGCCCCTAAAGCCTTTGCAGTGCCTGTGCCCCTAAAGCCTTTGCAGTGCCTGTGCCCCTACAGCCTTTGCAGTGCCTATGCCCCTACAGCCTTTGCAGTGCCTGTGCCCCTAAAGCCTTTGCAGTGCCTGTGCCCCTAAAGCCTTTGCAGTGCCTGTGCCCCTACAGCCTTTGCAGTGCCTGTGCCCCTAAAGCCTTTGCAGTGCCTGTGCCCCTAAAGCCTTTGCAGTGCCTGTGCCCCTAAAGCCTTTGCAGTGCCTGTGCCCCTACAGCCTTTGCAGTGCCTGTGCCCCTAAAGCCTTTGCAGTGCCTGTGCCCCTACAGCCTTTGCAGTGCCTGTGCCCCTACAGCCTTTGCAGTGCCTGTGCCCCTACAGCCTTTGCAGTGCCTGTGCCCCTACAGCCTTTGCAGTGCCTGTGCCCCTAAAGCCTTTGCAGTGCCTGTGCCCCTAAAGCCTTTGCAGTGCCTGTGCCCCTACAGCCTTTGCAGTGCCTGTGCCCCTAAAGCCTTTGCAGTGCCTGTGCCCCTACAGCCTTTGCAGTGCCTGTGCCCCTAAAGCCTTTGCAGTGCCTGTGCCCCTACAGCCTTTGCAGTGCCTGTGCCCCTAAAGCCTTTGCAGTGCCTGTGCCCCTAAAGCCTTTGCAGTGCCTGTGCCCCTACAGCCTTTGCAGTGCCTATGCCCCTACAGCCTTTGCAGTGCCTGTGCCCCTAAAGCCTTTGCAGTGCCTGTGCCCCTAAAGCCTTTGCAGTGCCTGTGCCCCTACAGCCTTTGCAGTGCCTATGCCCCTAAAGCCTTTGCAGTGCCTGTGCCCCTAAAGCCTTTGCAGTGCCTGTGCCCCTAAAGCCTTTGCAGTGCCTGTGCCCCTAAAGCCTTTGCAGTGCCTGTGCCCCTAAAGCCTTTGCAGTGCCTATGCCCCTAAAGCCTTTGCAGTGCCTGTGCCCCTAAAGCCTTTGCAGTGCCTGTGCCCCTACAGCCTTTGCAGTGCCTGTGCCCCTAAAGCCTTTGCAGTGCCTGTGCCCCTAAAGCCTTTGCAGTGCCTGTGCCCCTAAAGCCTTTGCAGTGCCTGTGCCCCTACAGCCTTTGCAGTGCCTGTGCCCCTACAGCCTTTGCAGTGCCTGTGCCCCTAAAGCCTTTGCAGTGCCTGTGCCCCTAAAGCCTTTGCAGTGCCTGTGCCCCTACAGCCTTTGCAGTGCCTGTGCCCCTAAAGCCTTTGCAGTGCCCGTGCCCCTACAGCCTTTGCAGTGCCTGTGCCCCTACAGCCTTTGCAGTGCCTGTGCCCCTACAGCCTTTGCAGTGCCTGTGCCCCTAAAGCCTTTGCAGTGCCTGTGCCCCTAAAGCCTTTGCAGTGCCTGTGCCCCTAAAGCCTTTGCAGTGCCCATGCCCCTACAGCCTTTGCAGTGCCTGTGCCCCTACAGCCTTTGCAGTGCCTGTGCCCCTAAAGCCTTTGCAGTGCCTGTGCCCCTAAAGCCTTTGCAGTGCCTGTGCCCCTACAGCCTTTGCAGTGCCTGTGCCCCTAAAGCCTTTGCAGTGCCCGTGCCCCTACTGCCTTTGCAGTGCCTGTGCCCCTAAAGCCTTTGCAGTGCCCGTGCCCCTACAGCCTTTGCAGTGCCTGTGCCCCTAAAGCCTTTGCAGTGCCCGTGCCCCTACAGCCTTTGCAGTGCCCGTGCCCCTAAAGCCTTTGCAGTGCCTGTGCCCCTAAAGCCTTTGCAGTGCCTGTGCCCCTACAGCCTTTGCAGTGCCTGTGCCCCTAAAGCCTTTGCAGTGCCTGTGCCCCTACAGCCTTTGCGTTGCCTGTGCCCCTACAGCCTTTGCAGTGCCCGTGCCCCTACAGCCTTTGCAGTGCCTGTGCCCCTAAAGCCTTTGCAGTGCCCGTGCCCCTACAGCCTTTGCAGTGCCTGTGCCCCTAAAGCCTTTGCAGTGCCTGTGCCCCTACAGCCTTTGCAGTGCCTGTGCCCCTAAAGCCTTTGCAGTGCCCATGCCCCTACAGCCTTTGCAGTGCCTGTGCCCCTAAAGCCTTTGCAGTGCCCATGCCCCTACAGCCTTTGCAGTGCCTGTGCCCCTACAGCCTTTGCAGTGCCTGTGCCCCTACAGCCTTTGCAGTGCCTGTGCCCCTAAAGCCTTTGCAGTGCCCGTGCCCCTACTGCCTTTGCAGTGCCTGTGCCCCTAAAGCCTTTGCAGTGCCCGTGCCCCTACAGCCTTTGCAGTGCCTGTGCCCCTAAAGCCTTTGCAGTGCCCGTGCCCCTACAGCCTTTGCAGTGCCTGTGCCCCTAAAGCCTTTGCAGTGCCTGTGCCCCTACTGCCTTTGCAGTGCCTGTGCCCCTAAAGCCTTTGCAGTGCCCGTGCCCCTACAGCCTTTGCAGTGCCTGTGCCCCTAAAGCCTTTGCAGTGCCTGTGCCCCTAAAGCCTTTGCAGTGCCTGTGCCCCTAAAGCCTTTGCAGTGCCCATGCCCCTACAGCCTTTGCAGTGCCTGTGCCCCTACAGCCTTTGCAGTGCCTGTGCCCCTACAGCCTTTGCAGTGCCTGTGCCCCTACAGCCTTTGCAGTGCCTGTGCCCCTACAGCCTTTGCAGTGCCTGTGCCCCTACAGCCTTTGCAGTGCCTATGCCCCTACAGCCTTTGCAGTGCCTATGCCCCTACAGCCTTTGCAGTGCCTGTGCCCCTACAGCCTTTGCAGTGCCTGTGCCCCTAAAGCCTTTGCAGTGCCTGTGCCCCTACAGCCTTTGCAGTGCCTGTGCCCCTAAAGCCTTTGCAGTGCCTGTGCCCCTACAGCCTTTGCAGTGCCTGTGCCCCTAAAGCCTATGCAGTGCCTATGCCCCTACAGCCTTTGCAGTGCCTGTGCCCCTACAGCCTTTGCAGTGCCTATGCCCCTACAGCCTTTGCAGTGCCTATGCCCCTACAGCCTTTGCAGTGCCTGTGCCCCTACAGCCTTTGCAGTGCCTGTGTGCCTACAGCCTTTGCAGTGCCTGTGCCCCTACAGCCTTTGCAGTGCCTATGCCCCTACAGCCTTTGCAGTGCCTGTGCCCCTACAGCCTTTGCAGTGCCTGTGCCCCTAAAGCCTTTGCAGTGCCTGTGCCCCTACAGCCTTTGCAGTGCCTGTGCCCCTAAAGCCTTTGCAGTGCCTGTGCCCCTAAAGCCTATGCAGTGCCTATGCCCCTACAGCCTTTGCAGTGCCTGTGCCCCTACAGCCTTTGCAGTGCCTATGCCCCTACAGCCTTTGCAGTGCCTATGCCCCTACAGCCTTTGCAGTGCCTGTGCCCCTACAGCCTTTGCAGTGCCTGTGTGCCTACAGCCTTTGCAGTGCCTGTGCCCCTACAGCCTTTGCAGTGCCTATGCCCCTACAGCCTTTGCAGTGCCTGTGCCCCTACAGCCTTTGCAGTGCCTGTGCCCCTACAGCCTTTGCAGTGCCCATGCCCCTACAGCCTTTGCAGTGCCTGTGCCCCTACAGCCTTTGCAGTGCCTGTGCCCCTACAGCCTTTGCAGTGCCTGTGCCCCTAAAGCCTTTGCAGTGCCTATGCCCCTACAGCCTTTGCAGTGCCTGTGCCCCTACAGCCTTTGCAGTGCCTGTGCCCCTACAGCCTTTGCAGTGCCTGTGTGCCTACAGCCTTTGCAGTGCCTGTGCCCCTACAGCCTTTGCAGTGCCTATGCCCCTACAGCCTTTGCAGTGCCTGTGCCCCTACAGCCTTTGCAGTGCCTGTGCCCCTAAAGCCTTTGCAGTGCCTGTGCCCCTACAGCCTTTGCAGTGCCTGTGCCCCTACAGCCTTTGCAGTGCCTGTGCCCCTACAGCCTTTGCAGTGCCTGTGCCCCTAAAGCCTTTGCAGTGCCTATGCCCCTACAGCCTTTGCAGTGCCTGTGCCCCTACAGCCTTTGCAGTGCCTGTGCCCCTAAAGCCTTTGCAGTGCCTATGCCCCTACAGCCTTTGCAGTGCCTGTGCCCCTACAGCCTTTGCAGTGCCTGTGCCCCTACAGCCTTTGCAGTGCCCATGCCCCTACAGCCTTTGCAGTGCCTGTGCCCCTACAGCCTTTGCAGTGCCCATGCCCCTACAGCCTTTGCAGTGCCCATGCCCCTACAGCCTTTGCAGTGCCTATGCCCCTACAGCCTTTGCAGTGCCCATGCCCCTACAGCCTTTGCAGTGCCTGTGCCCCTACAGCCTTTGCAGTGCCTGTGCCCCTAAAGCCTTTGCAGTGCCTATGCCCCTACAGCCTTTGCAGTGCCTGTGCCCCTACAGCCTTTGCAGTGCCTATGCCCCTAAAGCCTTTGCAGTGCCTGTGCCCCTACAGCCTTTGCAGTGCCTGTGCCCCTACAGCCTTTGCAGTGCCCACGCCCCTAAAGCCTTTGCAGTGCCTGTGCCCCTACAGCCTTTGCAGTGCCTGTGCCCCTACAGCCTTTGCAGTGCCTGTGCCCCTAAAGCCTTTGCAGTGCCTGTGCCCCTAAAGCCTTTGCAGTGCCTGTGCCCCTACAGCCTTTGCAGTGCCTGTGCCCCTACAGCCTTTGCAGTGCCTGTGCCCCTACAGCCTTTGCAGTGCCTGTGCCCCTAAAGCCTTTGCAGTGCCTGTGCCCCTACAGCCTTTGCAGTGCCTGTGCCCCTAAAGCCTTTGCGGTGCCTGTGCCCCTACAGCCTTTGCAGTGCCTGTGCCCCTACAGCCTTTGCAGTGCCTGTGCCCCTACAGCCTTTGCAGTGCCTGTGCCCCTACAGCCTTTGCAGTGCCTGTGCCCCTACAGCCTTTGCAGTGCCTGTGCCCCTACAGCCTTTGCAGTGCCTGTGCCCCTACAGCCTTTGCAGTACCTGTGCCCCTACAGCCTTTGCAGTGCCTGTGCCCCTACAGCCTTTGCAGTGCCTGTGCCCCTAAAGCCTTTGCAGTGCCTGTGCCCCTACAGCCTTTGCAGTGCCTGTGCCCCTACAGCCTTTGCAGTGCCTGTGCCCCTACAGCCTTTGCAGTGCCTGTGCCCCTACAGCCTTTGCAGTGCCTGTGCCCCTACAGCCTTTGCAGTGCCTGTGCCCCTACAGCCTTTGCAGTGCCTGTGCCCCTAAAGCCTTTGCAGTGCCCGTGCCCCTACAGCCTTTGCAGTGCCTGTGCCCCTACAGCCTTTGCAGTGCCTGTGCCCCTACAGCCTTTGCAGTGCCTGTGCCCCTACAGCCTTTGCAGTGCCTGTGCCCCTACAGCCTTTGCAGTGCCTGTGCCCCTACAGCCTTTGCAGTGCCTGTGCCCCTACAGCCTTTGCAGTGCCTGTGCCCCTACAGCCTTTGCAGTGCCTGTGCCCCTAAAGCCTTTGCAGTGCCTGTGCCCCTACAGCCTTTGCAGTGCCTGTGCCCCTACAGCCTTTGCAGTGCCTGTGCCCCTACAGCCTTTGCAGTGCCTGTGCCCCTACAGCCTTTGCAGTGCCCGTGCCCCTACAGCCTTTGCAGTGCCTGTGCCCCTACAGCCTTTGCAGTGCCTGTGCCCCTAAAGCCTTTGCAGTGCCTGTGCCCCTACAGCCTTTGCAGTGCCTGTGCCCCTACAGCCTTTGCAGTGCCTGTGCCCCTACAGCCTTTGCAGTGCCTGTGCCCCTAAAGCCTTTGCAGTGCCTGTGCCCCTACAGCCTTTGCAGTGCCTGTGCCCCTACAGCCTTTGCAGTGCCTGTGCCCCTACAGCCTTTGCAGTGCCTGTGCCCCTAAAGCCTTTGCAGTGCCTGTGCCCCTACAGCCTTTGCAGTGCCTATGCCCCTACAGCCTTTGCAGTGCCTGTGCCCCTACAGCCTTTGCAGTGCCTGTGCCCCTAAAGCCTTTGCAGTGCCTGTGCCCCTACAGCCTTTGCAGTGCCTGTGCCCCTACAGCCTTTGCAGTGCCCATGCCCCTACAGCCTTTGCAGTGCCTGTGCCCCTACAGCCTTTGCAGTGCCTGTGCCCCTACAGCCTTTGCAGTGCCTGTGCCCCTACAGCCTTTGCAGTGCCTGTGCCCCTACAGCCTTTGCAGTGCCTGTGCCCCTACAGCCTTTGCAGTGCCTGTGCCCCTACAGCCTTTGCAGTGCCTGTGCCCCTAAAGCCTTTGCAGTGCCTGTGCCCCTACAGCCTTTGCAGTGCCTGTGCCCCTACAGCCTTTGCAGTGCCTGTGCCCCTACAGCGTTTGCAGTGCCTGTGCCCCTACAGCCTTTGCAGTGCCTGTGCCCCTAAAGCTTTTGCAGTGCCTGTGCCCCTACAGCCTTTGCAGTGCCTGTGCCCCTACAGCCTTTGCAGTGCCTGTGCCCCTACAGCCTTTGCAGTGCCTGTGCCCCTACAGCGTTTGCAGTGCCTATGCCCCTACAGCCTTTGCAGTGCCCGTGCCCCTACAGCCTTTGCAGTGCATGTGCCCCTAAAGCCTTTGCAGTGCCTGTGCCCCTACAGCCTTTGCAGTGCATGTGCCCCTACAACCTTTGCAGTGCCTGTGCCCCTACGGCCTTTGCAGTGCCTGTGCCCCTACAGCCTTTGCAGTGCCTGTGCCCCTACAGCCTTTGCAGTGCCTGTGCCCCTACAGCCTTTGCAGTGCCCATGCCCCTACAGCCTTTGCAGTGCCTGTGCCCCTACAGCCTTTGCAGTGCATGTGCTCCTACAGCCTTTGCAGTGCATGTGCCCCTACAGCCTTTGCAGTGCCCGTGCCCCTACAGCCTTTGCAGTGCCTGTGCCCCTACAGCCTTTGCAGTGCATGTGCCCCTACAGCCTTTGCAGTGCATGTGCCCCTACAGCCTTTGCAGTGCCTGTGCCCCTGCAGCCTTTGCAGTGCCTGTGCCCCTACAGCCTTTGCAGTGCATGTGCCCCTGCAGCCTTTGCAGTGCCTGTGCCCCTACAGCCTTTGCAGTGCATGTGCCCCTACAGCCTTTGCAGTGCCTGTGCCCCTACAGCCTTTGCAGTGCACGTGCCCCTACAGCCTTTGCAGTGCCTGTGCCCCTACAGCTTTTGCAGTGCCTGTGCCCCTACAGCCTTTGCAGTGCCTGTGCCCCTACAGCCTTTGCAGTGCCTGTGCGCCTACAGCCTTTGCAGTGCCTGTGCCCCTACAGCATTTGCAGTGCCTGTTCCCCTAAAGCCATTGCAGTGCCCGTGCCCCTAAAGCCTTTGCAGTGCCTGTGCCTCTAAAGCCTTTGCAGTGCCTATGCCCCTATGGCCTTTGCAGTGCCTATGCCCCTACAGCCTTTGCAGTGCCTATGCCCCTACAGCCTTTGCAGTGCCTATGCCCCTGCAGCCTTTGCAGTGCCTGTGCCCCTACAGCCTTTGCAGTGCCTATGGCCCTACAGCCTTTGCAGTGCCTGTGCCCCTACAGCCTTTGCAGTGCCTATGGCCCTACAGCCTTTGCAGTGCCTGTGCCCCTACAGCCTTTGCAGTGCCCGTGCGCCTACAGCCTTTGCAGTGCCTGTTCCCCTACAGCCGTTGCAGTGCCTGTGCCCCTACAGCCTTTCTTTGCAGTGCCTGTTCCCCTACAGCCATTGCCGTGCCTGTGCCCCTACAGCCTTTGCAGTGCATGTGCCCCTACAGCCTTTGCAGTGCATGTGCCCCTACAGCCTTTGCAGTGCATGTGCCCCTACAGCCTTTGCAGTGCCTATGCCCCTACAGCCTTTGCAGTGCCTGTGCCCCTACAGCCTTTGCAGTGCCTGTGCGCCTACAGCCTTTGCAGTGCCTGTGCCCCTACAGCCTTTGCAGTGCCTGTGCCCCTACAGCCTTTGCAGTGCCTGTGCCCCTACAACCTTTGCAGTGCCTGTGCCCCTACAGCCTTTGCAGTGCCTATGCCCCTGCAGCCTTTGCAGTGCCTGTGCCCCTGCAGCCTTTGCAGTGCCTGTGCCCCTACAGCCTTTGCAGTGCATGTGCCCCTGCAGCCTTTGCAGTGCCTGTGCCCCTACAGCCTTTGCAGTGCATGTGCCCCTACAGCCTTTGCAGTGTCTGTGCCCCTACAGCCTTTGCAGCGCATGTGCCCCTACAGCCTTTGCAGTGCCTGTGCCCCTACAGCCTTTGCAGTGCCTGTGCCAATACAGCCTTTGCAGTGCCCATGCCTCTACAGCCTTTGCAGTGCCTGTGCCCCTACAGCCTTTGCAGTGCCTGTTCCCCTAAAGCCATTGCAGTGCCCGTGCCCCTAAAGCCTTTGCAGTGCCTGTGCCCCTAAAGCCTTTGCAGTGCCTATGCCCCTACGGCCTTTGCAGTGCCTATGCCCCTACAGCCTTTGCAGTGCCTGTGCCCCTACAGCCTTTGCAGTGCCTATGCCCCTACAGCCTTTGCAGTGCCTGTGCCCCTACAGCCTTTGCAGTGCCTATGGCGCTACAGCCTTTGCAGTGCCTGTGCCCCTACAGCCTTTGCAGTGCCTATGGCCCTACAGCCTTTGCAGTGCCTGTGCCCCTACAGCCTTTGCAGTGCCCGTGCGCCTACAGCCTTTGCAGTGCCTGTTCCCCTACAGCCGTTGCAGTGCCTGTGCCCCTACAGCCTTTCTTTGCAGTGCCTGCTCCCCTACAGCCATTGCCGTGCCTGTGCCCCTACAGCCTTTGCAGTGCATATGCCCCTACAGCCTTTGCAGTGCATGTGCCCCTACAGCCTTTGCAGTGCATGTGCCCCTACAGCCTTTGCAGTGCCTATGCCCCTACAGCCTTTGCAGTGCCTGTGCCCCTACAGCCTTTGCAGTGCCTGTGCGCCTACAGCCTTTGCAGTGCCTGTGCCCCTACAGCCTTTCTTTGCAGTGCCTATGCCCCTACAGCCGTTGCAGTGCCTGTACTCCTACAGCCTTTGCAGTGCCTGTGCCCCTACAACCTTTGCAGTGCCTGTGCCCCTACAGCCTTTGCAGTGCCTATGCCCCTACAGCCTTTGCAGTGCCTATGCCCCTGCAGCCTTTGCAGTGCCTGTGCCCCTGCAGCCTTTGCAGTGCCTGTGCCCCTACAGCCTTTGCAGTGACTGTGCCCCAACAGCCTTTGCAGTGCCTGTGCCCCTACAACCTTTGCAGTGCCTGTGCGCCTACAGCCTATGCAGTGCCTGTGCCCCTACAGCCTTTGCAGTGCCTGTGCCCTTACAGCCTTTGCAGTGCCTGTGCCCCTACAGCGTTTGCAGTGCCTATGCCCCTACAGCCTTTGCAGTGCCTATGCCCCTACAGCCTTTGCAGTGCCTGTGCCCCTACAGCCTTTGCATTGCATGTGCCCCTACAGCCTTTGCAGTGCCTGTGCCCCTACAGCCTTTGCAGTGCCTATGCCCCTACAGCCTTTGCAGTGCCTGTGCCCCTACAGCCTTTGCAGTGCCTGTGCCCCTACAGCCTTTGCAGTGCCCATGCCCCTACAGCCTTTGCAGTGCATGTGCCCCTACAGCCTTTGCAGTGCCTGTGCCCCTACAGCCTTTGCAGTGCCTGTGCCCCTACAGCCTTTGCAGTGCCTGTGCCCCTGCAGCCTTTGCAGTGCATGTGCCCCTACAGCCTATGCAGTGCCTGTGCCCCTACAGCCTTTGCAGTGCCTGTGCCCTTACAGCCTTTGCAGTGTCTGTGCCCCTACATCCTTTGCAGTGCCTGTGCCCCTACAGCCTTTGCAGTGCCTGTGCCCCTACAGCCTTTGCAGTGCATGTGCCCCTACAGCCTTTGCAGTGCATGTGCCCCTACAGCCTTTGCAGTGCCTGTGCCCCTACAGCCTTTGCAGTGCCTGTGCCCCTACAACCTTTGCAGTGCCTGTGCGCCTACAGCCTATGCAGTGCCTGTGCCCCTACAGCCTTTGCAGTGCCTGTGCCCTTACAGCCTTTGCAGTGCCTATGCCCCTACAGCATTTGCAGTGCCTATGCCCGTACAGCCTTTGCAGTGCCTATGCCCCTACAGCCTTTGCAGTGCCTGTGCCCCTACAGCCTTTGCAGTGCATGTGCCCCTACAGCCTTTGCAGTGCCTGTGCCCCTACAGCCTTTGCAGTGCCTATGCCCCTACAGCCTTTGCAGTGCCTGTGCCCCTATAGCCTTTGCAGTGTCTGTGCCCCTACAGCCTTTGCAGTGCCTGTGCCCCTACAGCCTTTGCAGTGCATGTACCCCTACAGCCTTTGCAGTGCATGTGCCCCTACAGCCTTTGCAGTGCCTGTGCCCCTACAGCCTTTGCAGTGCCTATGCCCCTACAGCCTTTGCAGTGCCTGTGCCCCTACAGCCTTTGCAGTGCCGGTGCCCCTACAGCCTTTGCAGTGCCTATGCCCCTACAGCCTTTGCAGCGCCTGTGCCCCTACAGCCTTTGCAGTGCCTGTGCGCATACAGCCTTTGCAGTGCCTGTGCCCCTACAGCCTTTGCAGTGTCTGTGCCCCTACAGCCTTTGCGGTGCCTATGCCCCTACAGCCTTTGCAGTGCCTATGCCCCTACAGCCTTTGCAGTGCCTGTGCCCCTGCAGCCTTTGCGTTGCCTATGCCCCTACAGCCTTTGCACTGCCTGTGCCCCTACAGCCTTTGCAGTGCCTGTGCCCCTACAGCCTTTGCAGTGCCTATGCCCCTACAGCCTTTGCAGTGTCTGTGCCCCTACAGCCTTTGCAGTGCCTGTGCCCCTACAGCCTTTGCAGTGCAAGTGCCCCTACAGCCTTTGCAGTGCCTGTGCCCCTACAGCCTTTGCAGTGCCTGAGCCCCTACAGCCTTTGCAGTGCCCGTGCCCCTGCAGCCTTTGCGTTGCCTATGCCCCTACAGCCTTTGCACTGCCTGTGCCCCTACAGCCTTTGCAGTGCCTGTGCCCCTACAGCCTTATCAGTGCCTGTGCCCCTACAGCCTTCGCAGTGTCTGTGCCCCTACAGCCTTTGCAGTGCCTGTGCCCCTACAGCCTTTGCAGTGCATGTGCCCCTACAGCCTTTGCAGTGCATGTGCCCCTACAGCCTTTGCAGTGCCTGTGCCCCTACAGCCTTTGCAGTGCATGTGCCCCTACAGCCTTTGCAGTGCCTGTGCCCCTACAGCCTTTGCAGTGCCTATGCCCCTACAGCCTTTGCAGTGCCTATGCCCCTACAGCCTTTGCAGTGCCTGTGCCCCTACAGCCTTTGCAGTGCCTATGCCCCTACAGCCTTTGCAGTGCCTATGCCCCTACAGCCTTTGCAGTGCCTATGCCCCTACAGCCTTTGCAGTGCCTGTGCCCCTAAAGCCTTTGCAGTGCCTGTGCCCCTACAGCCTTTGCAGTGCCTGTGCCCCTACAGCCTTTGCAGTGCCTGTGCCCCTACAGCCTTTGCAGTGCATTTGCCCCTACAGCCTTTGCAGTGCCTGTGTCCCTACAGCCTTTGCAGTGCCTGTGCCCCTACAGCCTTTGCAGTGCCTGTGCCCCTACAGCCTTTGCAGTGCGTGTGCCCGTACAGCCTTTGCAGTGCCTGTGCCCCTACAGCCTTTGCAGTGCCTGTGCACCTACAGCCTTTGCAGTGCCTATGCCCCTACAGCCTTTGCAGTGTCTGTGCCCCTACAGCCTTTGCAGTGCCTGTGCGCCTACAGCCTTTGCAGTGTCTGTGCCCCTACAGCCTTTGCAGTGCCTATGCCCCTACAGCCTTTGCAGTGCATGTGCCCCTACAGCCTTTGCAGTGCCTGTGCCCCTACAGCCTTTGCAGTGTATGTGCCCCTACAGCCTTTGCAGTGTCTGTGCCCCTACAGCCTTTGCAGTGCCTGTGCCCCTACAGCCTTTGCAGTGCCTGTGCCTCTACAGCCTTTGCAGTGCCTGTGCCCTTACAGCCTTTGCAGTGCATGTGCCCCTACAGCCTTTGCAGTGTCTGTGCCCCTACAGCCTTTGCAGTGCCTGTGCCCCTACAGCCTTTGCAGTGCCTGTGCCCCTACAGCCTTTGCAGTGCCTGTGCCCCTACAGCCTTTGCAGTGCCTATGCCCCTACAGCCTTTGCAGTGCCTGTGCCCCTACAGCCTTTGCAGTGCCTGTGCCCCTACAGCCTTTGCAGTGCCTATGCCCCTACAGCCTTTGCAGTGCCTGTGCCCCTACAGCCTTTGCAGTGCCTGTGCCCCTACAGCCTTTGCAGTGCATGTGCCCCTACAGCCTTTGCAGTGCCTATGCCCCTGCAGCCTTTGCAGTGCATGTGCCCCTACAGCCTTTGCAGTGTCTGTGCCCCTACAGCCTTTGCAGTGCCTGTGCCCGTGCAATATTTGTACCAACTTTGCCTCCACAGCCTTTGCGATGCGTGTGCCCATGTTGCTGTCCGTGAAGGCTGTGTAGGACAGCAATGTTTTTCTTCATCATGGAAAAATCTCTTCTAAGTGTTGCAGAAATGCAACTGAGGCTGCTGCGGTTGCATAATTTTCATTGGTCCACTCCACTTGACAATGGATGGTAAACCAGGGTCTGATCCGGTTTTATTTGTTTTTTTTTCATGGGGTCTTCGTGCTTCTGACGCTGAACGTGTTCCCAGCCAAAATGGAGACGGAAGCTGCAGGGCTACGAACAGACGGGCTGACGCATGTCTGGCTGGCTGCCGACACACACACGGCATTCCCTCCTGTCCGTTGTGCCCGACGTATGCCCAGGGTGCATGCCATAGGATCCCAGTGGGCGCGGAGGGAGCACAGGTTGTACCATGGGGAGTCAGTGATAAACACCTGGATGTCAGGGCTGTCCTTAAGAAGCCAAGAAGTGTTTTAAGGACAGCCCTTAAGGACAGCCCCCCGGGACCACACACCGCCAGCTGCCACCCGCCAACTGCCGCCAACCGCCATCAAACGCCAACTGCCAACCGCTATCAGCCGCCACCAATCGTCAACTGCCAACCGCCAACTGCTATCAACCGCCACCAATCGTCAACTGCCAACCACCAACTGCTGTCAACCGCGACCAATCGTCAACCGCCAACGGCCAACCGCTGTCAAGCGGCAACAACCATCCACCGCCAACTGCCAACCTCCACCAACCGCCAACCGCGAACCGCCAACCGCCAACCTTTGAAGTCGAGACGGTCCCATGACCATGAAGCGGAGAGCGTCGCTGTGAACGTTCCTTTCTGTTGGTATTACGAAGGAGCTTTTTTTTTTCCCTTAAGGACCGCCCTGCTGGATGTCCCAGGTTCCAGATAATCCCAGATAAGACGCGCCGTGTAAGGAAGGGAGTGTGGTGCGAAGCCTGGACACGCCCAGGCCTAGTACTACTGCCATTACCCACAATGCATTCCGACCCATGTTTCGCAGGTGTTTGCCATCGTGCAGAGGCTCATCATCGTTGACCTCAGAAGCTGGATGCTTGTGGCGGGGCTTTGCATCCAGACGTTTTTTGAGGCTGTCCTCAGGACCACTGTGTTCCAGCGTGATAATTTCTTCGCACGGGTTGCCTCCAGCGCCCGGGCGGCTTGCCATCGCCGCAGACGGTCGCAGAGCGTCGTGAGCACAACGTACACCGTGCAGACCATAGCGCTGGGCGGGAGTGCCAACGCCACCGCCGCGGCCGCGAAAGCCCAATGGGTTGGCGGTTGGCGCAGAGACCGTGCCCACGGGCTATACCTCCTGAGTGACCAGGTTGCTGAGTATGCGGGGATCTTCATTGTGCACGGGATGATTGTGACCTTCTACAAGTCCATGCTCATGCGCCCGATGCCATGGTACGCTACGGTGGAACGACCATTTGACCAACCCCTTCCCTGGGCCCTGTTGCCGCGTCGTTCGCTGCGCATATCGGGGCGGAGGTCCTCAGCGATTTGCTGTGCTGCCGCCTTGAGGAGCATTGCGGTGTGCCCCTTCAGAGGACCTGGTGCGGGATTCGGAAATGGGCGTTCTGTCTCATCGTAGTGCTCACCTCCGTTCATACCGTGTCACTGACATGGAATTTCATTGGAGGTTATTATAATGAGTGCTACGGCCTCGATGTCTGTCACTGTCTGGGGAAAACGAAATAGGGCATGGTCGTGGTAGAGCGGTACTGCAAAGAATGGCTCTACCCCAACACCGACGGGCGCGTGCCCACCCCAACCCCAACCGAGACAGCAGGATGGTAGCCAAGTTCAGGGTCGACAGTAATGGTGGCCGGAGCCATGACACTGACTGTGTGTCTGTCAGATCTGAACATGCTGCGTACGTATTTTGTGTTGTGTGGTGTGTGTACCTGAACAGCACTGCAAAGCTCTGGTGGGCAACTTCCACCCACTGTCGGTCACTCCGAATTCGCGATTTTGGGCCATCCCAGCAGCCATTTTGTGGCTTGTGCTGTCGGTCTTGGTACCGGGCACAACGTGCAGCCGCTCCCGTAATGCTGATGCTGGATGGCGTCTGGGAGTGCATCATAATCTACGGTGGAATTTTTGCCTCAGCAACATGTCGTTCTATAGAGGGTGCCGCTCGTGCGGTGCGCGCGGTGACATAGTGCACTAGGGCATGTGCCGTTGGCTACATCCATGAGCCCTGATGCACATGTGCGCTGCAAGTCACCACGTCATTCCATTTTAAGTCCTGGGGCTATGTTCTGCAGCATGGCATAAAACCCAGGATACTTGACTGGTGCAGTGCGCGCAGTGCGCGGGCGGCACCCTCATAGGGGTAGTTTATATATGCTTTTGTCAGGCGCAGACTCGCTCCTGCAGTCTCGCTGCATGCTACGCCCGCAGCAGCATGGCCCCATGAACTCTTTTATGATACTCAGCCGGTGGCATGTCTGTGCATATGCAGTTTCCCTCAGTGGCAGTGCAATTGCCTTTGGACTTGCCGGACTCATGGCTGGAAGCTTCTCCGGTGGGGGCCTGGGGTCTATGATTCCCGAGCCAACCCAGATTTTTCAACCGGCAACACAGCCCTCTTCATCCTTCCATTTACAAAGTGGGATGTGGTCTATGATTCCTGACCATTGCTCTTCACGGATGAGGCAGGGCGGTAGCGAAGTTCAGGGACGACAGTCACGGAGGCCGGAGCCGTGACACCGACTGCGTGTCTGTCAGATCTGAACATGCTGCGTCCGTATTTTGTGTTGTGTGGTGTGTGTCCCTGTACAGCACTGCAAAGCACTGGTGGGCAACTTCCACCCACTGTCGGTTACTCCGAATTCGCGATTTTGGGCCATTTCAGCAGCCAGTTTGTGGCTTGTGCTGTCGGTCTTGGTACCGGGCACAACGTGCAGCCGCTCCCGTAATGCTGATGCTGGATGGCGCTCTGGGAGTGCATCATAATCTACGGTGGAATTTTTGCCTCAGCAACATGTCGTTCTATAGAGGGTGCCGCTCGTGCGGTGCGCGCGGTGACATAGTGCACTAGGGCATGTGCCGTTGGCTACATCCATGAGCCCTGATGCACATGTGCGCTGCCAGTCACCACATCATTCCATTTTAAGTCCTGGGGCTATGTTCTGCAGCATGGCATAAAACCCAGGATACTTGACTGGTGCAGTGCGCGCGGTGCGCGGGCGGCACCCTCATAGGGGTAGTTTATATATGCTTTTGTCAGGCGCAGACTCGCTCCTGCAGTCTCGCTGCATGCTACGCCCGCAGCAGGATGGCCCCATGAACTCTTGTATGATACTCAGCCGGTGGCATGTCTGTGCATATGCAGTTTCCCTCAGTGGCAGTGCAATTGCCTCTGGACTTGATGGACTCATGGCTGGAAGCTTCTCCGGTGGGGGCCTGGGGTCTATGATTCCCGGGCCAACCCAGATTTTTCAACCGGCAACACAGCCCTCTTCATCCTTCCATTTACAAAGTGGGATGTGGTCTATGATTCCTGACCATTGCTCTTCACGGATGAGGCAGGGCGGTAACCAAGTTCAGGGACGACAGTCACGAAGGCCGGAGCCGTGACACCGACGGCGTGTCTGTCAGATCTGAACATGCTGCGTCCGTATTTTGTGTTGTGTGGTGTGTGTCCCTGTACAGCACTGCAAAGCACTGGTGGGCAACTTCCACCCACTGTCGGTTACTCCGAATTCGCGATTTTGGGCCATTTCAGCAGCCAGTTTGTGGCTTGTGCTGTTGGTCTTGGTACCGGGCACAACGTGCAGCCGCTCCCGTAATGCTGATGCTGGATGGCGCTCTGGGAGTGCATCATAATCTACGGTGGAATTTTTGCCTCAGCAACATGTCGTTCTATAGAGGGTGCCGCTCGTGCGGTGCGCGCGGTGACATAGTGCACTAGGGCATGTGCCGCTGGCTACATCCATGAGCCCTGATGCACATGTGCGCTGCAAGTCACCACGTCATTCCATTTTAAGTCCTGGGGCTATGTTCTGCAGCATGGCATAAAACCCAGGATACTTGACTGGTGCAGTGCGCGCAGTGCGCGGGCGGCACCCTCATAGGGGTAGTTTATATATGCTTTTGTCAGGCGCAGACTCGCTCCTGCAGTCTCGCTGCATGCTACGCCCGCAGCAGCATGGCCCCATGAACTCTTTTATGATACTCAGCCGGTGGCATGTCTGTGCATATGCAGTTTCCCTCAGTGGCAGTGCAATTGCCTTTGGACTTGATGGACTCATGGCTGGAAGCTTCTCCGTTGGGGGCCTGGGGTCTATGATTCCCGAGCCAACCCAGATTTTTCAACCGGCAACACAGCCCTCTTCATCCTTCCATTTACAAAGTGGGATGTGGTCTATGATTCCTGACCATTGCTCTTCACGGAAGAGGCAGGGCGGTAGCCAAGTTCAGGGACGACAGTCACGGAGGCCGGAGCCGTGACACCGACTGCGTGTCTGTCAGATCTGAACATGCTGCGTCCGTATTTTGTGTTGTGTGGTGTGTGTCCCTGTACAGCACTGCAAAGCACTGGTGGGCAACTTCCACCCACTGTCGGTTACTCCGAATTCGCGATTTTGGGCCATTTCAGCAGCCAGTTTGTGGCTTGTGCTGTCGGTCTTGGTACCGGGCACAACGTGCAGCCGCTCCCGTAATGCTGATGCTGGATGGCGCTCTGGGAGTGCATCATAATCTGGGTTGGAATTTTTGCCTCAGCAACTTGCCGTTCTATAGAGGGTGCCGCTCGTGCGGTGCGCGCGGTGACATAGTGCACTAGGGCATGTGCCATTGGCTACATCCATGAGCCCTGATGCACATGTGCGCTGCAAGTCACCACATCATTCCATTTTAAGTCCTGGGGCTATGTTCTGCAGCATGGCATAAAACCCAGGATACTTGACTGGTGCAGTGCGCGCGGTGCGCGGGCGGCACCCTCATAGGGGTAGTTTATATATGCTTTTGTCAGGCGCAGACTCGCTCCTGCAGTCTCGCTGCATGCTACGCCCGCAGCAGTATGGCCCCATGAACTCTTGTATGATACTCAGCCGGTGGCATGTCTGCGCATATGCATATGTGCATCTGCGCATATGCAGTTTCTCTCAGTGGCACTGTGTGCAATTGCCTTTGGACTTGATGGACTCATGGCTGGAAACTTCTCCGGTGGGGGCCTGGGGTCTATGATTCCCGAGCCAAACCAGATTTTTCAATTGGCAACACAGCCTTCTTCATCCTTCCATTTACAAAGTGGGATGTGGTCTATGATTCCTGACCATTGCTCTTCACGGATGAGGCAGGGCTGTAGCCAAGTTCAGGGACGACAGTCACGATCCCGGAGCCGTGACACCGACTGCGTGTCTGTCAGATCTGAACATGCTGCGTACGTATTTTGTGTTGTGCACTGTTGACGACTGGTTGTCAACTGCTGGCCGCAGCGGCGACTGCTGTTAGTTAGTTTCAGGCACACACACAGTTCCATGAATAGCTCGCGGCCCCCTAGTGCTAGTAGCAATTTGGGGGCTCATCAACCGCCCGTGATTAATTGTCAACAGATGGCAGGTGACTGCAAACCACCGTGTCCTCTTCCCAATCTAATACCATTGTGGTTCGGGTGAGGTATGGACAGGTTTTCGCTACATACATTGTCCCACGTTGATGCGTCCCCATTTCTTTCCATTTCATTTCATTTTCCCCCATTTCCCCACATTCCCCCCCATTTTTCCATTTTTCGCATTTGTCTTTACCTTTGCGGCTCGTTGGCTAGTTCGGCTGTGGCTAGCACCGATGCCTGCAAACCAATCCGATTGGGGCAGCTGCTGTCGCTCTCACAATGGACCATACTGTATTGTGGGTGAATCTGCTGTATGCCAGTCTTTTATGAGCTCCCGTAGCACCTTGGGATGCCTACAGGGGTGGCAGCTCCCACTGCACCTCCTGGTTTCAGATTTAGCTCACCCTACCTATGTATATATATATATATATATATATATATATATATATATATATATATATATATATATATATATATATATATATATATATATATATATATATATATATATATATATATATATATATATATATATATATATATATATATATATATATATATATATATATATATATATATATATATATATATATATATATATATATATACATATACATATATATACATATATATATATATACATATATATATATATATATATATATATATATATATATATATATATATATATATATATATATATATATATATATATATATATATATATATATATATATATATATATACATATATATATATATATATACATATATATATATATATATATATATATATATATATATATATATATATATATATATATATATATATATATATATATATATATATATATATATATATATATATATATATATATATATATATATATATATATATATATATATATATATATATATATATATGGGCGTTTTCAGGGGGGGGGGGGGGTCAAAAGCGTCCACTAACTGGGGTTTTTGCCATGTCGCCTGATTTCTCGGAATATGGTGTTCCGTAGGTAGGGGTATGTTGTACCTTTTCGGAAAGCCATCGAGGAGAGCTTCTCGGAGATGTATGGGTTGAGGGGGAATAGGGGACCATATTTTTGAGAAATTCGGCCGGGACTGTCAGAGGTTTGGGGTTTTTTAGCAGGTCTACGCGGGGTTCTGCTGCCCTGTTTTGGCGTGCCGTACATTGTCGGTTGATTTTCCGGAGCATGGTGTTCCGGAGGGGAGGTGTATTGTACCTCTTAGGAACAGTCTTGGAAAGGGCCTTTCAGAGATGTATGGGTTGGGGTAGGGTAGGGGACGATATTTTTGAGAAATGGGGCCGGGATGGTCGCGGGTTGTGTCAATCTCCAGGCACCAAGAACATGCAACAAAGACAAAAAAGCCACAATGGCCGCAACATACCATTAGACCACACCCCAAAACCTTCAAAAATGGATGCCCCACCCCCAAAATGGGGGGGGGGGGTGCTTAACCCCCCCAAAACCATGAAAGAGCGGTGCTGGTGACGCGCATATTGCAATTTTGTCCCCTGCGACTAGTCTGGGCACCAACAGCCAAAAATGGCCAAAATTTCAACGAAATCCAGAATTCCTCAAACATATCGTCAAACCATGAACCGAAACCTTCAGAAATGAATCGGGCAACCTCAAAATAGGGGGGGGAACCCTCAACACCCCACAACTCCCACAAAAACCATGCGCGAAAAATTAGTGGACGCTTTTAGGGGGTTTTGCCCCCCCTTCCCCCGTGAAAACGCCCATCTATATGTATAGTACCCCCCCCCCTTTGATCAGTACCCGCCCTTTTTTAGTACCCGGGGGGGGGGCAGGCGAACCGTCACTTCGGGTTTTCCAAATTTTATTAGAAGGCTGCATATTGAGGTTCTCTCGTCTGTTTGCTGGTTGGATAAGGTAGTGTTATTCCTGCATTGCTGTGTACTTCACATTTCTTGCATCCCAGGCACTACATTATACCCTGTATCATGCAGAACACTTAGTCGTTCGCAATTTCAGCCATGGATGTTGATCATATTGACACATACCCAGCTGGTGCTGTTGTCAATTTCCAACGCTCGGATGGCAGTGTTGTGCTTGCCACGAGTCTGGGCCCCTCAGAGCGTGGTGCTGACATCACATATGACCGCTCAGGGTCAGGGTCTGATGACACAGATGACACAGGATGACACAGATTGTTATTTTTTTTGCGATCAATGTTCAGTTTTAGGTCCGTACTGGACCGCAGCATGACAGTTCAGGAGAAGAAAATACACAGAGTACTCTACACGTGGCGCTTGGGCCTTATAGAATACTATATGTGCTGCCTGCGCTGCTTGGGGTATGTGTGGTGTGTGAGGAGAGAGGGGGGTGCTGTGGTGGGTAGGAGGAGGGTGGTGATGGTTGTGTATGGCGTGTGGTGGCGTGTGGGGCTGGCCCCGTGGTGCAGTGAAGCGGGTGGGCCCGTGAAGGATAACACCTGGTGACATAGGGAGGACACTCGCTTGTGTGGGGGGGACCTGAGTTGTACCTGGGAAGGGGTTGTACCCTGGGAGGCACACGGTGTGTGCCACTGTTTTGGTAAAATTCCTAGCCCTTTAGAGAGTGGCTATCCCTGCAGTGAGCAGTGGGTGTGTTCATTGTTTCAGGGTGGGGGCAGGACCTGAAAAATGTAGGAACTAGGACTGACTGGGTGTTGCTTAGTGAAAACCCAGAATCAGAGAACCCAATGAAAAAAGAGATTACAAATCTGGAGATAGAGTTTGTAATGAAGTGATGATACTTGAGGCATGACAGAATGTAAATGTGACGATGTTTGATACGGGGAAAACCTCTGGTGGGCATAAATGTAGCTGGCTTGCTGGGGTGCAGAGGTGCTGCTGCCCCCTGTGCATGCACGTGTGAACTGAGTGAGAAAGATGTGTGTGTTGGAGTGTGTGTGTTGTGTGTCGTGACACAGATTCTATGTGTCCTCGTTGACATCTGTTGATAATGGTGTCCCCAGTGGTGTTGAAGAAGACAGCAGCAGTGAATCAGGCACTGAGATTGTGTGGGCAAAGAGTGCGCGTGGAGTATTGGGGCCTGCAGCAGCTGGGGAGCCTATTCCAGTGGCCCCTGTTGAGCATGTGCAGCTCTTCAAAGTCAAGTACTCACGGCAGCAAAAGTGGCACACAGAGCCCGTCTCTGAGTAGACCGAATGCGCATCCCAGCAGGCAGTTTCCACATCATTATGTGGATCATATGCCCTCCTGTCTGCATGTTTTGCTTCCTTCAAGGCCTGCAGCCAAGCCTGCCGATAGAGGCTACAGGCGGCCCATTTGGCAATTTGCCCATACACACCCCAACAAGCAGTTTCCGGATCATTTTGTGCCCTTCTGTTTGCATGTCTTGTTTCGGGTCAGGGGTCTGTTGTGTTCCCCTGGGGGCGCGGGCGGGGGAAACGCCACTTTGGCCAATTTTGGGGGGGGACTGTCGCGCGCAGCCGGGTACTGATGAAGGCGTGGGGGGGGGGGGGGGGGCACTGGAAAGCTCTGATTCCTGATTCCAAGAATTCTCTCAAGTACCATCTGGTAAGCGGCGCCCTTAGCTATGGCGATTTCAACGCACGCTTGTCCAGGGGTATCAAGGAGGGATGCCTCCTCTCCCCTTCCATTTTCGTGCTGGTTTATGAATCTTTCCAGAAAACCCTCCGCCTTGGGTTCCCGGACATTCAATTTTGTGTCTATGTCGATGACGTAGCCCTGGTAGCGCCCAATCGGGAGCGCCTAGCTGCTGTCATGCGTCGCATTGATGAGCTGTCCTCCATGGTGGGGTTCCATCCTAATAGAGACAAAACACAAGTGTACAAGTGGTCCCCCCATGTACAGAAAGAAACTATTGCCTTCGGGCGGGACGTGATCCATATCCAACCGCCCATTTTCCAATCCCTGGGTCACCTGGTCGCCAACCCGGAGTGGCATGGTAAGGCACGGGATGATATACTCACCCTCGTCACCTCAGACCTGCAGCGGTACCAAACCCTCCCTTTGGAAGTGTTTGAGCGTGCACGGCTCATCAATACCATCCTCATGCCCAAGTGGCTATACAGGGGGATGTTTGTGTTTAATGATCTCTTGCTGGCTACCATAGATCTGAAGGCACGAGACTTCGTGACCTTTGCAGAAAACATTGAACAGACACATAATGCCACCCATGTGCATGCACCAGTGCATTGGTGAGCCGCCCAGTCCCCTTATCTGGTTCCCCTATCAGAGACTACGTGCATCTGCTCAAATAACTGGGGCCACTCACCACAATTGTCCTCCAAGATCCGTTTGTGCCCCAGCAGCCCCAAATTTTGTGACGAGGAGTTTGATGAAGACTTGGCAGGCTGAGTAGGTCGCAGTCACAGCAGGTGGGACTCTCAGAGTACCACCACCAATATTTCGCCCGTTCCACCCCCCCCCCCCCTCACCGACCAAGGGGTAGGGACGGTCCCGAATGGATACTGCCCCACTGAAAATGGCAGCAAAATCACGGCACAAGTGTGTCACTACTCGGTTCAGCGAGCAAGGGTGGCAATTGCGTGTGGTGACCTAAAGGTCTTGACAAGGATGTCCGACCCACAGTGCTCCTACCAGGCAGAGCTCATCGGTGCAGTGTTGGTGGCGGCACTAGCGGATGGGGGAGACACATTAGTCTGTGATAACAAGGCCGTGGTAGACCACGCCAAGCGTCCCCCCCTTCCCTCTGAGTTTTGACAGCGACATGCGCAGGGTGCTTGTTCGGGAAATACGCGACAAGGAGGTTCCATTCTGATGGATTCCCAGCCGTCGCAATGTGCAGGATGCAAGAGACGAGCAGGACATAAGAGATATCATACGCAATGATGAGGATGAGGATAACAGTGACCATCCAGAGTACACCAGGAAATAACAGTGACCATCCACAGCACACCAGGAAATAACAGTGACCATCCAGAGCACACCAGGAAACAACAGTGACCATCCAGAGCACACCAGGAAACAACAGTGACCATCCAGAGCACACCAGGAAATAACAGTGACCATCCAGAGCACACCAGGAAATAACAGTGACCATCCAGGGCACACCAGGAAGCAAAAGTGACCATCCAGAGCACATCAGGAAATAGCAGTGACCATCCAGAGCACACCAAGAAACAACAGTGACCATCCAGAGCACACCAGGAAACAACAGTGACCATCCAGAGCACACCAGGAAATAACAGTGACCATCAAGAGCACACCAGGAAATAACAATGACCATCCAGAGCGCACCAGGAAATAACAGTGACCATCCAGAGCACACCAGGAAACAACAGTGACCATCCAGAGCACACCAGGAAAAAACAGTGACCATCAAGAGCACATCAAAAAATAGCAATGACCATCCAGAGCACACCAGGAAACAACAGTGACCATCCAGAGCACACCAGGAAAGAACAGTGACCATCCAGAGCACACCAGGAAATAACAGTGACCATCAAGAGCACATCAGGAAATAGCAGTGACCATCCAGAGCACACCAGGAAACAACAGTGACCATCCAGAGCACACCAGGAAACAACAGTGACCATCCAGAGCACATCAGGAAATAGCAGTGACCATCCAGAGCACACCAGGAAACAACAGTGACCATCCAGAGCACATCAGGAAACAACAGTGATCATCCAGAGCACACCAAGAAATAACAGGAGCCATCCAGAGGACACCGGGAAATCACAAGGACCATCCAGAGCACACCAGGAAATAAGCACACCAGGAAATAACAGTGATCATCCAGAGCACACCAGGAAACAACAGTGACTATCCAGAGCAAACCAGGAAATAGCAGTGACATTCCAGAGCACACCAGGAAATAACAGTGACATTCCAGAGCACACCAGGAAATAACAGTGACCATCCAGAGCACACCAGGAAACAACAGTGACCATCCAGAGCACACCAGGAAATAACAGTGACCATCCAAAGCACACCAGGCAACAACAGTGACCATCCAGAGCACACCAGGAAATAACAGAAACCATCCAGAGACACCAGGAAATCAAAAGGACCATCCAGAGCACACCAGGAAATAACAGTGACCATCGAGAGCACACCAGGAAATAACAGTGATCATCTAGAGCACACCAAGAAATAACAGGAACCATCCAGAGCACACCAAGAAACACCATTGACCATCCAGAGCACACCAGGAAATCACAAGGACCAGTCAGAACACACCACGAAATAACAGTGACCATCCAGAGCACACCAGGAAATAACAGTTATCATCGAGAGCACACCAGAAAATAACAGTGATCATCCAGAGCACACCAGGAAATAACAGTGACCACCCAGAGCACACCAGGAAATAACTTTGATCATCCAGAGCACACGAGGAAACAGCAGTGACAATCCAGAGCACACAAGGAAATAACAGTGACCATCCACACGCACACCAGGAAATAAGGGTGATCATCCAGAGCACACCAGGAAACCACAGTGACGATCCAGAGCACAGAAAGAGCAACAAGAGTGACCATCCAGAGCACACCAAGAAATAACAGTGACCATCCAGAGCACACCAGGAAATTACAGTGACCGTCCAGAGCACACTAGGAAATAACAGTGACCCTGCAGAGCACACCAGGAAACAACAGTGACCATCCAGAGTACAGCAGGAAACAACGGTGACCATCCAGAGCAGACCAAGAAATTACAGTGACCACTCAGAGCACACCAGCAAATAATTGTGATCATCCAGAGCACAGCAGGAAACAACAGTGACCATCTAGAGCACACCAGAAAATAACAGTGACCATCTGGAGCACACCAAGAAATAACAGTGACCATCCAGAGCACACCAGGAAACAACAGTGACCATCCAGAGCACAGCAAAAAATAACAAGGACCATCCAGAGCACACCAGGAAGCAACAGTGACCATCCAGAGCACACCAAGAAATAACAGTGACCATCCAGAGCACACCAGGAAACAACAGTGACCGTCTAGAGCACACCAGGAAATAACAGTGACACTCCAGAGTACACCAGGAAAAAACAGTGACCATCCAGAGCACACCAGGAAATAACAGTGACCATCCAGAGCACACTAGGAAACAACAGTGACCATCCAGAGCACACCAGGAGATAACCGTGACCATCCAGAGCAGATCAGGAAATAACAGTGAACATCCAGAGCACACCAGGAAATAACAGTGACCATCCAGAGCACACCCAGAAAAGACAGTGACCATGCAGAGCACACTAGGAAATAATAGTGACCATCCAGAGCGCAGCAGGAAGCAACAGTGACCATCCAGAGCACATCGAGAAATAAGAGGAACCATCCAGAGGACACCGGGAAATCACAAGGACCATCCAGAGCACACCAAGAAATAACATTGATCATCCACAGCGCACCAGGAAATAACAGCGACCATCCAAAGCACACCAGGAAATAACAGTGACCATCCAGACTACACGAGGAAATAACTGTGATCATCCAGAGCACACCAGGAAACAACAGTGACCATCCAGAGCACACCATGAAATAACAGCGACCATCGAGAGCACACCAAGAAAGAACAGTGACCATCCAGAGCACACCAAGAAAAAACAGCGATCATCCAGAGCACACCAAGAAACAACAGTGACCATCCAGAGCACACCAGGAAATAACAGTGACCATCGAGAGCACACCAAGAAACAACATGACCATCCAGAGCACACCATGAAATAACAGTGATCATCTAGAGCACACCAACAAACGGCAGTGAACATCCAGAGCACATCACGAAATAGCAGTGACCATCCAGAGCAAACCAGGAAATACCAGTGACCGTCCAAAGCACACCAGGAAATAACAGTGACCATCCACAGCACACCAGGAAACAACAGTGACCATCCGGAGCACACCACCAAACAACAGTGACCATCCAGAGCACACCAGGAAACAACAGTGACCATCCAGAGCACAGCAAGAATTAACAGTGACCATGCAGAGCACACCAGGAAATAACAGTGACCATCCAGAGCACACCAAGAAATAACAGTGACCATCGAGAGCACACCAGGAAACAACAGTGACCATCCAGAGCACACCAGGAAACAACAGTGACCATCTAGAGCACACCAGGAAACAACAGGGACCATCCAGAGCACACCAGGAAATAACAGTGACCATCGAGAGCACATCAGGAAATAACAGTCCGCTAGGTGATAATGTTCAGCCGGCAGTCCTTGCGCAAACCCACCTAAAAAAAACACCCTGACTGCCGTGATACATGAATATTTCGATACACAAGTAGCAGCACACACCAAACTAACGATTAAAAATGGTGGGAAAACGCAACTTCGGGTCACAAGGCCGGAGCAACCAAGCAGCAACACAGTGTTTCTCTTCTGGTTTGTGTTGTTGATTGGTTGGGGTGTTGCGTGACACCATGCTACGAACCTTTAAAAAACATTTTAATTGTCTTGAAAAATGCATTTGAGGTCATAGTGAGGGACAAAAACAATATTCCTCAGAAAAACTACAAAAAACGCCAAAAACGGGGAAAAAACACCCTTCTTTTCAATCTGGCTGCCAACTGCCAAATAGGTTCCGTTGGCGGTGTTTTTTACAGGCCTGGATGAGGTGCATTGTGTGGCGAAAGCAGCATGCCACGTCCCCCTACCACAGGCTGACCCCTTTTTTTTGGACCCCATTTTCATTGCTAGCGGCCCTGCCCTACGACCACAAAAAAAGTGGCTGGCCTGACAACGGTTTATTCCAGAATTATAGCGAGTGCACCGGGCCACATGGCTCCTGCTCAAGGGTTTGCGTTGCATGGCCTGCGTGACATGGCTCTGGGGTAATGCGTGTTGAGAAGGATGCGAGGCACCATGGCATAAACACCTGGCAGCATGTCTAGTATGTGGTGATCATCACCAAATCACGCTCCACCAACAGATGATCCAGGATCGCCCCTGGGAAGCACGGTTTCAAGAGCTGTGGGTCAGCAGTTCGGGCCCGTGGCAAGGTAGGTAGGTAGATAGGTGCACTCGGTCGTGGTGAGGCGCCCCATGGTTCCCGCTGGCCTTGCCGCTGTGACGAACAGGAAGAGCCTCTGCGCATAAAGAGGGGAGGCGGCTTACATCCCGCTAGACCTGACTGGTGGCCCCCAACAAAGCGGCCCCGGGCAACACCGGGAGGGCTGATCGCCTCCAGCGTGGTGTGCTTGTCTCGCCGGGATGGTGTGCCCCCGTGCTTGCGCACGTCCCCTCCTTTGAGCGGAACCCTGAAGGTTCACCGGACTTCCTGGCGTATCCCGTTCCCAAGGCATGCATGCATGTCCTTGGTACGGGGGTTCCGAGGCGCTTGGGTGTCGCACACTCCGCCTCAAGTCCCAAAGCAGCGCAGGCCTTAGGATGCAGCCTTACCCCCGGTCTCCAGATCTCGTTTGGCCGGGTGACCTGCATGGCACGGGCTGCCTCAATGCCCGGGCTATGGACACTGGGTTTCCTACTGTTGTGTGGCGCTTGTGTTTGGGTCTGGGTTGTGCTTGGGCTCGGTTTTCGGCTGCGCCCCGCCACTCCTGGCTGGGGTGATTGTGTGTGTGTGTGTTTGCGTGCGCGCTCCGCTTGTACCCCGCCACTCTTGGCTTGCGTGTGCGGTGTGGGTGTGTGTGCTTGGGCTCGGGTTTCGGCTGCACCCCGCCACTCCTGGCTGGGGTGTTGGGGTGTGTGTGTGTTTGTGTGCGCGCTCCGCTTGTACCCCGCCGCTCCTGGCTGGGGTGTGCGGTGTGGGTGTGTGTGCCTCGGCTCGGGCTTCAGCTGCGCCCCGCCACTCCTCGCTGGGGTGTTTGGGTGTGTGTGTGCTTGTGTGCGCACCCCGCTTGTACCCCGCCACTCCTGGCTGGGGTGTGCGGTGTGGGCGTGTGTGTTTAGGCTCGGGTAGTGGCTGCGCCCCGCCTTTCTTGGCTGGGGTGTTGGGGTGTGTGTGTGCGTGTGTGCCCGCTCCGCTTGTACCCCGCCACTCCTGGCTGGGGTGTGCGGTGTGGGTGTGCGTGTTTGTGCTTGGGTTTCGGCTGCGCCCCGCCACTCCTGGCTGGGGTGTTGTGGTGTGTGTGTGCTTGTGTGCGCAACCCGCTTGTACCCCGCCACCCCCGGCTGGGGTGTGCGGTGTGGGTGTGTGTGCTTGGGCTCGGGTCTCGGCTGCGCCCCGCCACTCCTGGCTGGGGTGTTGGGCTGTGCGTGTGCGCGCTCCGCTTGTACCCCGCCACTCCTGGCTGGGGTGTGCGGCGTGGGTGTGTGTGCTTGGGCTCGGGCTTCGGCTGCGCCCCGCCACTCCTGGCTGGGGTGTTGGGGTGTGCGTGTGTCTGCTTGCGCGCTCCGCTTGTACCCCGCCACTCCTGGCTGGGGTGTGCAATGTGGGTGTGTGTGCTTGAGCTCGGGCTTCGGCTGCGCCCCGCCACTCCTGGCTGGGATGTTGGGGTGTGTGTGTGCTTGTGTGCGCACTCCGCTTGTACCCCGCCACTCCTGGCTGGGGTGTGCTGTGTGGGCGTGTGTGTTTGGGCTCGGGTTTCAGCTGCGCCCCGCCTTTCCTGGCTGGGGTGTTGGGGTGTGCGTGTTTGTGTGCGTGCTCCGCTTTTACCCCGCCACTCCTGGCTGGGGTGTGCGGTGTGGGTGTGTGTGCGTTGTCTCGGGTTTCGGCTGCGCCCCGCCTCTCCTGGCTGGGGTGTCTGGGTGTGTGTGTGTTTGTGTGCGCGCTCCGCTTGTACCCCGCCACTGCTGGCTGGGGTGTGCGGCCCGGGTGTGTGCGCTTGGGCTCGGGTTTCGGCTGCGCTTCGCCACTCCTGGCTGGGGTGGTGGGTGTGTGTGTGCTTGTGTGTGCGCTGCGCTTGTACCCTGCCACTCCTGGCCGGGGTGTGCGGTGTGGGTGTGTGTGCTTGGGCTTGGAATTCGGCTGCGCCCCGCCACTCCTGGCGGGGGTATTCGGGTGTGTGTGTGCTTGCTTGCGTGCTCCGCTTGTACCCCGCCACTCCTGGCTGGGGTGTTGGGGTGTGTGTGTGTTTGTGTGCGCGCTCCACTCGTGAGCCGCCACTCCTGGCTGGGGTGTGCGGCGTGGGTGTGTGCGCTTGGGCTCTGGTTTCGGCTGCGCCCCGCCACTCCTGGCCGGGGTGTTGGGGTGTGTGTTTGCTTCTGTGCGCGCTCCGCTTGTACCTAGCCCCTCCTGGTCGGGGTGTGCGGTGTGGGTGTGTGTGCTTGGGCTCGGGTTTCGACTGCGCCCCGCCACTCCTGGCTGGGGTGTTGGGGTGTGTGTGTGCTAGGTTGCGTGCTCCGCTTGTACCCCGCCACTCCTGGTTGGGGTGTTGGGGTGTGTGTGTTTTTGTGAGCGTGCTCCGCTTGTACCCCGCCACTCCTGGCTGGGGTGTGCGGCGTGGGTGTGTGCGCTTGGGCTCGGGTTTGGGCTGCGCCCCGCCACTCCTGGTGTTATGGCTTCGAACAGCAGCAGCGCAGCAGCGCGCAAATCGCAAGTCGCAGTCGCAATCGCGCTGACAGTCTGTGAATAATAAAGAAGCATCGAATGCCAACTGTGAATGAGCGCTGTAAGATACTTCGATCTTTGAACAGGGTTTATGTCTTCGAGATTGTGTTATTATTGGTGCTTCCTCTAAAGATCCTGCGAGGTTTGTCGATTGGGATTTTGGATTTCGGATTTTGAGAAACAAAAAGGCACAGGAGTGCAGTCGAGTTCCCAAGAAACAAACCACAACAAGTGGTAGCCAGCTAGGTGGCGGGGAGGATCAATCTTCGAGATCAATCTTCGACGCCGCAACGCCGTCAACTTGATTTGGACTTCGATCTACAATGGAGCGGCCCTTCGACAACGCAGCTATGCTGCATTTCATCAGAGACAGTTTGTTTCGAAGTGATTCACCCTTGCATCACGAATTTTCGACCTCGTTAGAGAAGTTCATCGCAGAGCGCATCGCTAGTCGAGAAAGCGAGTGGTTTCCATGTCTCTCTCGTGATCTTCACAGCTGTTCGCAGAAGCTTGCAGATACTCAAGCCAAAGTTATCGAATTGGAACAACGCATCGATGTATTGCAGGCAACAGCAGCAAGTGCTACAACAGCAACTGGCCAGCGCATCGATACCTTGCAGTCCTCGACGGAGAATGCAACTCAAGCTGCTGCAAATAAACTTCGACGCGTAGAACATGAGTTGACGCAATGTTACGCTCTTCTCAACGAATTTGTACGAACTTCGAGTCCACCATCTCCGAACAGCAGCCAGTTTCTGCAACCACAACAACAACAGTTTCCGCAACCACCGTCTTCTTCGAATTCAAACCAACCTCACCCTCCACAACAACTACAGCGACCTACCTTCGAACCACTACCCCAGTTCGTAGTTCAACGTGCTCCTTCGCAGGAGATTTTGGGACGCCGCGTTCAGCGCCTGAACAAACTGGTCAAGAGGTTCACGGGTAAACCTGGATGTGGAGAATTTCGAACATGGAAAGAAGATTTACTACGAGCCTTCACTTTGTCGGACATCACCTCACCCGTTGATCAGGCAGCAACGATGTCGTTCCTCCTCGATGGTGATGCCGCAGAGTATTATCATAGCCTGACGAAAGTTATACAAGATGACTGGTTCGAGCTCATGCGTGTGTTAGGCCAGCGTTTCGACTGCATATCCCAAGAGCCAGTGTATTTGTCGAGAGTGTTGAGCTTGAAAGAGATCGAGTTTCCCCGACACGCAGATTACGTTCGAGAATTTCGTACATGCGTTATCAAGTCGAAGGTCAACACGAATGAACTCCAGATGGGTTACCTCGTCAGCTCTCGATTTGTTGAAGGGTTGTCGAATGACGCTGTGCGTCGGCAGTACATCGTTGAGGTCCGTTCGAGATGGCGTTCCAATAATCCATTTGGATTCGATACCTTAGTAGAGACCATCGCGGAAGCCTACATTGCGGCTGGGTATCAACTGGAAGAAGTACAGAACGCATCGAGAACGACATCAGATCACACCCTGGGTCCTGCAGTGTCGAGGCCCCTGCCTATGATGGTCCCACCTACTTCGAGTTCCACGTTTCCATCCAACCCTATGCCAACGCCACACGTCACCCCGATGCCGACCCCAGCTGCGGCGCCCACGGCTTCGACCGTGGCAGAGCCGATGAATCTCGATGCAATTGCCAAGCTTCGAGAAGAGTTACATGCCTACATTGGTGAACGGTTCGGACGTCAACATGGCGGACGCCAAGATGGTCGAGAAAGCAGACATTGCTACAATTGTGGCGAACAAGGACACTTGGCCCGTGACTGTGCAAAGGGTCGACCGCCATCACGAGGACGAGAACCTCAGGAATCAAGGTAGAACACACCAAAACGAGATCAAAGTCGAGACAGCAAGGGACGATTTCGATCCCGCTCCAAGAGCAGAGAAAGGCCTACGACGGCCTAGAAAACAATTCCGAAGACCTGGTGGCGGACGTCCTCGAGAAGAGCTGAACACCACCACCAGCACCAATAAACCCGAAAAGAATTCGACGCTGCGAAGTGTCACTGTCGAAGGAACCGAACCTGAGCATGCGTCTCTGTTCACGGTTCGAGGGCGCATTTGCGCATGTCGTGAAGACTCCTTTGACTCCAGCGTGGAACTGTGTTTTGAGATAGGTGTAACCTCCATCTTAGTTTGAGATTTCCGCAATTGCAGAGTTTTGGGCTAACGACTCCGGATCCCACGGAATACACAATCAGCAATGGCACATACAAGATTGAGTCCAAATCATCATTAAAAATACAAGACCCTGCAGTGTAGTACAGAAAACTCACAACATTATGCACAGTTAGTTCTGTCCTACTTCGCAGCGTCTTTTGCAAGTCACAGAGCGTTCAATCTTATAAATAAAGCGTGATCTGAGTTTAATTATAAACAATCAACAACGTGCAAATGATCATCCATAATGTGCGCGCGATCTCTGCTGTGCGCGCACTCTCTGACTCACGTTGGGGTGTGTATCACTGTTTCATTACACTCCCCTCACAAGACATCTGTACACCTGCGAAGCAAGCAACAGATGTCTGACAGAAGCAAATAAGAAATTGAAACATCACTGTGGACATGCATATATAAACCACTGACCAACCATAATCATCCCTGTACGCTGGACCCTGATGCTGATGATCTCTGGCCTGTGAATTCTGGTGAATCCTGGTCTCTGGATTTCCATCAGCTCTGTTCTCTGGACTCCGATCATCTCTGTTCTCTGGATCACTCCACGTCTGCACAAGAAAGAAAGCACAAAAAACATGTCACCGCACCACTGTGACTACAAAGTTGGACACAGCATAATGTATGCCTGACTCAATGCCTTTAGTTAGGGGGGGCATAAATCGAACCCTTGATCGTTCAACACCGATGATTGTTTTATCTCAAAATCACACACAAAAAAAAGAAACGACGTCCGAAAGAAACCACCAAAGCATCGGCGAAGGGGAATGTAATCCTCTTACTTGTCACGGGGCCACTCAGGCCAGTACCTCTTATGCCTAGGGCAAAGGGGGCTTGATGTCTGGTAAACACATGCTGCATCCTCAGAGGGCGCACTGTCTGCAACATTTGGGCCGGGGACCAGGGGGTTGCGTTGCGCGCTCTGACCAAAAATAACTGGCGCCTGGTGCTGGGAGAAGGGAATCAGCTACAAACCAGCTGCAGTGCCAGGGGAAGCTAAATCTCACAGGGGGCGTCGGTTACGTACTATACGGTGTAGGCGAATTCACCGATGACCTGCAGAGTGAACCTGAAAACTGGCTGATACTGCTATATACAAGGTCAACATGATTCGTGTCAACACACAGAAGACATGCAATACATTCAATGAAATTTGGCAGTTCTGAACTCCCACTTCCCAAGGAAGGGCCCACGTGCCAACGGTGGGATAAAAAATAGAAACAACTGATTAACAGTTCATACACAATAATACATGAGAGGGGAAGAAAAAGACTGTTGTCCTGTGACAGAACCTCAGAAAAAAAGGGGGGGGGGGCTGACGACGTCGCAAGGGCCATGGCGTAGACACCAGTGAGACAGCGTGCCATTCGCCAAGCCAATGCAAAACTGTCATCACCACGCCCTGCAGTCAGACATACCAGTCTGAAGTATTGAAACAAAAGGATGTGTAACCCACTTTTGAATTCTGTAAGGACTTCCTGAACTCTGTAAGACCTGTACAGAAAGGGGAGAGCAATCAGAGCATCAAAGGCGGTAATATACACGACATAAGGAGGAAACACATCGGTGATCACGCATATGCACCTGTCCCCCGAAATCTGTGCGCCATTGTAAAAATTTTGGATGTACTGATGACAACACTTGTCGTATGTCCTGTAACCCCACATCAATCTTGTGTTTGATGTTGTAGCGCAGCCATTCCTCATTTATGTCCCGCATGGATTCAGATGCCTCCCTCCACTCAGGTTTGTCGTACCCCTTGTATTTTACAAACCATTTAGGAATGTTGGGGCGGCGTGCCTTGTCCTTACCTCTGTTTTTTTGAATTGCATGTTTTAAAATTTTTTCGACGATGAATTTCTCATCATCCACCAACGTCTCCTTGTCGGTGTAAAAGTGTAGGGGTGGAGCTCCGTGTGTCAAGGGGGGGTTGTATGGTTTGAGCCGCAATGACTCAACCTGTTGTTCACCATACGGACCAGCAATTCTATACCTACCTGCACTGAGCCTCTCCAAAATTTCAGCAGGACCAACCCAAAGACGGTCCAGTTTACTCTCCCCCGGTTTACGAATGGTTTTCAACCAAACACGATCACCAGGTTCAAAATTGAGAGGCGGGTGTTCCGTCAGGTATTTGGCACTGAATTCATCATGTATTTTTGTGAGCTTGGCACTCACATATTCTCTTTCCCTACGCACACGTTGAAAAAATTGGTACGCATCCTCTGACCCGTAATCAGGTGCCATTGGGGGGTGATCCCCAAACCCAATGGGATCCCTACCGAAAACAAGTCTATGTGGACTGAAGCCTGATACAGCCCCAGGCATATCGTTAGCACACCAAAGTGCCAGAGGCAATAAATCAGTCCACTTACGATTTCTGCCTGCCTGCTGTAACAACTTGCGTAAGCTGTCAACAACTACCTGTACTGCCCGCTCAGCCCTACCATTACTCTTCTTACGATACACAGGGGATCTATACTCCTCAATTCCTGAGAGCTGACAGAATGTGGAGAAAAAATCTGCATGCATAATTTTATCCACGTCGCTAAAAATTTCCTTCGGCAGCCCGAAGAAAGTAACAAAACGCGTCAGAAATAAAGAAGCCAGCTCAGATGAGGTAATGGTGGTGCTGCATGGCAGTGCCATTACATATCCTGTTAAACGACAGACAATTACAAAAACTGAGTCATATACAACAGCTCCCTGTTTCACTTCATCCAATTTACAAAAATCTGCTGAGATAGAACTAAACGGATACTCAGGTATTGGATATGAATGCATAGTGTCAGGCTGCAGACCCTTGCGACCCTTGACAGATTGAGAGACCTGACAATGTCCCAACTGCAGCGCAATGTGTTCTTTCAGCTTGGTGTATGAAAATTTTCGTGGCTGTCCTTTATCAAGCTCCTGAAAAATGTATTTTCTGTCAATGAGCTGGTGTGTTTTGTGAATGCCTGGATGGGCATATGTATGTGTCGCCACTATGACTTTGTCCAACAGAGACAAAGGAACACAAATACGCCCTGCCAATCGAACACGACCCATATGTAATCTGTACTGACCACTGACACCATCTGCCTGTAATGTTGTCCAATGTGGACCCAGCACTGGGTCAGCAGCATATTCTGGATCCCAATCACTATACAACACAGCGGTATCAGGGGGGAGTTTGATTGTATTTAGTGTGTGTATGTGTAAATCTTCCACTCTGTCAATGGGCAGCTCGTGCCCGTCACCCACTGAGACACATGAAACTGTAGAAATTTCTGTGTGACGTAACTCACGCTTGACTACTGGAGAAGGTCTGCTCTGTTGAAAAACTGCAGGGTTGCAGTATAAGTGAAATCCGTCAATATCAGCAAAAGCTGATGCATGCACAAGGGAGGGGTGATCAGAAATGTGACGAATTTCTGCAACCGGACGGGCCTCAAGAAGAAGCTCACGTGCCTCAGTTTGATGAGGTATGTGGATTACAACACACTCAGTGCAGTCAGGAACCATACAGGCACGTACAGTACGATACTCTCCAAAATCATTCGGGTGCCGTTCACGCAACTTACGTTGTGTGTATTCACGCTCACGCTGTTCACACTGGTTCCAACCCTCAAGGTCATTTTCACTGCCGTGAAAAGATACATCCTGAGATAACCCTGCCGGGTATGCCCAGCGTGATAACGCATCAGGGGCTTCATTTTCAGCTCCCTTATGATACAGTATTACAAGATTGAAACGACTTAAAAACTCGTGCCATCGGCCACGACGACCCAAAGGCCCAGACACAGTACACAAATCCTCCTTATATCACTGTACAATACTACTATGATCTGTACGTACCAATACTTCCTGATGTCCTATCCATGACTGAAACTTTAACAAACTACATACAACAGCATACGTCTCTTTTTCCCTCACTGTCCATCCCACCTGTCCTATACCTTTATCTTTATGCTTACCTGCTGTTTTACTGCCCTGCAGTTTTCTAGAAAAAAAAGCGACAGGATGCCAATTCCCGTCGTCCTGTTCCTGTTCTAACACTCCCCCTACAGCGAAATGTGATGCATCAGTGGACAGCCGCCACCGTGCATACATTGAGTTGTTCATGTTTGTAATGCCCTGTTTGTTGGCGGTTCGAGATGCAGAGTGGGTGGAGCAGGGTGTCATTGATGGTATGCATGCTCAGCCCACTGCTGTCAGTGCGGTTAGTAATGTACCCAGCAGGACTGAGAACCGCAGTGACTATGGTTCACAACGTCGTCGTGATGAACGGCGTACAGGCAGGAGTGGTGAACGACACTATAGCAGTGGTCGCGGTCGAGGATATAACAGTGATCGTGACCGGGGATATCGGAGCGGTCGTAGTGATAGTGAATCACGTAAAGAAAAAGGATATCGTAGTGGTCACAGTGGGTACCGTAGTGGTCAAGGTAGTGGTAGATATCGTAGCGGTCGCAGTGGCAGTGAAGGTCGTGATAAGTCACACCGCAGTCCATACAAAGACAGGAGACAGTACAGTAAAGGTCGTGGTAGTGATAAGGAGAGTGAATCAGGGACGGATCGAAATGACCGTCGATCCTTCCGCGAACACAGATCTGATGGGAAAAGAACAGACCATGAGCGCAGGTCCAGTGGGAATGGAACGGACCGTGGTTCAACGAACACGAGAACCAGGGATCGCGATGGAAAGCGGTCATCCGGCGATGAGCGTGGGCGTGACCGCCATTACCGCAAGACCACAGCAGATACCAAGGGTCCTGGTGCTACAGCTGTCTGTTTTCGCTGTGGGGGTCGGGGGCATATGGCGGCTCAATGTCCGACACCGAGCCGGTACGCGCGTGAGAATGCCCGGGCGCGTAGTGTTCAGGATGAGAGTGCCAATGCCATCAGTGAAACCCCACCCCAGACAGTACTATCTGAGGATTCTCAGCCCAAGCAATCTGTACCTTAGGGTATAGGCAGGCAGCCATACGCCCGGAGTGCCAGGCCAGACAACCATGTTCGGTGGCTGCAGTTACCTCCCCTTTTCTATTCGCAGAACCAGGGAGTTGAGATCAGGTCACTGGACTTTGAGACAATGCCCTCTGTTACTCGATCCCCCATTAAAACCCCCAATAAATATCATTCGGGTAAGAGTGAACTTTTATTTCATGTTCGAATTTCCTGCCAGGATCAATTACTTTTGCCTGAGACTGAAGTACTGACACTGGCGGATATAGGGTGTCAGGTTTTGGCAGTGGGGCCGTCAAAATTGTTTCCCAAAGCTAGCTGGGTGGACGCCCCACGCCCGTTACGTTTGTTGGGGGCGGGGAAATCGCAGATTACAGGAGGAGACAAGGGCGTCATTGTCAATATGTCATTACCTGTGACAGGGAAGCGCGGAGTGGTTATCTTCCAGTGCCTAAATGTGTTCATTCACCTCGCAGACGTAGGGGACAAAATTCTGCTGGGGTTTCCTTTTTTCCAACAGTACCGCCTTGCTTTTCTGCCCAATCAAAAATTTCTGGTCCCCATGGAGGAGCTGAAAATGGTGAAATATCCATCAAGGTATCAAGGGTTATGCCCTAAGTGTCATGGAGACCGGACAGCATGTCCCTGTGTACATCAGCATGTTTTGGTCAGCATTTTGAAGCAATCTGGACATGGACAGCCTGTCCTTGAACAAAAATCTGTACGCTTCTCAGAACCGCTGGTCGCAGATTGGTGGTGTCCTGAGTGTAATCCAACAGCACCACCTCAGGCATTATCTGCATGTACGCATTATGGACATGTTGTATGCATAAATCATTTAGAACGCATTTGGTTTGAGAAGATATGCTCCAGGGAATATGATCAGGTTTTCCTTTTGCAGGATGGGTCATCACTCCAAGTCAAACGACTTCAGGACGACGTGATATTACCCAAGCAAGCAACCGGTGATTCTGCCGGGTATGATCTGTTTTCCCCTGTCTCAGTTTCAATCCCGGCTCAGTCTGGTGTAAAAATCCCACTGCACATCTCCATGGCAATCCCAATGGGTCATTATGGTCGCATCGCCTCACGCAGCAGTTTTGCTGCCCAAAGGGTACATGTTGCGGGCGGCGTCATAGATCGGGGATACAGTGGTGATGTAACGGTGTTACTTGAGAATTCAGGTGACCAGCCTTTCACGATTCAGAAAGTTGACAGAATTGCTCAGTTAATACTTGAGAAGCATTCAACGCCATCTGTGGTTGAAGCCAAGGAGCTGTCGACCACTGAGCGCGGGACACGTGGCTTTGGCAGTACAGGCCGCAGTCAATTTATACCGCCGCAGGAAAATTCGTCTCTGACAAACCAAACTAATTCAATACATCCGCAGTCATTCGACTGTTTTGTTTCCCTTTTCATTCTATTTGGAATTTTGCAAAAAATGGCGAGTGATTCGCTGTCTACAAGGCGTGATGCCACTCAGGTAAGTTCGCAGACTGTGCGAAATGTGGAGCGCGAGGCTCCCCAGGTGAGAGAGTCATCGAGTGTGGAGCGTGAGGTTCCCAATAGGTCAGCTATGAAGCGTGAGGCTTCTGGAAGTTTTACAGTGAGTGATTCACTGCAACAGGAGTGTGATGCTCTGCAGATGGCGAGTGATTCGCTGAGTATGGGACGTGAGGTCCTTGGTTTAGTGGGGCGTGAGGCTCCCATTACAATGAGTGATCGTAACGATCTTTCTGCAGGTGCGAGTGATTCGCTAGAACCTGGTTATGTTTGTTTCAAGTATTACAGCGTTGGCTTGCCGTTTGTTTTCTGGCAACAGGAGTATAATTTCTCCCGTTTATCCAACTTCTGGTTCGTCTTGTACTGAAGCTACAGACTCAATTCTCTGTCAAGTTAGCCAGGATTTTTTAAGTGCAGGAGGGACCAGGGAAGCATTACAGATTGACCGCTTGTATGCTGACCAGTGGGGCCATCGCCATGAGGCATGGGCCCCAGATTATTTTATGGCTGGCTGGGGGTATGCTCGTTGCATTGATTATCGTGATACTAAAACTCTGTCTTACTATGATTCAAAAAGGACGCGGACGACATTTGTCGTTGATGTTCTTCAAATTGTTCCACCAATTGTTGGACTCGTGATGGCTTCTCTAAATTGTCAACATCACCCGTTTCATCTTCGTTCATGAACTCCTCCACATACGACTTGCCAAACGAAAGGCGAGTTGAGGGAAGGATGTTGGGACCAAGTGATGTTTCGAATTTTTCGAATGGGTCCATTGACTCATCATTGGTGTAGGTTGTGCCATATCCGGGGCTTGGAGTCACGGATTCGAAACGCTTATGCTTGCTACCATGTTTTGAGATAGGTGTAACCTCCATCTTAGTTTGAGATTTCCGCAATTGCACAGTTTTGGGCTAACGACTCCGGATCCCACGGAATACACAATCAGCAATGGCACATACAAGATTGAGTCCAAATCATCATTAAAAATGCAAGACCCTGCAGTGTAGTACAGAAAACTCACAACATTATGCACAGTTAGTTCTGTCCTACTTCGCAGCGTCTTTTGCAAGTCACAGAGCGTTCAATCTTATGAATAAAGCGTGATCTGAGTTTAATTATAAACAATCAACAACGTGCAAATGATCATCCATAATGTGCGCGCGATCTCTGCTGTGCGCGCACTCTCTGACTCACGTTGGGGTGTGTATCACTGTTTCATTACAACTGTTGGTCGACTGTGGAGCGACCAGTGACTTTATGTCGATGCAAACAGCAAAGAGGGCGCGACTTCCCCTCTATAAGTTGAGAAACCCTGGACATGTCTTGACAGCAGGAGGTGTCCAAGTCGAAGTACGGTACTACACGCGAGCTTATGTTCGAGTTGGAGAGCTTGTATTTCGTCATCACTTCAAGGTCTTGGAGATTTTGCCGGATGTAGTGCTTGGACTACCATGGCTTCGAAGCTACAATCCAACTGTCAACTGGAAGGAGCGGTACGCCGACATCCAACATGGTTCGATTTCGTACTGGTTGTCTTTTGGCGAATCAAGACATTCCACCCAGCTGCAGTTTCAAGCAGCTCCGAAGCTGGACCTTCTTTCGATACTTTCATCCAGTTCCTCGAAAGCGAGTCCGGTTGGGAATCCTACCCCACATGCCGACGAACACCCTGACCTACACTCGTCGACGCACCCTCAGCGTGGTACTGACATGTACGATGAGTCCGAAACGGAAGATGGTATCACCGATGAGGAGTGCAGCGATATGGAGATTGAGTACATTTCGTTGCCGAAACTCAAAAGAGAGATCCGTCGATCTGATCTCACAGGAGATCAAGTATTTCTGTGTTGCATGCCTCGACCGGCAGTGCCGGTCGATGAAATGTATAAGATGCAAGCCAGTGATGGCAATGATGACGGGCTTGACCCTGTTCGACGCAAACTGCCGAATCGATTACACAAGTGGGCGTACCTCTACGACCGGGAGAAAGCGGAGTATGGAGACCTACCTCCGCATCGACCTGGAATAGATCATCGAATACGCCTCGATTCGGAGAACAATCCACCGTGGGTACACCCTTACAAAATGGATCCGAGCCAACTAGATGAACTTCGACGACAGTTGGACAAGTTACATCGATTTGGTCGCATCAGACCATCCTCGAGTCCATACGGAGCGGGTTGCCTACTGGTGAAGAAAGCGATTGGTAAATGGCGTATGTGCGTCGACTACCGAGCGTTGAATACACGAACAGTACGAGATCAATATCCTTTGCCATCGATCCAATCCATCCTGAGTACACTGGGGGGTTCCACCGTATTCTCAAAGATTGACCTTGTTAGTGGGTTCCACCAGATCGCAATTCAAGACGAAGATATCGAGAAAAGCGCCTTCAACACACAATTTGGCGCCTTCGAGTGGGTTGTTATGCCCTTTGGCCTCTGTAATGCGCCATCGACGTTCCAACGCGTCGTGAACGATGTCCTTGGAGATCACTTGGGGATCTTTGTATGGCCGTACATTGACGACATCCTCGTCTTCTCGAAGGATGCGGACGAACACCAACGACACCTCGACCTGGTACATGAACTACTCCGTAAGCACCAGCTCTTCCCCTGCATCGATAAATCCACATTCTTTCAGAGTCGAGTGCCCTTCTGCGGATACATCATCGACCAAGATGGAGTACAGATGGACCCCGAAAAGATCAAGGTCATTCGAGGTTGGCCCCCACCAACTACGGTCCATGAGGTTCGACAGTTCATTGGATTGTGTGGCTTTTACCAGCAGTTTGTCGAAGGGTTCCAAGCTGTCGCAGCCCCTCTGACTGCAATGTTTAAGGCAGACTTTGAGTGGGAATGGACAGCCGTCCACCAGGCTTCCTTCGACAAGCTGAAGCAGGCGATGATCAGTGCGACACATCTCAGTGCTATCGACCCCCGACAGCCGTATCACCTGTATACAGACGCCTCGAAAGACTGCGTGGGTGCTACGCTGGCGCAACGATGTGCGCATGGGAAGTACAAAGGACATCTTCGACCTATTGCCTTAATGTCGCGGAAAATGCAGCCTGCCGAAACTCGATACCCGATTCGAGAACAGGAGTTGTTGGCCATCGTATTAGCCTTGAAACAATGGTTTCACCTACTTCGAGGACCGCAGCAGGTGCACGTGCACACTGACCACGAAAGTCTTCGATATCTCAAGACCCGTCCTCGACCGCTGACACCACGGCAAGCACGATGGTCCCAATTCCCCGAGGAATACAACCTGACGTTGTGGTACGTGCCGGGCCTCGAGAACCCTGCGGCAGACGCCTGCTCCTCTCTAACTTCGCGGCAGCTGATGGATATCGAAAATGCCACACGTACACGGGCTTTCGCAATTCCCCTGGTCGAAGATTGGGCTTCACCGGAAGGAGAACCTGTCGATGAGTTCCTACATGTACTCGAAGACTCATTCTCTCATGACGAGGTGTGGCCCCAGCCGTACGACCACCTGTACGTTTCACTACGAAGCGGACGCTCCGTGGGGAAGGAACTTGACGCAGATGAGCTTGCGGAACCAACCCTCCAATTCGACACCGAACCCGCCGTCAAGCCAGAGCACCTGGAGCCGCTACCGTCGAGCGCGACAACTGCTGAGCCGGAGGACCTGAGACTGGATCCAGCACCATCGGACGAGATCATGGCTGAGAATTCACACCAACCAGACATGCATCTCCATGAGGCTGGCAATGAGCCAGACACGTCTATCAACACCGACAACCTCCCCGATGTAAGCAGGGATCGCCCCCTTCGAGTCACCTTTGGCAATGAACTTCGATACGCTCCAACCATGGCGGAACTGATTCGCTGTCGACATCACCGCGACGGCACGTTACAATCAGTCCCCTTGCCGAAGGTTGGGTCGAACACGCCGTACCCTTCGAGTCTTAACGGTACACATCGCCGAGTACATCGACATTATCAGTGCAAAGACTTGACTTCGACAGCTGTGTGGGCAGCAGCCTATCGGGAGGACCCCCGGACGAAACACATCTACGAAGTCGCGATTTGAAGCCCTGCGGCACTACACCAGCTTCGAGATGCCAAGTTGTCCTTCGATGATGGCAAATTATTCCATTTGTCGACGATGGGCAAACGTGTGCTTGTCCCCCGAACGCTGGTTACGTCGATTGTGGCTATGTATCACGAGTCGGAGTTCTATGGCCACTCAGGAGTCCTTCGAACCATGGCCCTGAATAAGCGCGACTACGTATGTTCACACCTACGACACTATGTCGAGCGATACATACTAAGTTGCGATGTCTGTCAAGCGGCGAAATCAAGACGAGTCGACACCGCCAGAGTGCCAAGACCATTGCCGGTGCCCGACACCAAATGGCACAGCGTGTCCATCGATTGGGTTTCGGGATTGCCGCCGACCACAAGGGGCCATGACGCCATCATGACTGTAGTCGACCGATTCTCCAAGCGTGGGATGTTCATCTCTTGTCGCAAGGATATGACAGCCGACGATCTTATCTATGTGTTCCTGCGTGAGGTTATTCGATTGAAAGGATGCCCTCGACAAATTGTTTCTGACCGAGACAAGCTGTTCGAATCTCAGACGTGGAAGGAGTTGGCCCAGCGCTTCAAGATTGAGATGCATCAAACAGTGGCCAACCGCCCTCGAGGCAATGGCCTGGCGGAGCGCAGCAATCAGTCCATCCTCCAGCACCTGCGTACACACGGCATCTTCGGCAACAACGAGTGGGATGTCGACCTCCTTTTCGCCGAAATCCAGTTCAACAACCTGACATCCAATAGTCTTCGACTATCCCCGTTCGAGATAGATGAAGGACGAACACCCCATTTTCCATTGGATTTTCCCCGAATGACTTCTCATGCACATGAACCATCGACCGTGAATGATTACATGCAACGAGCGGAACGTACCTTCGATTCTGTGCGTGCAATGCTTGCCGAGGAACGTCGACGCCAGATGCATGTGGTCCTGCAAATGGACCGACACGTTAGAGTGCCTGAAGTCGGTGAACGATGGTGGGTGTTGGTGCCTGAATATCAACATAAAGGGAAACTCGATGTTGTCTGGTGCGGCCCTTACAAAATACTCGAGGTACTGAACAAGGGCGAGAATGTCAAACTGGACATCCCTGCCCCCTTCGATGGGTTGCGAGTTTTCAATCGAGACAGCATAAAACCCTACGTCCATCGAGAGGGACAGCTGGTGTGGGAGTTTCCGATGCCCCCTGTCAAAACTGGAGAATCTCCTCGACTTGTCAAGATTGTGGCTAGACGTCGAGTGGGATCTAAAAAGCGCCGCACATTCCTGTACCGTTGTGAATGGGATGACGACACATGGTCTTGGGAGTCGAGCAAGGCTCTAGAGGAGGATCCTGTGTACATTGAGTTCCTTCGACTCCACCCTGAGTAACTGAGTAACACCCTTACTCTTCTCTGCAGCGTGGTTTTTCGAGAAAACTCATGCGAGGCCCCGGGTCGATCACCGGAGCCTCCGCCTATGGTACTACATCCCGGACGCCCCGAACTTCCTCTCGACCTCCGCCTTCTCAAGCGACACCGTCGAACGTCATCGATGTTGACGCCATCGAACCCCCAGCGAGGACGACCTCAACTGGCCGCTGCTTGTCGGTAGCATCAGCGCCAACCCGTCCGAGTCGACCTCTCGATCCATTCGAACCGCCGCACTACAGCCAGTCGGCATATGCTGGGAGCTCGAAAGGAAAAGGAGGCCCGTCGAAAGGAGGCAAGGGAGGTGTGTTCCCTCGCGGGAAATTTGCGGGAATAGCGCCGAGTGGACGAACCATCATAACAGGAGGTGCCGAAGGCTTGGAAGTGCTCGAGATAGCCCTGGCCAGCTTGCCTGTTCTGGAACCGACGAAGGGAGGGACTCCACCCGACATGCCGCCGGAACTCTGTAAGCTGTACGGGCCCCCTCCCCCGGTCGATGCAGAATACTTTCGAGAGCGGTGCTCAAGCCCTGACTGGTTCGATTCTGATGATGAAGATCTTGCTTGCTACACGGGGTAGGACAACTGATCTTCCTTCTTCTGTTCAGCGCCCGGATGGGTCGACAGTTCTTGGACATCGAGGCCGAACACCTGGAAATCAAGGTCATCCAGAGAGGATCCGGGTACCGGAGAGCCGAAAGTCGAAGACGACTGGGTCGACCAATCCTGGCATTCGAATGCCCCGAAAACACAAGCTTCTACTCGAATGAACCAATCTGACTCCTACTACCACGACGCCGACTCCTCTTACCACGACGATGACCACAACTACGACGCTGAGCCCTGGCCACTCGAGTCCGACGACGAAGAAGAATATCCTTACGAGCCCGCGCGGTCGACAGCACCACCCAGCTACGATTCTGTGCCGGTGCCAGAGTCGAAGTGGCAGCCCTACAAGATGCTGCAGTACAATCATGAAATCGAGACCATCGACGAACTTCGACACTTGGGAACGCTCGGATTGAAGCCACCCTATCGATTTGGGACACATGAGGATGATCCGATGAAGACGGAGTACACTAAGCTCGAAACATCAGTACTCACTATTGCGTCGAGTACCATGGCGGGTCTTCGAAAACCGCACACGTTCCTGAGCGAGAAACATTATGAAGTCGTGTCGAAGGCAAATGCCGCCATTGTCGAGTTGGGCAAGACCATCTGCATCGACAGTTGGGGACGAACCGCACCATTCCCTTACGACTTGGCTCGAAGCGCCCCTGACACGTCTTTCGATGAGCGTGGAAATCTTGGTGGTAAGCCGGGATACCAGTACTGGTATACCACGTGGTATACAAAAATCGAAGGGGCTTGTCAAAACTTTCGAGCGGCCCTCATGAAATGGCGACATTATGATGAAGAGCTCGATTGGGGATTCCGACAAGACCTCACCGAACATACCCTGCCGAGTCAAATTGCTCGACTCAACCGCATGCATCGACAGATCTCGGGTATCCACGACCTGATAAACGTTGCCGATGGGATCGACCTGATCTTCAAGTATCGACGCTTCTGGACCCACAAAAGGATGAGACGAGAAGCTCCCGTTGCCGTTTCGATTATGGGAGTTATCCGTGATCTTCAAAAGGTTTGCCAGGCGAACGACTGGCTCTTCGAAGATCGAGCCCCCTTCCTTGCGTACAAAGTCGATTTGCTTCTTCGCCGACACCAACTGCGCGGCCTTCGAGGCACCTCTCGACTTGGGTATAAGCGGTATGGGTGCGCTCCACATCGAACACAGGACCTTGCGGTCCAGCTCCAGGAGTACTTTCGACTCGGAGAACAGATCGAACCCTATGCGCACAACGCCGTCGCACCAGGCGCTCCCATCGACCTTTTCCAGTTGGCGACGATCTACCAGACTGGACCCGGACGACTCGGGTACCACGACTTCGATAGGGCAATCCGACGAGTTGCTGCCCTTCACTCATCGAATGAAGAGTATGCCAATCTTTTCCCTTTCGTGGAGGCCCCCCGAATTGGTTCGACGCCTGGGTACCTCGACATACCTCATGTCCCCCTTCGAGGCCGGATACCAAGATGGACAACGTTGGCGTCGAGCGGTCAAGTTTCGAAGGGACGTCTATACTGACGAACGGGAGGAGATCGAGAAAACCGACTCGCCTGCGAGCGACCCGTTCCACCCGGACCCCCTCGATCACCGGTTCTTGTCGATGGAGTCGAATGCCTATCAGCACCACTTCGACATTCCGTTCTTCAAGTACCTCACACCGATCCACGAAGACTTTAAGGCTGCACATCGACGCAAGGTCAGCTGCCGAGACCAAGTCCTCGAAGCGGTCATTGTTGACACGGCTTCGAGCCTTGTGACTGCAGAAGCGGTTCGATTCGCTCTGCAGAGTTCCCTCGCTGATGGCCACTATGTCCATCAACACCTCGGTCGACTCCAAGAAGAAGGTTCTCGAACCGACACGCTTGAGATCGTCGACCGATATGCCCTCGGCCCTGAAAAGGACGACATCAGCGCCGTCATTGTCGTACGACGACTTTCGATTGCCGACACGCCGTGGTGGCGAGTCAATACGCGAACTGGTCAGTTCTACCACAGCATGGCCGCTGGTACTGGATCGAAGGAAACCTATCGATGGACTACTGGTCGACATGACGGATGCTCCTTCGAGGCCACCAATCGGGCCGATCTGTGGCGTGAGGACGTTTGGAAATCGTCGAGCCAGGTCGAAGCAGGTCACAACCCTACCCTGGCATTTTACCCCTAAGGGAGCATTATTTGGCCCTATATATGGGATATATGTGGGATAGGGTATATCATATTCCATTTCCTTGTTAGGAATATAGGATGTGGGATGGATAAGGCAATCATGGATGTTTAGTAGTTATATCAATTAGTGGATGATAGGGTGGATTTCTCATATGTGCATATCAGGTATTTCATTGGCTATGTGTACCATATCTGTTTGCAGGATACTATTCAGTCAACACTATCGTTATGTCTTCTATGCCAAGCAATGTTGCTGCCCATGCCACTGCGACCTCTGCTCCTGACCACCAGGTCTGGTTTCATGGTAGCAGAGGCGAAAATTTTTCGTCTCTGTTGGGCGCTTGGCATCGCGGAAAGCGATCGGTCCAAGATTTCGTGGACCAAATTCAAGTTAAAATCTCTTCCCCGGGAGGGATGGCTGAGGGTGTCCAGGTCCCCACTCTCAGGACCTCCTCGGCCCTGACCCCATCGACCTGGCAGGGGCCGCAAAAACGGGCCAAGCCCCAAGTGGCTACAAATCCTAAGTTTCCGAAATCCCCGAATGTTCCCATCGGGGCCCCCCATCCTCGAAATCCAGCTGGTGTACCTGGGATGGTTGGGGGGGAAATAGACGGCCACCCTCAGGGAGCGATAAGAGGACCACAATCGCCTATTATGGGCTCGGGAACCGTTACTAGCGCCGAGAATCGGGCAGTAATCGACCAATCTACTGGGGTGATCGAGGGTACGAACGCTGCGCCCTCACGCGCTGCCGACTGGGGTACGATGGCTTCGCCAATGGGGCCTATCGTGGTCGACTCTGGCACTCCTCCGTCGCTAGGGGGGTTGCCAGAGCCTCAGGTCAGAAAAAACCTGTTTGCGGCAGGGCCCATCAGCCCCATTGTTGACCAGCTCGACGCTGAAAACCGTCGAGTACTCGCGCTCACGCCTGATCCCCATGGCCATCTGGGTCCGGCTCGAGAGGCCGTGGCCCTGATCCAGCAAGCCCTGTCGGGGACTAAGCAGAACCCCACTGTGGTGGAATCGTCGCCCACTCCAATGAGTGGATCGCGGCGGTTTCCCTCCCTGGTGGAGGAATCTCCTGCCTTGGGAGCGTATCCCAATCCCCCGAGCGGATCCAGGCTAAATCCTACGATCATCGAGGAATCCCCCGCGCAAATCGAGGAGGATGAGTGTGACCAGTGGTTCCCCCTGGCGGTGGAGCAGTGGAACGACGATGAGGAGGAGGAGATTGGAGTGTTGGAACGTCATGAACTCCATCATTCCCCTATTTCCGTTGCCTCGTCGCCTGCACCTCCTGAACCTATGTCAGGGACCAGGGATCGCCCCATGCTGGTGGAAGAATCCCCGGCCCCCCACTACATCACTGTGGAGGACTCTCCGGCCCCTCAGTTCATTGTTGTGGAAGAGTCCCCGGTGCCTATGAGCGGCGTCAAAAACCGCCCGTGTCTTGTCGTGGAATCTCCGGAGCCTGCGGAGGACCGGGCCGGTACTACATCTCCAGTGCCTATGAGTGGCACGAAAGATCGTCCATCCCTAGTGGATGATTCTCCGGCAATGCCGAAAGTCAATAATCTGAGCTGGGGGGGAGGGAATCAGGTGGAGGGAGGTTCATGAGTCACCACAGTATATTGTGGTGGACGATTCCCCACCCCCACCGCCGCGACCGAATACTGTTGGTCATGTTCCCCCTCCGCCGTCACCCCGCCACCGCCAGGTGGCTTACATCGAGCACGTGCAGAATACTTGTATTGTAGAGGACGACCCCTCCCTCTAGGCTTAAGTCCTCGCCGTATGTAGTGGCAATTTTGCACGCCCCGAAATTTTTTCCACGTAATGTGAGCCACACGAGTACTCCGTACTTTGTATACCTACCCTCGTGTGGACAAGGGCAAATCGGTGGAAAACCATCACGCCCAACACAAAAAGAGAAAATGGGTTGTACCCGCCAACCCAACGAAGTTTTCAAGCCTTCGCCATTTTGAGCAAATGATTTAGCTCGTTGGCTTGGGTCACGGGTCAGGGACGGTCGTGGGGTCGTGGTTTCGGTACGGGGCGGCACTCCGAAACCTTGCAAACACCACCATGCGCACAACCCGGCAGAGTCTTCGGGAAGTGCTTGCCACGTTGTTAGCACCCTTGACAGGGGGCGTCATCGTGGGCAGGACTGACGGCAGTAGTCCTGGTGGTGGTAGGAGTGCTCCAGTAAGACCCAAGGATAGGGGTTTGAATGGCATTAAGACCCCCGAAAGAACACGTCCCACTTCCGCCCGAGGCTATATGCCACGCCACCCCACCCCAAGGACTCTCAAGCCTTTAGCGGTGAGAGAGGTAGACGGTGGGGTAAACCTGCGGTACCCACCGCCCTGCTCCGGTGGGGATTTTTGTAACCGAGGAGCGCGCCGTGCATGCACATCTTCTTTCGTGTCTCCCACCGCTTCTCGCTCTCTCCTCCCTTCCCCAAACAATAATATATCCATATTGGTTAGGGTTTTCTTTTCGTGGCACGCTCATGAGAGCGGTCCACCAAGGTGGGCAAGGATGTCAACGGTTTGGGTGAGATTCTGTTTCTGCAAGTAATCTCTCCAAACTTTGTTGTAGGACGGTAAGAAGGTTTCAACGGGTTCCTCGGTATCCCAATCTTTGGTATAACCCTCCCACCGCACCTTGAAGAGAAGTCTCTTGCGGTAAGTACGGTGACTTAATATTTTCTTGACATTATAGGTGTCCTCCTCAAACTGGGAGGGCACCCTAGCAACCTCCTCCGTGTAATTTAGAGGCACGGGGGAGCGAGGGGAGTTGACCGTTTTCATTAAACAATCAACGTGGACGTCAACTAACCTCCGTTGGTCCACTTGAATAACATAGAGGTCGTGCGCCTTCTTGGCCACAACCTCATAGGGCCCATCCCAATAGGGACAAGTCTTATCGCCAAGATTTTTGCGTTGGCGACGGACCCCTTTTGAGAAATTGGGGGACATCCTCCTACTCTTATTATACTTACGAGCCATTGTCTCTTGCACTTGAATCATAGCCCTCCGTGCAAGAGCAATAAGCTCCTCACGCCGTTGGAAGTAGTGAGCGGCGTCTTGGGCCACCCCCTTAGGCTCGGCAAGAGGAGGCCCCTTAGTACGGTTGTGTTTACCAAACACAATCTCGTTAGGTGTATAACCTGAAGGACCTGTAGTCTCATGCCACGCTCGTACAACGGCGGGCAAAACCTCTACCCAATTAGTTCTCTTTTTCTTCAAGGTAATGGCCTTAGCAACGGCACGCCTTAGCTGCTTGCCAGTATTTTCGGCCTTGCCATTACCTTGGTGCCTACCCGCGAGACACATAGTCGAGCGGGCACCAATCTTAGAACAAAGGGTTTGGAAATATTGGCTCACAAATTGTGGCCCACGGTCGGAGCATATTTCACGAGGGGCTCCGAACCTATCCACCCAGCGCTCCATTACCAAATGGGCCGCTCTTCTCCCCGTCAGCCCTTCATCCTTGTCTCCATGACGGGGTTTAGGAATAGGGATCGCGATGAGGTAGCCGGAAAGCCGGCATACACATAGGAGCATTCGGTCATACACCTCTCCATCGTGGGAGGTGGAAGGGTAGTGAAACACATCAAGCGCTATGGAGTCCATGGGCTCCATAGGTATAGGCATAGGGGTCATGTACCCTTGCTTGCGCTTGGTGTCATGCGTGTGAATGGCACATGAGGGACATGTTTGACATTGCAGTTCCACTGCTTTGTACAACGCCTCACCTTCCACGCCATGGTTAATTTCCTTCCAGTGTTTTTCCACACTGGAGGTAGTTAAGTGAAATGCATCATGGTATTCGGCTACCAAACGATGCACTAGCGGCGTAGGAACACACCACCGTCCATTACGGACGAGCTTGTTATCCACCAACCTCACTCCATCTTGGAACCTCCCATTCAAGGCATCTTGCCACATTTGTTTGTAGCGTTGACAATTTGGGTAGTGTTTAGCCCAATTTATCTCAAAAACATTGGGAGCATCCTCCCCATGTATAGGAGTTGCTTTTTTGTGGGACTTCCAAGAATTTTTTATCTTGACAATTCGCTCCAGTCTCCGAAGCTTTCTCTTTTGCTTCGTCCCCCCCCCCACTGGAGGCGAAGCCAGGGGGGGTGGATCACACGCGGGTGCCCCTTGAGCCCGAGGCGCCGCTTTAGACCTAGTAACAACGGGCGCCACAACCGCCCTAAATACAAGGGGGCGGGCGAGAAGTTCCTCCTTCTCGGCCGCCATCATGCCCCGCACATCCCCGGCCGCTTGGGCCGTCCCATGTATGGACACATCACCCAACGCCGGGTTAGCAGGGTAAGCCCAACGGGACAAGAAATCACCCACGGGGTTCACTGGGCCCGGAGTGTAAACCACATGGAGGTCGAATTTAGAGAACAATTCATGCCAACGTGCTTGGCGTGGAGAGGGACCCCCCACGGTTTTGAGGTCCTCCGTAGCCCAATTTTCAAGGCTACGGTGGTCCGTACGGACCTCCATGCGCTTGTTCCCCACCCAACCATGCCATTTTAAAAGCGCCGCCACTATGGCGTAGCACTCTTTCTCCCGAGGGCTCCAATTCAATTGGCTGCCTGACAATTTGCGGGAGAAAAAGGCAAGGGGGCGTAGGGCACCATCGGGACCTTCCTGCTGTAGGGCCGCCCCCACCGCCCAATTACTAGCGTCCGGGGTGAGGACAAAGTCCTTATCCCAATCGGCTAGTTGGAGGGGAACAATATCCGTAATAGCACGCTTGAGCTTCAAAAAGGCCTCGTTAGCCGAAGCATTCCACGTTAGGCCTATCTTTTTGCCATTCTTATGCTTAGGCAAATCCTTCAACATATTAATCAAAGGGGTAGCTATGGAGGCGTAGTGTTGGACATAGCCCGAATAATAGTTGGCGAGCCCCAAGAACCCCAGGAGCTCCCGAACATTATCCGGTTTGTCCCAACGCTCAAGCGCCAATATTTTCCCTGGCGCCGGCCGACGTGTGCCATTTTCCAACACATGGCCACAAAACTCAACCGAACGAACAAAGAAATCGGTTTTGCTAACCGAAGCAACCAACTCCTCTTTTCGTAGCCTATCCAACACGGCACGCACGTCGCGGTCGTGGTTAGCCAATAGCTCCTCCTCCGTCGCACCGGAGGAACCAAAAATAATATCATCAATATATACGTCCGCACAATCCAAACCCTGCAAAACATGGTCCATGACCCGTTGAAAAATAGCGGGCCCATTCTTGATACCCATAGGCATAACACGCCATTGGTATCGCTTACCCGCCAAATTCATGGCGGTCTTAGCCCGGGATTCAGGGTGAAGGGGAATTTGATGAAACCCTTTACTCAAGTCCACAATAGTGAAAATCTTGTGTTTGGATTGATTTTCCAACATGTTTTCTATCAGGGGGAGGGGGTGTGCGTCGGGCAAGGTAGCCTCATTAAGTTGGCGGTAGTCCACCACGGGGCGCCACTTTCCTTTCTCTTTCTTGGGCACAACGAAACCGTTGGACGCCCATTCGGAGGCAGGGCACGGCTCAATCCAGCCACGAGCCAAAAAGTCCTCCACTATTTCTTGCTCCGCCGCAGCACGCTCCCCCACCAACCGTATAGGCTTCACGGACTTGGGTTTGGCGTTCGGGTATAGGTCAAGTTTAGCAAACCCCAACCGCTCCGTACCACGGACCTTAGGGTGTTCCTGGTCCGGACGGAGACGAACCTCCCCACTAAAAACATCCCGCTCATAGTCCGCGAGGATGCGTTTCCTCATGAGCTCCACCTCCGGAGACACAATAGGCTCTTGGGTGGTGACAACGCCACCCACACGAGAAGCCGCCAACAATCGTCTGGCGCCTTTACGTTTTCGGTAACGCTTAACGGTAGTGGCCCCCCCACCCAATAACTCTCGTTCAATTTTCGCAATGCGTGAACGCACGCATTCTTGTGCCTCCAAATCTTCGGGGGTAGGATCAAGAGTAACGGGTGCGAGGAGTTTTTTATGGGTCGCCTGATACGTGAGGGTGCGCACCGAAGCCAAATGGTTAGGCACCCTTTCATCCTCCGACTCTTCCTCCGAGGTCATGCCCGGCTCGCCATCCGTGCTGGGGTTAGAGACGGCCGGTGCCAAAACGGAGGCCACATGACATTTAGTGGCCGCCAAATTTTCCTCCGCAATACCACCGTCCACGTATAGCGCCACCGTGGACCAACCATGTTGAGGAAGGGGCGTGAGGTGGTCATTCTGATAGAGACAGGCTTTAGTCTCTGGCCCAGGAAGGTGGTACCCTTGCAAAGTAATTTCCATAAGGGGTGTCCACCACTCCCTATGTGTCCACTTCGGCCCTGCGACGATGGCTCGTAGTTTTTCTTGCCGAATTTTCCGAACACAATCGGAAAACCGATGATAGGGAGGGCACATCCAATACAATTTGGAGGGGGCCGCGGGAGTGGAAAAGAAATCTTCAAGCGGCGAAACCGGACGGGTAGCCTGGGCCATACCCGGGACCCTATTGAAGGCGTCCACGTCGGGGTTTTTGCCAAATTGTTTTTTGACACGTGCGGCCCAATATGGCGTGAGGCCATAGTCAGACTGGGTCCACATGGACCCATCACGCCGCGTAGGTAGAACATCACGGGCAAGGGCTTCGGGAGCAAATTCAACGAGCTCCAAAGCACAAGCCCGGTCCTGTACGGGGGCCACGGAGGAAGCGGTCAAGGCATAGGTTATGTGTTTCTCGGCCTCAACACGGTTAGGCGGTTCGCCACCAGGGGGCGTAACCACAATGGCCGGGGCAGGGTGCGTAGGAGCGACCGCCCCAATGACTGGAACGGTTAGGCCCCACACGGACTGACCTGACACCTTACCATGAATGGGTTTCACCAAAAATGGTTTGCCGGTTCGTGGAGCCTCACGGAAGTCCTCAATCCAAAAACGGGGGTGCACTGGATGGTGAGAGTACAAACAATTGAAACGGGCAAAATGGCTCACACAATGTTCGTAACCCCATGGGTGCCCCAAAACCATATCCCAAGGTAAATTCGGGACAAGGTACGGGGACACGCCATACTGGGCAACACGAGGAAGTGAAACACTACCATCCACAACCCCCGTAAATTGAATTTTGACGTCTATTTGCTCGTCCCCCCCTGGCAAAGGCGTCTCATTATCGGCTTGGAGTAGGCGCCTCCGTTGGGGGGATTCATATTTTTCGGAGAGTTGGTCTCCAAAAACATTGGGGTTGGCCAAAGCGACCGCTTGGCACCCAAAATCCACCAAAACACGGAGGGCCTTGCGTTCTCCATTGAGCAAAACAACCTGAACGGAAAGTTCGGTTTGAATCTCACTAGTCACTATATGCCCCTTCATGACTCTCGATGGAACGAGAGCCACGGTAGTGTCACAGGGGTGCCCGAGGTTTTCTTCTTTCGAAGGGGGCGCCTCTGGGCACCTCTACCAACGTCCGCGCCCGTTCGGCGCTCCCTTGCCTCCTTTATCGCCCTTGCCGCCACCACCCTTATAACCACCACCACCCTTATCACCACCGCCACCCTTATCGCCACCCTTAGGCTTACCACCTTTAGACTTACCCGCAATGTTCCAATGAGTGTCATTGCACGGAGAATTAGGCTTACACGTCCAAAGGGTGGTATTGGTGGCACCCCAATCAATCCAAGACATGTCCATCTCCGTTTGTTTACGTGTTTTCCAATGTTTGGAACACGGAACCCAAAAGGTAGGTGGCGGTTTAGCCCCGGGGTCGACGGGTTTCTTCGCCGGAGGTTTAGAGTGACCCACGGCGTTGACGGAGGTGTCAGCGGGTTCGGAGGTGTCAGGGTCCGCCGTAGCCTCCGCATTAACCGCATGCACCGCGGTTTTATTGTGAGAAGGGCGATGAGTGTACGTCACCGTCGTCTTGTCTCCTTTATTAAGGCGTTCGAGAGCTTCCCTCTCTGACACGCTTTTATGGGCAAGGGCGTAGATTTCCGCAGGCTTCAAACGAGGCCTACGTTGCTCCACTTTCATAGTGTAGCCGCGTGTGTGAGGTGTGTTGTTGAGTTTCAAGATCCACTCCTGGAGAGCCGGGTCTTTGCAGTCAACTATCACCCCCGGCCCCGAATAGGAAACAATCTCAGGAACCGTAGTGCAAGCTTGAGCGCTATATTTCCTGAGTTCTTTTTCGAATGGGGCGCGACCCGGCGAAGGGTCAAGGCCACTAAAATCCACCACATAGCTGTCTGGGCTATTCTTAGCCTCTTGCTTGACGACCTTCTCCTTGATCCACGGGAGCTTGCTTAGGAGCTGCTCCCGGATCACGTGGGGACGAGTCTCATTGCTCAGAGGCAACAAACGTTGCCAACGAGCATAGAAATCTTCGAGGTCGATGAGGGTCACTTGCCCTCTAACCACCCTGGGGGTGAGGGCTCGCCACCTTTCATCAGCCCTTGAGGGGTCATACTCGTGGAAACGTTGTTCCAAAAAGTCCCACACCTCTTTGAGGGTCGGGGCCGTGCGTGTGTGGTGGGTGGCCTCGGCAACCCGGGCGTTGATGATCGCCTTTAGCCATGGGGGCAAGGTACTCAAAATCATTTTTGCCTCGTTGGCCTTTCCGTACATGGTATCACACCCCCCCAACCATTGTTGAAGCTTCTCCACCCACTCGTCGTAGCACTCTAGCTGCCCATTAAATTGCGGTTTAGGCATATCACTATCCTCCACCGCTTTGGTGTAACTATTTTGCACCATAGGCATTTGGTACGGGTGGTAAGCAGGGGGAGCCATGGTTGGGGGTGCACCTCCACTTGCACTTGGTGCAACTTTCACTGGAGAGACTGTACACGTATCCGTAGGATGAGAGGGCGTGTACGAAGGTTTCCCAGGGGAAGTGAAAACATTTTTCGTGAGGGGATTAATGTTCCCCAACGAAGAGGTGTTCTCCTCTTCATTGGCCCACGGGGCCGTAGGCTCCGTGGGGTGTTCTTCGCCCTTAGGCGTCGCCCTCCACTCGGGAACAGCACGTTCCTTCTGCTTTTCGGCGATTCCCCTCCACGATGTAGGTTCTTGGGGGTGGGGGTGTTCGTGGTGTTCTTCCCCCCCCCTCGGCCACCCCGAATCCGGACAAGCGTTCGGATGGTAGATGCAATCGTGGGATGGGTGGACGGAGAAAGGAAGGACACACCCACCACCGGATGAACCGGATGGCGCGCTCATGTGCGCCGTAGGCGCCGCCGGTGTAGGATCAGGAACGGGCGGAGGCGCCGATGGCGGGGCCGGGACCACCGTAACGGGTTCCGCAGGCGTGGAGTACCAGTGGTCCCACGCATCGATCCTAGATGCAACGGCGGCGTAACGTGTAGCGAGCGACTCCACTGCGCTAAAGCACTTAGCCGTGTTGCCGTTGGACATCTTAAGATGATCCGACACACTAGCCTCCACCGCTTTAGAATCCCGTTGGTAGCCCTGAACCACCGCGTCAAACTTAGCCAACGTAGACAAGATTTGGGTCATCCGGTCCCCGTAGGACTGACTGATGCCCACGGTAGAGGCTACTGCCTGAGAAAGTTCCTGATGGGATCGCTGCAACTCCAGATTCCGATTTCGCAGGTCCCTCACCTGTGCCATCAGAGATTGGATGCACGTTTCGTAGTGCACCTCCAACCATGGCTCCCCCTGCTTACCACCCGTACCAAATGCCTATGGTGCAAAATAGTTACACCAAAGCGGTGGAGGATAGTGATATGCCTAAACCGCAATTTAATGGGCAGCTAGAGTGCTACGACGAGTGGGTGGAGAAGCTTCAACAATGGTTGGGGGGGTGTGATACCATGTACCGAAAGGCCAACGAGGCAAAAATCATTTGCTCAAAATGGCGAAGGCTTGAAAACTTCGTTGGGTTGGCGGGTACAACCCATTTTCCCTTTTTGTGTTGGGCGTGATGGTTTTCCACCGATTTGCCCTTGTCCACACGAGGGTAGGTACACAAAGTACGGAGTACTCGTGTGGCTCACATTACGTGGAAAAAATTTCGTGGCGTGCAAAATTGCCACTACATACGGCGAGGACTTAAGCCTAGAGGGAGGGGTCGTCCTCTACAATACAAGTATTCTAATATGAATTGCAATGGGTGCCTTTGCCCCGTCACTCTATGAGTGGGTGGGGTCTTCAAAGGCAAAGAGTGGCGTTGCGGATTTGGGCCGTCTCCGCCGCCTGGGTATTCGTCCCCGGTCGCTATGCGTGCCCGGGTTGGGAGTGGGTACCCTCCATTGCCATTGCATGGGGCCGCATGCTGGCTGGGTGTGCTCTTCATGTCCTTGATGAATTTCGCGGGGGAGTTCCTGCCTGCAACGAGAGGGAACAAACAATATGATGAAAAGGGCGAGTGTGCACATGCATATGTTTATGAGAGAATATGTATATTAATGTTTTCTCTAGAGTTCCCCACGAGTGGACTTGGATTTCCACAACACCCGAGGGGTCCTCTATCCCAACACCCAACCAAACGGGTTGGGATATGGGCGTGGCATTTTTCTTTATAGAGACCCGTGCGTGGACTTGGATTTCCACAACACACACGAGTCTCTCTGTCCGAGACACACCAAAACCGGGTGTGCCCGTGGCCAATGGTAGCGTGTGTGTGCGCATGCCATTAATTTAGTTACGGGATTATATGGTTGCCTATTACGTTGGTTATCACCCGCCCCCCGAGCAAGCAAGACCTAGGTTGACACCTACCTTTGGGGTTTTGTAGCCGTGTACACCGGCCCAAGTTTACACACGGAGGTGTAAACATGAATCCGTCATACACGGTGTAGAGGGGTTGGGGGAGTAAAACTCCTTCGGGGCGTGTCATCGTGCCCCCGGGGAGTAGGGTGGGCTGATTCACCAGCGGGACCGTACGGGCGACCTCCCCAATTTGCGACCTGGAGGTGACCCCCTGCGCTACGGCCCGCCGGTTGCACACCCACCGACAAAGGTAACACGCAAGCTAACCTAAGTGTTTATACGCACGCCCCCAAGACACACACGAACACCAAGCAACAAGGTGGCGTATCTATACACGTGTTCTATTGTGGATATGCTTACTGTTTGTTGTGTGTACGTGGGTAGTTTGTGGAAACTCTTGCACGTGCCGTATGTGTGGAGTGCCACCATCACGTGCCCCAAGGCCGCCACCGCGAGACCCACACTCTGTGATGCCCTCCGGGCGAGTGTGTGCCCCCGGGCCCTGCCAGTGGGTGTGCGCGCACAAGCGTGTCTTGTGTTTGTCGCTGTGCATCGCTCTATTATGTGTATATATGATATATATACGTAGTATGGCTCCTAGGTGAGGGGTTAGCAGTGAGGTCAGGTTATTATTACATGGTTATGAGGTTTGTCTATTTAAGTGTGTCTACTCACACCCTCATCCCATCTCCGTACCTCCTCCTTTACCCTCTACGTGGTGCATCACGTGTGACACACATGCTAAATTAAGCTTCCACACGGACACGGCCCTTGGCTGAGCCGTGCCCGTAGCATTTAGCCACAGCCGTGGCTGGTTTCCGGCAATCCACACACAAGGCACACCGGCCTTCGTTTCATTTTTCTTGTGTGTCGGTTCAGTTTGCAAGTGGGCCTTTGGCTAGGCCTTGTCTCGGAATTTACAAGCAAGTGAGCAAGCAAGCTTACATCTTACAAGCAAGAACTCACTCGTTAATGCAAGCGTTAAATCAAGCACATCAAGCAACATCAAGCACATACAAGCTCTCATAAACTGTGTAAAGCACGAAGGTGGAAGGTGTGGGCATCGTACCCGTGTTTTTCTTTGTGCCTAGTGTTTGCAGCGGCTCTTTTACCCTGAGGCCATCGTGACCTCTTTCCTCTAATTAGTGAGCTACCGCGCGCACGGTGGGCCATCGTGGCCGTGTTTGTTAAGTGGCCTAAGCATGCACAAGACAGTGGCGAGCACAAGTCAGTCATGCATCCCTGACCTCTGCCTTTGTTTCCCCACGTGCTCCCTGCTGCAGGCACAGTCCTAAGTTGCTGTCAGTGTCTCCTGTCCCTGTTGCTGGCTTTTCTTTGTCAAAAGTCAAATTTTGGCACTGTCGCATCGCACCGCTTCGCATGTACCATTACCTTCAGTTTTGTTTAAAAGTGTGATTTCACTTTGCCTTTAGTTTTAATTCTTTGAAAAACTACCTGCCTTTACCTGCTGGACCCCGCATGCCTCATGCGACACGCAGGGACCAGACTCTACGCGCAACAGCTCGCGATTTCGCCTACTACTTATTGCGGGACCTGCGGGATCCCGTTCGTCAATTTGTGTATTTCGGCGGTGGTTCGATTCCCACCGATCGAAGCTACTTCAGCGGTCGTGCGGCCGGCTCCGAGATTGCCCGCGTAGGTTCGATTCCCGCTGGTAGGGAATCTGCTAACCTGCGACTTGCTGCTGTTTGTGACTGCTACGTTCCTCTTGGGCATGTACTTCCTGCCCGTGGCAGTCGTTTTAAGTGGGGGGGTGAAGCAGGTCACAACCCTACCCTGGCATTTTACCCCTAAGGGAGCATTATTTGGCCCTATATATGGGATATATGTGGGATAGGGTATATCATATTCCATTTCCTTGTTAGGAATATAGGATGTGGGATGGATAAGGCAATCATGGATGTTTAGTAGTTATATCAATTAGTGGATGATAGGGTGGATTTCTCATATGTGCATATCAGGTATTTCATTGGCTATGTGTACCATATCTGTTTGCAGGATACTATTCAGTCAACACTATCGTTATGTCTTCTATGCCAAGCAATGTTGCTGCCCATGCCACTGCGACCTCTGCTCCTGACCACCCGGTCTGGCTTCACTGGGACTTCTATTAGACCAGGGCACAAACACTGGGACCTGGACAATTTCGAGCGCTTGCCCGTGAACATATCTTCGTATTCCAGTACAAGTGCCCCGTCGACGACCGGCCTGGTGATCCCAACCTTCGAATGCTGAACCATCGATCTGGTATCCTGATTCAGAAGCGTGCCCTCTACAGTGATATCCGTCGACACTATACGGGTCATGACACCTTCAAGTTCATGGCTGGCGTCGAGACACTGAAGGAAGTACATGAAGTATGTCGACTTCCGGTGGATCGTTCGTACACGTTCACGTGGGGCACGGACTGCTGATTCGACATGTCTGTGCTGATTCGACATGTCTGTGCTGATTCGACATGTCTATGCTGATTCGACATGTCTGGATGCCAAGTAATGGCTATTCGACAGTCTGGATGCCAAGTAATGGTTTATTCGACAGTCTGGATGCCATTAATGGTATCGACTGCCTTCATATGTCCTGTCGAGCTGACAGATGTGTAGGCCTGTTGGTCTGCTGAGCATCCAGCTTCGATGTTATGTTATGTTATGGTTCGACGCGCCCACAGCCTTGCTGCGGGTACAGCGCCCGTGCAGTGTGCCTGGCGAGGTTGTCTTCTGCAGCTTCCGCCGAGAGCCGCAGCCGTGGCAGAGTCGAACACGGCGTGTGAATGAGGCGCTGACGACGGGTGCCCCATGACTGCACCTCGGTGTGACCAGGATTGGTCCACTGCTTCGACCAGAATTGGTCCACTGTTTCGACCAGGATTGGTCCACTGTTATGCTTCTGTAGCCAACACATGTCGAGGCCGAAAAATTTTTTTTTCTCTCTGGGCCTGCTCTGCATTCGACATTGTGACGCGCGCCCAGGTGAGTGAGACCTCTTCGAGGTCTCAACGGGGGGGTAGTGTTATGGCTTCCAACAGCAGCAGCGCAGCAGCGCGCCAATCGCAAGTCGCAGTCGCAATTGCGCTGACAGTCTGTGAATAATAAAGAAGCATCGAATGCCAACTGTGAATGAGCGCTGTAAGATACTTCGATCTTTGAACAGGGTTTATGTCTTCGAGATTGTGTTATCATTGGTGCCCCGTCTAAAGATCCTGCGAGGTTTGTCGATTCGGATTTTGGATTTCGGATTTTGGAAAACAAAGAGGGACAGGAGTGCAGTCGAGTTCCCAAGAAACAAACGACAACACTGGTTGGGGTGTTGGGCCGTGTGTGCCTTTGCGTGCGCGCTCCTCTTGTACCCCGCCACTCCTGGCTGGAGTGTGCGGCGTGGGCGTGCTATTTTGCGCTCGGGTTTCGGCTGCGCCCCGCCACTCCCGGCTGGAGTGTCAGGATGTGTGTGCTAGTGTGTGGGCGCTCTGCTTGTACCCCGCCATTCCTGGCTGGGGTTTGTCGTGTGTGGGTTTGGTGTTGCCTGGCGCCTGTTCTTGTGCCGTGGTTCGTTGCGTGTTGTGCGTGCTGCCCGGGTTTGCGGCACCCGGTGGCCGTTGTTGCGTGGCACCTGTCCGTGTGCCTTGGTTGTGGCCGGCGGCGTGCCTCTCTGGCGTGCCTCCTGGCCCCGCGTGGTGCGCCGCGCCTCGTCCGGTCCCATTGCTCTCGGTGCTCCGGTCGGCTTTTCCGACGCCGTGGTGCCTTTCCCCACCCCGGGGGCTTGCGCCCCCGGCTTTACTGGGTGGCTGCGCGGGGCACGCAGAGGCCAACCGAGAACTGGGCTCATTGTGCCTGCTGCTGGCCCCCGCCGAGGCAGGGGCGCTGGGCTCGCTCCGCCTCGTATCCGTTCGGGGCCCCGCGATGGGGTTGGCCATGGCGGGTCCCTCCGGCGTCGGTCTTGGGCTGCGTGCGCTGCGGTGGTTGGCGTGTGTGGACCCGGTCACTGACGCGTCCGGTTTCCCGTACCGTCCGTCTTCCGACGGGGGACTCGGCCGGTGCACCGGGGCTGTTTCGTGTGGACGCCGACACCGCCCCTTTCCGGTCGGAGGATGCCACGCCCGGGTCCCGCGCGTGTGTGCGTGTGCGTGCCCTGCTTGGCCGGGTCGGGCGGGCCCGCCTCCCGGGCGTGTTGTGGTGCGCCTCACCTTTTTCTATGGCCGGTCTTGCTGCGCTCGTTGTTTGCTCGGCCCCCTCCGGGCTGGGGTTGCCCTTTTTTCCCTTTGTGCGCCCCGATTGTTCCTGGCGTTCCTTGTTTTCGGGCCTGGGCTGCCTTGGGCCTTCACGTCTTGCTGCCCCCCCCTTACCCCCCTTTTTCCTTTTTCTTTTCTTTTTTTTTCCTCCCCCCCCGCTTCCCTTTTTTTTTTCGCTGTGTGCGCCCCCGTTGTCTCTGGCGTTCCGTGTTTTCGGGCCCGAGGTGCTCTGGGCCTTGGCGTCTTCTTGTACCCCCCCCCCTTTTCTTTTTTTTTTCCGTGCTTTTTTCCTTTGTTTTTTTTGCCTGCTTTTCCCCTGGCTTTTTTTTTTTCTTTCCCCCCCCCCGCCTTTTTGTGTTTTTTTTTCCCTCCTTTGTGCGCCCTCGTTGTCTCCGGCGTTCCGTGTGCTCCGGCCTGGGGTGCCTTGGGCCGAGGCGTCTTGTTGTCCCCCCCCGCCACCCCCCCGCCCTTTTTTTTCTTCCTTCCTGTTTTTTTTTTCTTCTTGTCCGTGCCTTGCCGCTATTGCGGTGCGGGGCTGGTTGGTGTGTCCTGGGCTGTGGGGTGTGCTGGTGTGTGCTTCAGTTGTTCTGTCGCTGTCGTTGGTCTTTGTGCGGTGCTCTCTCGCCCCTCTGGCGCTGGCTGGTGTTGTGTGGTGTTGCCTGTTGTGTTTGGCTGTTTGCTGTTGGGCCTGGCTGTCCTCTGTTGCCTCCTGGTCGGTCTCGGTGTCGTGTTTCGGTGGTGCTGTCCCTGTCTGGCCGCGTGGCTCCCCGTCCTGTGGTTTGGTGTGGTGTGTGTTGGTGTTCCGCTGCCCTGTGTTTGTTCTGTGGCGCTGTGCTGTTGTGTGGTGGTGTGCTGTGGCGCTCTGCTGTTTACTTGCGTCGTTGCCTGTGCCTGTTGTTTGTTTCCTGTCGCTGCGCGTCTGTTGTGTGTGCTCTTGGGTGTCGTGCTGTGCGTTCCCTGTCCTCTGCGCCCTGTGCCGTGCTGTTCTGCGCTTTGTTGGTGCCCTTGCGTTGTGCTGTCCGCGTGGTCTGCGCTGTTTCCGGTGCCTGCTGCTGTTGGTTCCCGGTGTCGCTGCGTGTTTTTGGGGGTCTGCTGGTTTCTCTGGTTGCCTGGCGCTGTCGTTTGGTGGTGTTTGTCGGCCTTGGTGTCCGTGTCTGGCCGCTTCTCCCGTCGCTCGGCGTCTTCCCTGTGGTGTCCTGCTCCCCTGTGTTGTGTCCTGAGGCGCTGTGCCGCCGTGTGGTGCTGTGCTGTGGTGCCCTGTCGTCTTTTTTTTTTGCCTTGCTTGTGGCGCTCGTTGTCTGTTTCCCCCGAAACATTTCCTGTAAAACCCGTAAAATGGTTTTCCGTTTTTGAAAGAAAATTGAAATTATACTCTACGCAACCCACGCGCGTGCAACAAGACCACATTGTTCTCTCTGACTTACGTGTTACCCGTCGGCCTCCGTGGCGTCGTTGTTGAAAGTACTCCCAACTCTTTTTCCCATACTTGATGTTGTAGGTCAAATTGCTGGTCGTGGTCTTGACGGCGCGTATTTTCTGCCTGCAGCGAAGAGGAGGCAAAGGTGCTGAGGGGGGAGCAAGAGCGGGAGGGAGAGGTACATGGTGAAAGAAACAGGCCGTAAGGTAGCGAGTACAGGGGTGCGGCGCGTTACGAATTTTTTTTTTCGAGTTTTACGCGTTGCTCCTGACGCAGTTTTCTTTGCGTAGACGGCATATTAGGCGACGATGGGCACGGCGTTATGTTCCTATTAACGTTACGGCGCTTACGGCGCTATTTCTTTGTCCATTTTAGTTGAAAATTTTCGACGTCGTGTTTGAACTGCGCGCTTTTTGGCCTAGCCGTTTTTTATGGTATTTCGCTTTATTTGCAGCTATTTAGAAAGCTTTTTCGTCGTGTTTTTCTTATGTTTTTATTTCATTCTCAGTTCTGGCGCCAGCGCGGCTGACAGTCGGACCCGATCGATCTGTGGGTCAGCAGTTCGGGCCTGTGGCAAGATCATGCACAGACACGGTGGCACACAATGTCGGCGGACAATAAACACCACACGGCATGTTGGCGAGTCCCGACCGCCTTTTTGGAGTCTCTCCTTCATGAGCATCATTCGTCCTTCAGGGAGCAGATGGGTAACCCTCCCGCATCACGGCCCCGTTGGTTACGCTTAGACAGTTTCGATTGGTATATCATCTGAGCCGATTGGATCTGAAATCATAATAATGCGAACCACCCAGTCGACTCGATGACCCCCTGCCAAAGGCCCGAATGTGCAGTACAGTGAAATGTCGTGAAGATCGCAGGCGCAAGATAGATCAGGCACGCGCAACCCGAGGATGCATCAAATATTGCGAAGGCATGAGACTCTGTTGAATTACGCATTTTTATTACGCTGTTTCAGTGTTTTATGATATAAAAGCGATACTGCAATGATTGGTGTAAGATATCATGATGTTCAGTAAAGTTCAGTGATCTGTATTATATTGTTCTTTCACAGCCCAATGTATGCAAGGAACTGTGAAAGTTTCAGTCCGCCCGGAGGACATTGAGGATTGGTTCGAGACTAAGCAACACGGGATCAAGGGACCAAATCTGAGTTGGTGTTAGCGCTGGCAGTGCATGGGTCTTGCAAGGGTGTGCTCTGTTGTTTTCGTTTTTGCTGTGCAAAACAAACAAGAAGGAGGAAAGCAGTGGTATTCAAAAGCAACAAAGAGTCGAGAAAAGAATCACTAAGAGCCCGGTGGGATTGCAAAACTTTCACTTCCTGAAAATCAGACCGCTGCAAGTTTGTTGCAAGAAGGATGCACAGTGGGTATGAGACTGAAGTCACGAGCTACGATAACGTGATGGAGAAGCTTGTTGAAAGGTGTGAACGTTACAGGAGGCAACGCGATAAAGCTGATGACGACGTCGAGGAGCTACGCAGCGAAGTGCATAGCCTTCAAGACGCCAGTGAGCGGTATGTGCGACAACGCAACGCAGCTGAAGATGAAGTGGAGCGGCTTGTGGAAGAAAACAAGGAATTGCGCAGGCGTGCTGAGCAGATGACGCAAGCCAAAAAGGATGAATACAACGTTGTGGAGCTGCAAAGAGAGCTGACGTTCAAGCACAACACTCTGAAGCAACTGAAGGCGCAGCTGGAAAGACACAAGCAAAGAGCAGAGTGGCGTGGCGCTGAGTAAGCTCGTTTGCGACGAAGGTTCATTGCGTTGCACGAGAAGTAGGAGAAGGTTGAAGACTCCAACGCTACGCCGTGTGAGACAAGGTCAAAGGAGGACGACAAGCCAGCAAGCAAGCAACATGCAGTGCTGAGTGCATGGGGGCGCCGAAGGAAGATGCGCGGCGGCAAGCGACGAAGACGAAGAGGGCCGAGCGACGCGGTGGAGAGCAGTGTCGACACGAGCACGGATGTACGCTTGCTGCAGCATGCTGAGAAGCCACAGGAGGCGCCAACCAAAAGGGAGCTGAGTATCAGAAGATTGCCTAAACGACCGCCTACACCTGTGAAGCGCCGGGGCCACGAATTGTAGTGTGCATGCGCATGTCAAGCCACTTGTGTCCTGATGGGTGCTGCAGCCTTCGCTCAGTGTCCAGGACAGTGGCGAGAGCAGGGCGTCCATGGCAGTGCTGGTGCTCCCTTTTCTAGGGCGGCAGCGCTGTCTCAAGGTGCTAGAGCAGAGCGTCCACGGCAGGGTTGCTGCTCTTTTTATGGGCAGTGGCGCTGTCTCAAGGTGCCGGGGCATCTGAAGCGTCCGTGGCTTTGGAGCTGTCACTTTCGTGGGCAGCTCTGAGGTCCCAAGGCGCGAGATATTGTTTTGGCCCTGAATCTAATTTAGATCTGGCTGGGATGCCAAAATGGCTTGGGCAACGAGGCCACACAAACCTCTGTGGTGTTGCAAGGCTGTTTCTTTTTTGATACTTATATATACCTTTAGCTCAGATTTTTTTCCTGAGACGCCAGAGATGACTGCTGGGATACTGGTTTTTGCACCAGATGCAGTCTGTTATGTACGTTGTTCTGCAGTCCAGTTTTTGAGCCACACCTAGGATTTTATGGGGTCCAAAAATCCCAAAACCAGCTACAGTCAGAAATGCTACTTTTTTTGTCAAATTATACCATAAAGAGGATATTTTCCGGACCTAGCCCCCCCCCCATCCTCCAAATTGGAAATTTTTCAGCTCCTAGATCGACAATGCAGGCTTGATTCCATCTAAAATCGGCCGTATCCGAGAAATATGACATTCACCACCTAGTTGCGAATAGCAGCTTTTGTATAGCTCAAACCATACATGTTTGTTTTTGCCAAGAAATACGATTTTTTGGTGATGGCGGCTACAAACACTCGATAATTTGCTCCAAAACCTTGCAAAACAAGTTTTTCTGAGTCCACCACACTCTAAATAGGGTATGGGGCCCTACAACTGACCACTCATGCCCCCAAAATGCTGTTTTAGGCCAAAAAATGGCCTTTTTTGGGCCAAAAAAGCGGTTTTTTGGTGATGGTGGCTCCGGAACCCTTGATCATTTGCTTGAAAACACTGCAAAACGCGCTTTTTTGAGTCCAGCATCCTCAACATAGGGTATGGGACCCTACCTGTGACCACTCAGGCCCCAGAAACACTGCTTCAGGCCAAAAATTGGCTTTTTTTGGCCATTTTTGGCCAAAAAATGCGTTTTTTTTTGTGATGGCGGCCCTGAAACCCTTGATTATCTGCTCCAAAACCTTGCAAAACGCTTCTTCTTGAGTCCAACACCCTAAAAATAGGGTATGGGGCCCTACAACTGACCACTCAGGCCCCAAAAGCCCTGTTTCAGGCCAAAAAAGGCATTTTTGGCCATTTTTGGGCAAAAAATGCGGTTTTTTTTTGGTGATGGCGGCTCCGGAAAACACTCGATAACCTGCTCCAAAAAATTGCAAAACATGTTGTTTTGACTCCAGCACCCTCAAAATAGGGTGGGGGGCCCTACAACTGCCCACTCAGGCCCCAAAAACACTGTTTTGAGCAAAAAAGGCATTTTTTGGCCATTTTGGGGCAAAAAATGGGGTTTTTTGGTGATGGCGGCTCCAAAACAATCGATAACTTGCTCCAAAACCTTGCAAAACAGTTTCTTTTGAGTCCAGCACCCTCGAAATATGGTGGGGAGCCCTACAACTGACCACTCAGGCCCCAAACACACTATTTTAGGCCAAAAAATGGCTTTTTTTGGCTATTTTTGGGCCAAAAATGCGGTTTTTTGGTGATGACGGCTCCGAAAAACTCGATTACTTGCTCCAAAACCTGGCAAAACACGTTTTTGTGAGTCCAGCACCCTCAAAATAGGGTAGGGGGCCCTACAACTGACCACTCACGCCCCAAAAACACTGTTTTAGGCCAAAAAATGTCTTTTTTTGGCCATTTTTGGGCAAAAAATGCGGTTGTTTGGTGATGGCGGCTCCAAAACACTCGATAACCTGCTCCAAAACCTTGCAAAACACGTTTTGTGAGTCCAGCACCCTCAAAATAGGGTGGGGAGCCCTACAACTGACCACTCAGGCCCCAGAAACACTGTTTTGAGCCAAAAAATGGCTTTTTTTTGGCCATTTTTGGGCAAAAAATGCGGTTTTTTTGGTGATGGCGGCTCCGAAAAACTCGATAACCTGCTCCAAAATCTTGCAGAACACGTTTTTGTGAGTCCAGCACCCTGAAAATAGGGTGGGGGGCCCTACAACTGCCCAGTCAGGCCCCAAAAACACTGTTTCAGGCCAAAAGAATGGCTTTTTTTGGCCATTTTTGGGCAAAAAATGGGGGTTTTTGGTGATGGCGGCTCCGAAACATTCGACAACTTGCACCAAAACCTTGCAAAACACGTTTTCTTGAGTCCAGCACCCTCAAAATAGGGTGGGGGGCCCTACATTCAACCACTCAGGCCCCACAAACACTGTTTTCTGCCAAAAACTGGCATTTTTTGGCCATTTTTTGGGCTAAAAATGCAGTTTTTTTCGTGCTGGCGGCTCGGCAACACTTCACAACTTGCTCCAATACCCTGCGAAACATGTTTTTTGAAGCGAGAACACAAATCCAACCTGTACCATTTTTCATGTGTTCACTGGGGCTGCATCTTGTCCTTCCAGGTCTGCACTGAAAATAAACTGACGTCAGGCAACAGGCAACAGACAACAGACAACAGACAATGGACGACGACGTTCAACAAACTGCAGGCAACAGAAAACCGACAACAAACAACAAACAAAAGACAATGGATGACGATGTTCAACTGATGGCCGGCAACAGAGCGATAGACAACAAACAAAAGACAACAACAGACAACAGATAGCAGACAACAGTTGACGACTTCCAACTGACGTCAGGCAACAGACAACAGTCAACAGACAACAGGGCCCTGGACAACACTGGCTGGCATGCGGCAGGCCAGCTTGCTGCCATGCAGCGGTCAGTCAGTGATGCGGTTACCATACATAATGAGGCAAAGTGAAGTGAAATGGACGATATCAAGGAGGAGGCACAAGACACAGCTTCATGCGGGAGGCATGGCAGATATGCAGGATTTTGATGTTCTCTGAACCAGATTTTTCTGCCACTAGATGGTGCAGTTCAACATTCTCCCCGCACAGGTGTTCTGTTATTTCCTGAGACACACTGCTTGTGTGTCGGTCAACGCACTAAATCTGTTAAGCCCTACTTCGAGAGGGGGCAGCTGTGAAGTAGGAACAGGCACAATCTCAGGAAGGGCCCTGAGTAAATACGCAGGTGGCATCTGCAGACCTTTGTCGTATTGAAATATTCAGCAAAGCAATCTTACGGATAGACAAAAATCAATGCCAAGTAATATCGAATTCCTACTGTACGAAATCAGGACTGATTTCATAAATGTGTCAAAAGCAATTGCCGATTGCCCATCCCCATTCCTCCCCATTCCATTGGGCGTCCCACTGTGCACCACTTCGGATTCCTTGCGAGCTGCTTCCAATTCCTTGCGAGCTGCTTCCAATTCCTTGCGAGCTGCCTCGGCAGCTGATGCAGCCGCTTCCTTATCAGCGGCATCCTCGTTCGCCTTCTCCAAATCCGAGGCGCGGGCCTTCGCCTTGCGCATTTCATCGCTGCGTGCCTTGTGCTCCTTCTCCAACCCAATCTGCACCCGCCGAATCTCTTTGGCCGTCTGCTCGGCCTTCCTCTGTGTGGTGCGGGCTGCCGTCACGTCTGTCTTGGCACGGCTGCGCTTGGCCTTCACGGCAGCGTCTGTGCGGCGTCGGATCTCGCTCTACACGAAGGCCTCATCGAGCTTTGCCGGGGGCTCTGGCCTGGCCCGTAGTGCCCGCGGCTCCACCGGCACTTGAGGGGCACCACATGGTGGCTGAAGCTCGGCATCTACCACCTGGAAAATATAGGGGAGAGTGAAGGATGCAGAAGGATGCAGAATGAGGTTGTGCAGGGGCTGGGCAAGAACAACTGCAGCATTTCACACTGACCAATCATTTCATGTACCACCGGTTTTATTGGAAGAAGCCGGACCCAATCAGAATTCCTACAGTTTCTCCCATGGGTTGAATGCACTAGGGTTCATACAATTTTTGGCAAAGCACTCATCACAAATACAGGGGCGTGGAACTAAATATTTTCTGCACACAAGTGTATGCATGCATGCAATGGACAATCACAAACTTCGTGTCACGGAGCCATTTGGGGGCATATGTGTACACAATGCACAGCAACACCAAACCGTCTTGAATTCTCTACCGTCTCTGCGTCAACGGAGGCTCTGGTTACCACGACTCAAGAGCAAAGCAAACGAGGCACATGCAAAAGAGCCAAGTGGCCTGAGCGAAAGCTTTCGAAACAAAATAGACACTCAGAAAATGAGCAAGGGGTCAGCAATGTCAACAGAACACAATTTGTGTGACAGTACCTCCCGTGGTGCATCAGATGCTGTTGGCAATGCAATTGCTGGGTCTCCGAATGGCAACAATGCGCTACAAAGGACTGTGATACCTCCTCTTTTCTCCGCCCAATACGGTCCAAGAGACCCTTCCCGGGATGCCTTTAGTCTGCTCAAGTACATGCCTTGGAAAGGGAACTTGTGCAAATCGAAGGTAGCCTGGGCCGTCACCTCACGAACAAGGTCGTCAAGCAACCTTGCCGCAGCGGTTGCAATCGAAGTCCCAACAATTCCCAATGGAACTTGCCTTGGCTCCACTCAAACATGGCTTGTAGATAAGGGTGTTGGGAGGCATCTTCAGTGGTACTGTGCGTGGCTCCCTCAAACCTGCTGCAATCTCACGCTTCAACTGCATCCACAGTTCCTTTGCGGTGCTGGTCTTTGTATGCCAAAGCCTGAAGCGTTGTAGTACAGCACGCATTGACCCTTGATCCCAATCCTTGGTGTCGTCGATTGCTTCAACACCTTTTTCGTTGACCTCGCAAGCCGCCAGAATGTCTTGACACGCAAATCCGAAGGCACCCCCAAGCATCAAATCAAGAAAAAAAATGTAAACCCCAGATTGTCACACGACTAAGAGCACCACGCAATCCGCTGTCGGAGAAAGTAGTGGAGAATCTGTTGTCCATGGTACAGCAAAAGTGACATGGGCAAAGTTTATTGATATTTGCAAGGAGAAGAGCATTGGTGCGTACCGCGGTAGAGTCACCAAGCTGAAAGAGGAATTGGTGAACAACGTAGATGGAGTACATTTGTCGACAAGAAAGGTGCAGCTTGATTCATGGCGAGCTGTCGCTTTGTACCTACAATTAGCAAACCGAGACAGATTGCATCTACCTGGTGACAATCCTCAACCAGAGCGGCCCTTGAGTTTTTTTCCCACCCCTCTAGCGGACTACTTCCAGATCTTTGAGTCAGACCTTGATGTGGGGTACGATTTGTCACATTGTACAAAGGAAGTTGTGGTCAATATGGGCTTACATGGCATAGATCTTTGGTTACAAGACCAACATGCCAAGCACCCGGGCTAGTGCCCGCGGGAATGATACAAGAATTCAGAGCGATATGCAAGAAGCACACCAAAGAGTCGCCGTATGTGCCACCACTAGAGCGTGGGCCGGGCAGCCATCCAAATCGATGGAAGCCGCGATGTTTTGTCATTCGGGATTTGTTGAGAAACCCCGTGTTTTGGCAAGAGGTCTATGAACTACTGCCAAAACAGGCTGATGGGCTGGAGGTTACCTCCGTCACTCCGCAACGTAGGTCCGTTCAGCAGGAGCCACTACAGTTCTACCTACGTGAACTGAGGAGACTTGCCCTACAGTTAATGGCCACGGCACCAAAACATGTCAAGGCACGAGACCGTGATTACCGGCGATTGGACGAGCTACTCTCGGTATTGCATCTTCCGGAAGAGCGGTTGACGGTGCAATGCCATTATTTCCTGGCTCATTATCAAGCACACTTGTTGAAGCACGGCAATCTACAGGTTGTTAGCATAATTGTAGAGGCCGTCCTCCCGTTGCGGCAATACGCAACCTATTATACATTATACCTCTTACACCTTCTCTACGCTCCCTAGGTGCTGTCAAGCGAAGGTGGTGAACACACTCACCAGGACGTCAAGGGCGTGGTTAGCATGCGGCGGAGTAAACCCCGTTGGAAATGTCCTATCGCATTGCAAGTGCTTCTCGAGGTTTAAGCCTTGAAGCTAGCATTTTGGGCGGAGGCACGGTTGGTGCCCATGAACTGCAACCCGGGCAGAAAGATAATAACTCTACCTAGGTACGTATGCACATGCCACAATATCTTGATCTTTGAACTCATCTGTGCTTGCTTCTGTTTGGTGCAGTGTGTCAATGCATGGGAAGGTTAACAATTTTCAGTGGTTCCTTTGCACGCCGACGGCATGTCTCCTTAGTGAAGATAATACAATCATGCCTATTGCAGAACTCAGAACCCATTTGTGGCTTGCTTCTGTTTGGTGCAGTGTGTCAATGCATGGGAAGGGTAACAATTTTCAGTGGTTCCTTTGCATACCGACGGCATGTCTTCTTAGTGAAGATAATACCATCATGCCTATTGCAGACGCGTGCCTCCTATCAGAGGCAGCACAGTGTCAGAAATACACACTCAGTGACCTCGTAGATCATGTGGACCCGAAACACACAGCGGCCCAGCAAGTTGTTACTATTGGGGCGTTTTGTTACCCCATGGTGGGTCATTTAAGGGAGAAGGACACACCTTACAACCCATATAAACGCAGCTTGTATGCGCTCACGTACAAGGGGGATTCCTTTTTGTTTTTTCTGACAGGCAGTGCCAAGGGAGTGTGGATCTGACCATTACAGCATTTGCAAATCTAATGATGGCGTGTGTGCAAATACAGTTGTTTCGAGCCTTTCTTTGCACCCTCCGGGTCATATTCTTGAGTAAAGAGCATGCACGGGCACAAATTGTTCATTGTCTAGCCTCACCTAGCACTAGTGACTAGCTTGAACAACTTGAAATCACACACACGGGCAGCGATAGCACTTTAATCAACATTTATGTGTTCAAAAGTGCGAATGTAGCTGTTTTGGGCCTTTTTTGGCACCCTCCGGGCCCTAACCTTGAGTAAAGAGCATGCAGGGTCACAAATTGTTGCTTGCCAAGCCTCACCTAGCACTCGGGACACATTTCATCAACTTGAAATCACACGAAAGCGCGACCGTATCACTTTAATCAACATTTGTGTGTTCAAAAGTGCAAATATAGCTGTTTGGGGCCTTTTTTGGCACCCTCCAGGCCATAACCCTGAGTAAAGGGCATGTACGGTCACAAATTGTTGCTTGCGCGTGAGCACCCGGCGCCACCTGCCGGACGGGCTACCGGACCACCGGGCCCGCGCCACCCGGAGGGGTGAGTGCCCAGTAAACGCAACACCACACGCAGGGCGTGCGCACCGGTGAACAGGGGCCGGGAGGCCGAGGACACCGTACACGCAGAGCGTGCACATGGGTGAACAGGAGCCGGGGGGCCCAGGACGCCGTACACGCAACACCACGCCGCCGTCCGGAGGGACGCGTGAGCACCCGGCGCCACCTGCCGGACGGGCTACCGGACCACCGGGCCCGCGCCACCCGGAGGGGTGAGTGCCCAATAAACGCAAACCACACGCCCGATGGTACCACACCCAACACCACCCGCAAGGACACACCGACACCGCTACCAAGCACGCCCACCCGCCACCACACACCCACACCGAGCGAACACACCGGTGAACAGGAGCCGGGAGGCCCAGGACACCGTACACACCACACCACACGCAGGGCGTGCGCACCGGTGAACAGGAACCAGGGAGCCCAGGGCACCGTACACGCAACACCACACACAGGGCGTGCACACCGGTGAACAGGAGCCGTGAGGCCCAGGACGCCGTACACGCGACACCACACACAGAGCGTGCACACCGGTAAACAGGAGCCAGGAGGCCCAGGACGCCGTACACGCAACACCACACGCAGAACGTGCGCACCGGCGAACAGGAGCCGGGAGGCCCAGGACGCCGTACACGCAACACCACACACAGAGCGTGCACACCGGTGAACAGGAGCCGGGAGGCCCAGGACGCCGTACGCGCAACGCCACACGCGGAGCGTGCGCACCGGTGAACAGGAGCCGGGAGGCCCAGTACGCCGTACACGCAACACCACACGCAGGGCGTGCACACCGGTGAACAGGAGCCGGGAGGCCCAGGACGCCGTACACGCAACACCACACGCAGAGCGTGCACGCCGGTGAACAGGAGCCGGGAGGCCCAGGACGCCGTACACGCAACGCCACACGCAGAGCGTGCGCACCGGTGAACAGGGGCCGGGAGGCCCAGGACGCCGTACACGCGACACCACACACAGGGCGTGCACACCGGTGAACAGGAGCCGGGAGGCCCAGGACGCCGTACACGCGACACCACACGCAAGGCGTGCACACCGGTGAACAGGAGCCGGGAGGCCCAGGACACCGTACACACGACACCACACGCAGGGCGTGCACACCGGTGAACAGGAGCCGGGAGGCCCAGGACGCCGTACACGCAACGCCACACGCAGAGCGTGCGCACCGGTGAACAGGAGCCGGGAGGCCCAGGGCGCCGTACACGCGACGCCACACGCAGGGCGTGCACACCGGTGAACAGGAGCCGGGAGGCCCAGGACGCCGTACACGCAACACCACACGCAGAGCGTGCACGCCGGTGAACAGGAGCCGGGAGGCCCAGGACACCGTACACGCAACGCCACACGCAGAGCGTGCGCACCGGTGAACAGGGGCCGGGAGGCCCAGGACGCCGTACACGCGACACCACACGCAGGGCGTGCACACCGGTGAACAGGAGCCAGGAGGCCCAGGACGCCATACACGCGACACCACACGCAAGGCGTGCACACCGGTGAACAGGAGCCGGGAGGCCCAGGACACCGTACACACGACACCACACACGGAGCGTGCACACCGGTGAACAGGAGCCAAGCGGCGCGGCACACCACACGAGCAACCCGCCCCCAAAACGAACCCAGCCCACGCCGCCCTGCAGGAAAGAAACACAATGTCAGACCGCCAAGACCAACCGACCGGCCAAGGCCAACCCAGCGGGTACGAAGAGGGAGGGCAGGCAGGGCAGGCCGGCGAAGAGGGACAGAGGGACAAGGCGGGGAAAGCGAGAAGAGGGGTCCGAACCCCCCCCCCCCAACGTGCACACACCCCACTGCCGCGCGCCGGGCCACAGCCGGGCACCAACAGGGCCCGCCATGGAGCCAAACGGGCCCGCCAGAGAGAGGGTGTGTCCCCGCGCCTGCGCAGCAGCACGCCCGGGCAAGGAGCGCGCGCCACACACAGGCCAAGCAGGGCACACACGCAGCACCGCACGCCAGCACGCACCACGGCACAAAAACACGACACCACCACGGCAAACACCCACACCCGACGACGAACGAGCCGCCAAGAACAAGTCCAAGCCCCGCAGTCCCCACAGCGCGACAGCCGCCGTCCGGATGGACGTGTGTGCGCCCGGCAGTGAACCCAGCCCCTGCCGGCTACGAACCAGCCGCCGTCCGGATGGACGTGTGTGCGCCCGGCAGTGAACCCAGCCCCTGCCGGCTACGAAACAGCCGCCGTCCGGATGGACGTGTGTGCGCCCGGCAGTGAACCCACCCCCTGCCGGCTACGAAACAGCCGCCGTCCGGACGGACGTGTGTGTGCCCGGCAGTGAACCCAGCCCCTGCCGGCTACGAAACAGCCGCCGTCCGGAGGGACGTGTGTGCGCCCGGCAGTGAACCCAGCCCCTGCCGGCTACGGAGCAGCCGCCGTCCGGAGGGACGCGTGAGCACCCGGCGCCACCTGCCGGACGGACTACCGGACCACCGGGCCCGCGCCACCCGGAGGGGTGAGTGCTCAGTTATCGCAAACCACACGCCCAATGGTACCACACCCAACACCACCCGCAAGGACAGAAGGACACACCAGCACCACCACCAAGCGCGCCCACCCGCCACCACACACAGAGCCAACCGCCGACACCACAACCACCAAGCAGTCCAGCCACAACCACCACCACCACCCACCAACGGCCGCCCACAACATCACCAACGACACCCTCCCCCCCGGCAGCACTCGCGACGCCGGCGCCAAGCACACCACCATCCGCCCCGCACCACACCTGCCACACCCCCACACTTCACACCACCCACACCGGAAACCGCCAACACCACCGTCCCACCCCTACCACCTGCAGCACCGTCACCATCGACGCCGCTAGCGGCACCACCATCACGCCCGACTACACCACGCCGACGACACGCCCAAAAACAGCACCCAACCCCAAACACCCACACCGACACCACCCACGCCGACCAGACCCCACAACACCCACGCAACGCACACACCGGCCACGCTCCACCAGACAACACAAACCACCACACGCACGGCAACAGCGCACCCGACGCCCGCTGACCCCCCGCAGCCCGCGCCACGTACACACCAACACGCACACCCGCACCCGGCCACGCCCACCAAGCGCCCGGCGCACCGACCACCACAAGCACAGGCAACCGCCCAACACCGGCACCGACTCCGCGGGCAGACAGGCAGACAAACCACCCCGTCGGCATCACCAACAGCACCAACGCCCAAGCCACCACCTGCAGCACCAACGCCACCATCGCCCGTTGCACCAACGCCAAACCCCCCTCCGGCCCCCCACCACCCGTGCCCAACGCGTCACCTACGGCACACACCGGCCTCACCGTCACCCAGTGCATCGCCTACGTCACCCTCACCATCGGCACCACCGACGACACCGCCGCCCACAGCACCCCCGGCAACACCCTACGTAGGGACAGTACCAGCGGCGCCACCAGCCGGCACACCACCTACAGCACCCACATCAACATCGCCACCACCCATAACATCACCCACAGCACCCTCACCATCGACGTCGCCGGCAGCACCCTCACCGCCGGCACCACCAGTCGCGCCACCACCCACCGCACCACTTACAGCGACCACCGGAGCCGCAGGCCCCCCCAGCGCCCGCCCCGTCACCTATGACGCCAACAACATCACCAACCCCATCGCCGCCCGGCGCGTCACCCGAAGCACCCACGTCAACAACACGGACCCGTTCCGACGCCTACAGCACCCCCCCGTAGGCGTCACCAGCATCACCTCCACCCACTGCATCGCCCACGGTGCCCCAGCCCAACCCACTGCGCCTTCGGCGCACACATACCCGACACCCACACAAACCAACCACGGTGATGGCGGCTACAAACACTCGATAACTTGCTCCAAAACCTTGCAAAACAAGTTTTTCTGAGTCCACCACACTCTAAATAGGGTATGGGGCCCTACAACTGACCACTCATGCCCCCAAAATGCTGTTTTAGGCCAAAAAATGGCCTTTTTTGGGCCAAAAAAGCGGTTTTTTGGTGATGGTGGCTCCGGAACCCTTGATCATTTGCTTGAAAACACTGCAAAACGCGCTTTTTTGAGTCCAGCATCCTCAACATAGGGTATGGGACCCTACCTGTGACCACTCAGGCCCGAAAAACACTGCTTCAGGCCAAAAATTGGCTTTTTTTGGCCATTTTTGGCCAAAAAATGCGTTTTTTTTTTGTGATGGCGGCCCTGAAACCCTTGATTATCTGCTCCAAAACCTTGCAAAACGCTTCTTCTTGAGTCCAACACCCTAAAAATAGGGTATGGGGCCCTACAACTGACCACTCAGGCCCCAAAAGCCCTGTTTCAGGCCAAAAAAGGCATTTTTGGCCATTTTTGGGCAAAAAATGCGGTTTTTTTTGGTGATGGCGGCTCCGGAAAACACTCGATAACCTGCTCCAAAAAATTGCAAAACACGTTGTTTTGACTCCAGCACCCTCAAAATAGGGTGGGGGGCCCTACAACTGCCCACTCAGGCCCCAAAAACACTGTTTTGAGCAAAAAAGGCATTTTTTGGCCATTTTGGGGCAAAAAATGGGTTTTTTTGGTGATGGCGGCTCCAAAACAATCGATAACTTGCTCCAAAACCTTGCAAAACAATTTCTTTTGAGTCCAGCACCCTCGAAATATGGTGGGGAGCCCTACAACTGACCACTCAGGCCCCAAACACACCATTTTAGGCCAAAAAATGGCTTTTTTTGGCTATTTTTGGGCCAAAAATGCGGTTTTTTGGTGATGACGGCTCCGAAAAACTCGATTACTTGCTTCAAAACCTTGCAAAACACGTTTTTTTGAGTCCAGCACCCTCAAAATAGGCCGGGGGGCCCTACAACTGACCACTCACGCCCCAAAAACACTGTTTTAGGCCAAAAAATGTCTTTTTTTGGCCATTTTTGGGCAAAAAATGCGGTTGTTTGGTGATGGCGGCTCCAAAACACTCGATAACCTGCTCCAAAACCTTGCAAAACACGTTTTGTGAGTCCAGCACCCTCAAAATAGGGTGGGGAGCCCTACAACTGACCACTCAGGCCCCAGAAACACTGTTTTGAGCCAAAAAATGGCTTTTTTTTTGGCCATTTTTGGGCAAAAAATGCGGTTTTTTTGGTGATGGCGGCTCCGAAAAACTCGATAACCTGCTCCAAAATCTTGCAGAACACGTTTTTGTGAGTCCAGCACCCTGAAAATAGGGTGGGGGGCCCTACAACTGCCCAGTCAGGCCCCAAAAACACTGTTTCAGGCCAAAAGAATGGCTTTTTTTGGCCATTTTTGGGCAAAAAATGGGGGTTTTTGGTGATGGCGGCTCCGAAACATTCGACAACTTGCACCAAAACCTTGCAAAACACGTTTTCTTGAGTCCAGCACCCTCAAAATAGGGTGGGGGGCCCTACATTCAACCACTCAGGCCCCACAAACACTGTTTTATGCCAAAAACTGGCATTTTTTGGCCATTTTTTGGGCCAAAAATGCAGTTTTTTTCGTGCTGGCGGCTCGGCAACACTTCATAACTTGCTCCAATACCCTGCGAAACATGTTTTTTGAAGCGAGAACACAAATCCAACCTGTACCATTTTTCATGTGTTCACTGGGGCTGCATCTTGTCCTTCCAGGTCTGCACTGAAAATAAACTGACGTCAGGCAACAGGCAACAGACAACAGACAACAGACAATGGACGACGACGTTCAACAAACTGCAGGCAACAGAAAACCGACAACAAACAACAAACAAAAGACAATGGATGACGATGTTCAACTGATGGCCGGCAACAGAGCGATAGACAACAAACAAAAGACAACAACAGACAACAGATAGCAGACAACAGTTGACGACTTCCAACTGACGTCAGGCAACAGACAACAGTCAACAGACAACAGGGCCCTGGACAACACTGGCTGGCATGCGGCAGGCCAGCTTGCTGCCATGCAGCGGTCAGTCAGTGATGCGGTTACCATACATAATGAGGCAAAGTGAAGTGAAATGGACGATATCAAGGAGGAGGCACAAGACACAGCTTCATGCGGGAGGCATGGCAGATATGCAGGATTTTGATGTTCTCTGAACCAGATTTTTCTGCCACTAGATGGTGCAGTTCAACATTCTCCCCGCACAGGTGTTCTGTTATTTCCTGAGACACACTGCTTGTGTGTCGGTCAACGCACTAAATCTGTTAAGCCCTACTTCGAGAGGGGGCAGCTGTGAAGTAGGAACAGGCACAATCTCAGGAAGGGCCCTGAGTAAATACGCAGGTGGCATCTGCAGACCTTTGTCGTATTGAAATATTCAGCAAAGCAATCTTACGGATAGACAAAAATCAATGCCAAGTAATATCGAATTCCTACTGTACGAAATCAGGACTGATTTCATAAATGTGTCAAAAGCAATTGCCGATTGCCCATCCCCATTCCTCCCCATTCCATTGGGCGTCCCACTGTGCACCACTTCGGATTCCTTGCGAGCTGCTTCCAATTCCTTGCGAGCTGCTTCCAATTCCTTGCGAGCTGCCTCGGCAGCTGATGCAGCCGCTTCCTTATCAGCGGCATCCTCGTTCGCCTTCTCCAAATCCGAGGCGCGGGCCTTCGCCTTGCGCATTTCATCGCTGCGTGCCTTGTGCTCCTTCTCCAACCCAATCTGCACCCGCCGAATCTCTTTGGCCGTCTGCTCGGCCTTCCTCTGTGTGGTGCGGGCTGCCGTCACGTCTGTCTTGGCACGGCTGCGCTTGGCCTTCACGGCAGCGTCTGTGCGGCGTCGGATCTCGCTCTACACGAAGGCCTCATCGAGCTTTGCCGGGGGCTCTGGCCTGGCCCGTAGTGCCCGCGGCTCCACCGGCACTTGAGGGGCACCACATGGTGGCTGAAGCTCGGCATCTACCACCTGGAAAATATAGGGGAGAGTGAAGGATGCAGAAGGATGCAGAATGAGGTTGTGCAGGGGCTGGGCAAGAACAACTGCAGCATTTCACACTGACCAATCATTTCATGTACCACCGGTTTTATTGGAAGAAGCCGGACCCAATCAGAATTCCTACAGTTTCTCCCATGGGTTGAATGCACTAGGGTTCATACAATTTTTGGCAAAGCACTCATCACAAATACAGGGGCGTGGAACTAAATATTTTCTGCACACAAGTGTATGCATGCATGCAATGGACAATCACAAGCTTCGTGTCACGGAGCCATTTGGGGGCATATGTGTACACAATGCACAGCAACACCAAACCGTCTTGGATTCTCTACCGTCTCTGCGTCAACGGAGGCTCTGGTTACCACGACTCAAGAGCAAAGCAAACGAGGCACATGCAAAAGAGCCAAGTGGCCTGAGCGAAAGCTTTCGAAACAAAATAGACACTCAGAAAATGAGCAAGGGGTCAGCAATGTCAACAGAACACAATTTGTGTGACAGTACCTCCCGTGGTGCATCAGATGCTGTTGGCAATGCAATTGCTGGGTCTCCGAATGGCAACAATGCGCTACAAAGGACTGTGATACCTCCTCTTTTCTCCGCCCAATACGGTCCAAGAGACCCTTCCCGGGATGCCTTTAGTCTGCTCAAGTACATGCCTTGGAAAGGGAACTTGTGCAAATCGCAGGTAGCCTGGGCCGTCACCTCACGAACATGGTCGTCAAGCAACCTTGCCGCAGCGGTTGCAATCGAAGTCCCAACAATTCCCAATGGAACTTGCCTTGGCTCCACTCAAACATGGCTTGTAGATAAGGGTGTTGGGAGGCATCTTCAGTGGTACTGTGCGTGGCTCCCTCAAACCTGCTGCAATCTCACGCTTCAACTGCATCCACAGTTCCTTTGCGGTGCTGGTCTTTGTATGCCAAAGCCTGAAGCGTTGTAGTACAGCACGCATTGACCCTTGATCCCAATCCTTGGTGTCGTCGATTGCTTCAACACCTTTTTCGTTGACCTCGCAAGCCGCCAGAATGTCTTGACACGCAAATCCGAAGGCACCCCCAAGCATCAAATCAAGAAAAAAAATGCAAACCCCAGATTGTCACACGACTAAGAGCACCACGCAATCCGCCGTCGGAGAAAGTAGTGGAGAATCTGTTGTCCATGGTACAGCAAAAGTGACATGGGCAAAGTTTATTGATATTTGCAAGGAGAAGAGCATTGGTGCGTACCGCGGTAGAGTCACCAAGCTGAAAGAGGAATTGGTGAAAAACGTAGATGGGGTACATTTGTCGACAAGAAAGGTGCAGCTTGATTCATGGCGAGCTGTCGCTTTGTACCTACAATTAGCAAACCGAGACAGATTGCATCTACCTGGTGACAATCCTCAACCAGAGCGGCCCTTGAGTTTTTTTCCCACCCCTCTAGCGGACTACTTCCAGATCTTTGAGTCAGACCTTGATGTGGGGTACGATTTGTCACATTGTACAAAGGAAGTTGTGGTCAATATGGGCTTACATGGCATAGATCTTTGGTTACAAGACCAACATGCCAAGCACCCGGGCTAGTGCCCGCGGGAATGATACAAGAATTCAGAGCGATATGCAAGAAGCACACCAAAGAGTCGCCGTATGTGCCACCACTAGAGCGTGGGCCGGGCAGCCATCCAAATCGATGGAAGCCGCGATGTTTTGTCATTCGGGATTTGTTGAGAAACCCCGTGTTTTGGCAAGAGGTCTATGAACTACTGCCAAAACAGGCTGATGGGCTGGAGGTTACCTCCGTCACTCCGCAACGTAGGTCCGTTCAGCAGGAGCCACTACAGTTCTACCTACGTGAACTGAGGAGACTTGCCCTACAGTTAATGGCCACGGCACCAAAACATGTCAAGGCACGAGACCGTGATTACCGGCGATTGGACGAGCTACTCTCGGTATTGCATCTTCCGGAAGAGCGGTTGACGGTGCAATGCCATTATTTCCTGGCTCATTATCAAGCACAGTTGTTGAAGCACGGCAATCTACAGGTTGTTAGCATAATTGTAGACCCCGTCCTCCCGTTGCGGCAATACGCAACCTATTATACATTATACCTCTTACACCTTCTCTACGCTCCCTAGGTGCTGTCAAGCGAAGGTGGTGAACACACTCACCAGGACGTCAAGGGCGTGGTTAGCATGCGGCGGAGTAAACCCCGTTGGAAATGTCCTATCGCATTGCAAGTGCTTCTCGAGGTTTAAGCCTTGAAGCTAGCATTTTGGGCGGAGGCACGGTTGGTGCCCATGAACTGCAACCCGGGCAGAAAGATAATAACTCTACCTAGGTACGTATGCACATGCCACAATATCTTGATCTTTGAACTCATCTGTGCTTGCTTCTGTTTGGTGCAGTGTGTCAATGCATGGGAAGGTTAAAAATTTTCAGTGGTTCCTTTGCACGCCGACGGCATGTCTCCTTAGTGAAGATAATACAATCATGCCTATTGCAGAACTCAGAACCCATTTGTGGCTTGCTTCTGTTTGGTGCAGTGTGTCAGTGCATGGGAAGGGTAACAATTTTCAGTGGTTCCTTTGCATACCGACGGCATGTCTTCTTAGTGAAGATAATACCATCATGCCTATTGCAGACGCGTGCCTCCTATCAGAGGCAGCACAGTGTCAGAAATACACACTCAGTGACCTCGTAGATCATGTGGACCCGAAACACACAGCGGCCCAGCAAGTTGTTACTATTGGGGCGTTTTGTTACCCCATGGTGGGTCATTTAAGGGAGAAGGACACACCTTACAACCCATATAAACGCAGCTTGTATGCGCTCACGTACAAGGGGGATTCCTTTTTGTTTTTTCTGACAGGCAGTGCCAAGGGAGTGTGGATCTGACCATTACAGCATTTGCAAATCTAATGATGGCGTGTGTGCAAATACAGTTGTTTCGAGACTTTCTTTGCACCCTCCGGGTCATATTCTTGAGTAAAGAGCATGCACGGGCACAAATTGTTCATTGTCTAGCCTCACCTAGCACTAGTGACTAGCTTGAACGACTTGAAATCACACACACGGGCAGCGATAGCACTTTAATCAACATTTATGTGTTCAAAAGTGCGAATGTAGCTGTTTTGGGCCTTTTTTGGCACCCTCCGGGCCCTAACCTTGAGTAAAGAGCATGCAGGGTCACAAATTGTTGCTTGCCAAGCCTCACCTAGCACTCCGGACACATTTCATCAACTTGAAATCACACGAAAGCGCAACCGTATCACTTTAATCAACATTTGTGTGTTCAAAAGTGCAAATATAGCTGTTTGGGGCCTTTTTTGGCACCCTCCAGGCCATAACCCTGAGTAAAGGGCATGCACGGTCACAAATTGTTGCTTGCGCGTGAGCACCCGGCGCCACCTGCCGGACGGGCTACCGGACCACCGGGCCCGCGCCACCCGGAGGGGTGAGTGCCCAGTAAACGCAACACCACACGCAGGGCGTGCGCACCGGTGAACAGGGGCCGGGAGGCCGAGGACACCGTACACGCAGAGCGTGCACACCGGTGAACAGGAGCCGGGGGGCCCAGGACGCCGTACACGCAACACCACGCCGCCGTCCGGAGGGACGCGTGAGCACCCGGCGCCACCTGCCGGACGGGCTACCGGACCACCGGGCCCGCGCCACCCGGAGGGGTGAGTGCCCAATAAACGCAAACCACACGCCCGATGGTACCACACCCAACACCACCCGCAAGGACACACCGACACCGCCACCAAGCACGCCCACCCGCCACCACACACCCACACCGAGCGAACACACCGGTGAACAGGAGCCGGGAGGCCCAGGACACCGTACGCACCACACCAAACGCAGGGCGTGCGCACCGGTGAACAGGAACCAGGGAGCCCAGGGCACCGTACACGCAACACCACACACAGGGCGTGCACACCGGTGAACAGGAGCCGTGAGGCCCAGGACGCCGTACACGCGACACCACACACAGAGCGTGCACACCGGTAAACAGGAGCCAGGAGGCCCAGGACGCCGTACACGCAACACCACACGCAGAACGTGCGCACCGGCGAACAGGAGCCGGGAGGCCCAGGACGCCGTACACGCAACACCACACACAGAGCGTGCACACCGGTGAACAGGAGCCAGGAGGCCCAGGACGCCGTACGCGCAACGCCACACGCAGAGCGTGCGCACCGGTGAACAGGAGCCGGGAGGCCCAGTACGCCGTACACGCAACACCACACGCAGGGCGTGCACACCGGTGAACAGGAGCCGGGAGGCCCAGGACGCCGTACAGGCAACACCACACGCAGAGCGTGCACGCCGGTGAACAGGAGCCGGGAGGCCCAGGACGCCGTACACGCAACGCCACACGCAGAGCGTGCGCACCGGTGAACAGGGGCCGGGAGGCCCAGGACGCCGTACACGCGACACCACACACAGGGCGTGCACACCGGTGAACAGGAGCCGGGAGGCCCAGGACGCCGTACACGCGACACCACACGCAAGGCGTGCACACCGGTGAACAGGAGCCGGGAGGCCCAGGACACCGTACACACGACACCACACGCAGGGCGTGCACACCGGTGAACAGGAGCTGGGAGGCCCAGGACGCCGTACACGCAACGCCACACGCAGAGCGTGCGCACCGGTGAACAGGAGCCGGGAGGCCCAGGGCGCCGTACACGCGACGCCACACGCAGGGCGTGCACACCGGTGAACAGGAGCCGGGAGGCCCAGGACGCCGTACACGCAACACCACACGCAGAGCGTGCACGCCGGTGAACAGGAGCCGGGAGGCCCAGGACGCCGTACACGCAACGCCACACGCAGAGCGTGCGCACCGGTGAACAGGGGCCGGGAGGCCCAGGACGCCGTACACGCGACACCACACGAAGGGCGTGCACACCGGTGAACAGGAGCCAGGAGGCCCAGGACGCCATACACGCGACACCACACGCAAGGCGTGCACACCGGTGAACAGGAGCCGGGAGGCCCAGGACACCGTACACACGACACCACACACGGAGCGTGCACACCGGTGAACAGGAGCCAAGCGGCGCGGCACACCACACGAGCAACCCGCCCCCAAAACGAACCCAGCCCACGCCGCCCTGCAGGAAAGAAACACAATGTCAGACCGCCAAGACCAACCGACCGGCCAAGGCCAACCCAGCGGGTACGAAGAGGGAGGGCAGGCAGGGCAGGCCGGCGAAGAGGGACAGAGGGACAAGGCGGGGAAAGCGAGAAGAGGGGTCCGAACCCCCCCCCCCCCAACGTGCACACACCCCACTGCCGCGCGCCGGGCCACAGCCGGGCACCAACAGGGCCCGCCATGGAGCCAAACGGGCCCGCCAGAGAGAGGGTGTGTCCCCGCGCCTGCGCAGCAGCACGCCCGGGCAAGGAGCGCGCGCCACACACAGGCCAAGCAGGGCACACACGCAGCACCGCACGTCAGCACGCACCACGGCACAAAAACACGACACCACCACGGCAAACACCCACACCCGACGACGAACGAGCCGCCAAGAACAAGTCCAAGCCCCGCAGTCCCCACAGCGCGACAGCCGCCGTCCGGATGGACGTGTGTGCGCCCGGCAGTGAACCCAGCCCCTGCCGGCTACGAACCAGCCGCCGTCCGGATGGACGTGTGTGCGCCCGGCAGTGAACCCAGCCCCTGCCGGCTACGAAACAGCCGCCGTCCGGATGGACGTGTGTGCGCCCGGCAGTGAACCCACCCCCTGCCGGCTACGAAACAGCCGCCGTCCGGACGGACGTGTGTGCGCCCGGCAGTGAACCCAGCCCCTGCCGGCTACGAAACAGCCGCCGTCCGGAGGGACGTGTGTGCGCCCGGCAGTGAACCCAGCCCCTGCCGGCTACGGAGCAGCCGCCGTCCGGAGGGACGCGTGAGCACCCGGCCCCACCTGCCGGACGGACTACCGGACCACCGGGCCCGCGCCACCCGGAGGGGTGAGTGCTCAGTTATCGCAAACCACACGCCCAATGGTACCACACCCAACACCACCCGCAAGGACACACCAGCACCACCACCAAGCGCGCCCACCCGCCACCACACACAGAGCCACCCGCCGACACCACAACCACCAAGCAGTCCAGCCACAACCACCACCACCACCCACCACCGGCCGCCCACAACATCACCAACGACACCCTCCCCCCCGGCAGCACTCGCGACGCCGGCGCCAAGCACACCACCATCCGCCCCGCACCACACCTGCCACACCCCCACACTTCACACCACCCACACCGGAAACCGCCAACACCACCGTCCCACCCCTACCACCTGCAGCACCGTCACCATCGACGCCGCTAGCGGGACCACCATCACGCCCGACTACACCACGCCGACAACACGCCCAAAAACAGCACCCAACCCCAAACACCCACACCGACACCACCCACGCCGACCAGACCCCACAACACCCACGCAACGCACACACCGGCCACGCTCCACCAGACAACACAAACCACCACACGCACGGCAACAGCGCACCCGACGCCCGCAGACCCCCCGCAGCCCGCGCCACGTACACACCAACACGCACACCCGCACCCGGCCACGCCCACCAAGCGCCCGGCGCACCGACCACCACAAGCACAGGCAACCGCCCAACACCGGCACCGACTCCGCGGGCAGACAGGCAGACAAACCACCCCGTCGGCATCACCAACAGCACCAACGCCCAAGCCACCACCTGCAGCACCAACGCCACCATCGCCCGTTGCACCAACGCCAAACCCCCCTCCGGCCCCCCACCACCCGTGCCCAACGCGTCACCTACGGCACACACCGGCCTCACCGTCACCCAGTGCATCGCCTACGTCACCCTCACCATCGGCACCACCGACGACACCGCCGCCCACAGCACCCCCGGCAACACCCTACGTAGGGACAGTACCAGCGGCGCCACCAGCCGGCACACCACCTACAGCACCCACATCAACATCGCCACCACCCATAACATCACCCACAGCACCCTCACCATCGACGTCGCCGGCAGCACCCTCACCGCCGGCACCACCAGTCGCGCCACCACCCACCGCACCACTTACAGCGACCACCGGAGCCGCAGGCCCCCCCAGCGCCCGCCCCGTCACCTATGACGCCAACAACATCACCAACCCCGTCGCCGCCCGGCGCGTCACCCGAAGCACCCACGTCAACAACACGGACCCGTTCCGACGCCTACAGCACCCCCCCGTAGGCGTCACCAGCATCACCTCCACCCACTGCATCGCCCACGGTGCCCCAGCCCAACCCACTGCGCCTTCGGCGCACACATACCCGACACCCACACAAACCAACCACGCCCACACTGCCCACCACCCCAGCAGCCCACGCCACGAACACACCCACACGCACGCCCACGCCCGGCCACGCCACCCGGACACTAACCAGGAGCCACAGCCACCCACCCTGGCGGTCTGGGAACCGGGAGCCGACACCGGCACACACCCACACCCACGTACAGCACCCCAGCCACCCCCCCCCCAAAAAAAAAAAAAACAAAGCCAAACAAGCCAGCGAAAAGAGAGGAGTAAGGGACATGCAGAGGAAGGGGCCACGGGGGGAACAGAGGGCAAACACGCAAGCCCACACACGCGCGCCCCCCCCCCCCAGCCAGCCCAACCCCGCATGTCCCGCACCCTCCCAGGAACCGCAAAGCCCAAGACCACCCCCCAGGCACCACCACAACAGACCACCAAGAGGAGCCGCCGAGGACGACACACGACACACCGCCGCAAAACACACGGTCGACACCGACACAAGCCCCACCCCCACAACCCGCCGCACCCACCGCTGCGGCGCCCCAACACACAATGCTGCCCCCATGGATGCGGTACACCCCAAAAACCCCCTTCAGCCGGCCGGCCAGAGGCCACCACGGGACGCACCAAGGGGACGCCGCGGAATACCCACCCACAGTGCGGCCCCGACACCCGCTACCCGCCGGCATCCTACCACGGGCCCACCCCACACCCGAGCACATAGCCCCCCTCCCACCGTGGAAACGATACACCCCAACCACACACCGCCACACACCACCCGCGGGCACCGCACCGGGGCCACAACACGCCCAAGCAGCCGCGACCCACCGACCCGCGGACCCCGCAAGCGCAATACCCCACACCAACGGACCCACCCAACGGCGGGCCGGCACCCCCAAGCACCACATGACCACACCCCCCTGGTTGCGACACTCCAGTCCCGCACACCCCGCCCCAGGGGACCCCAGGCCCTACGCCACACCGACCCCGCACAGGCCACGTACTGAAACACACCAGGAGAACGATCAAGAGACCACGCGGGGCTGCCCCACACCACCAGAGGACAAACCACAGGCGACAGCCCACCCCACCAGACCTGGACACGGTGCCCCCCCCCCCCCAACGGGAAGGCCACCACACAGCACAACACCACCATACCACACCGCACCCCCCTCCCCCACCCGGGGGCACGGGACACCACAGCCCACCAACACAGGAACCACCCCTGGAAACCCCGCACACCTCGCGCCAGCTCAACACCCACCACCGGCCACAACCCGAAGCGCACACAGGGGCAACACCACCGGCCAGGACAGCCACCAGCGGGCAGCCACACACCACAGCCACGCCAAACGGCTCGCCTCCCCCGACGCACGACCCCGCACCGGCCGCCGCACGTGCCCCGAACACCAGCATCACACGCCCACCGTGCCATGACGCAACACCCCAGCACGTGAACACGCAAGATGACCCCATGGCCCTGGACATCGACAGCCTGCTGGAACTGGAACTCCAACACACGGAGGATACGGAGCATCATATGGACCTCACCCCGCCGGAGCTCGAGCCCACAGCAAGCAGCCCCGCAGACCCCAACCCGCAAAATGCCCCCCCGCGCCCCCCCCCCCGCGAGAGGGCGCCCTGGACGCACCTGTCCAACGCCCTGCGGCGCCACCACCCCACCCACGAAGCCAGCAACGGGCCCGCCGAGTACCGGGCGTCACTCGAGCGCGACCTGCCCGACGTCACGGGGCCAGGACTCCACGGGTACACCACCGCCCCCCCCCCTCCAGGCACCCCCACACAAGAATGGGAGGACGAGTACGCCGTCGACGTCACCGACATGACGGCATACATGGAAAGCGTGGAGGACCCGGAGCAAGACACCGTCCTCAGCCTCCTCGCCTACCACAGCTGGAGATGGGGCCACCAGGTCACCCTCCACCGACCGCAGGACGGGCCGCACCAGTGGTCCCCAGAGCAAACGGCGAAGTGGGACATCGTCCTCCAACTCGCCCCCGAGGGCTTCTACACCCTCACGCACAGCGGATTACCCGACGCCGCACCCAATGCACAGGCGCTGCCGCTGGCCCAGCCCCAGGAGGACGACACAGACGCACCCCCACCGGAGGAATGTAATTGGGACCCCCCCACGGCCACCACCGAACGCATGCCGCACCGGCTCACCAAACGTCACCTCCCCCACGACTACCACGCCACCAACGACTCACGGGGACGCCGCACACTGCCCCTGCAGTGGGCATCACCCGAAGGCACCTTCACGTGGGGGGAAATCCTCCCCGGCGCCGTGGCGCTCACGTACCTGTGGCTCCGGGACGCGGAGACGCACGCGCAGCCCCCCGGCACACACCTCCTCCTCACCCTGGAGGGAGAGGCCGCCGTCGAAAACGTCCACACAGCGGAAGGAGAGGACTACGTGACGGCGAACGCGGACACCGCAGTATGGCTACACGCTCACGAGCACACCACACCCCCCACCGTAGTACCGGGGTCACACCCCTGGCACGTGGTCATCGTGCGACTACCCACAGGAGCAGACACAGGAAGCGCCCAACAGGGATGGGCGGACAGGTGGGCACACGTGTGCGCCTCCCTGCACGAAGGGCTGCACAGACCCTCCCTCACCAGTCACACCCTCGAACCGGCCCCCACCACGGCCGAATCCCACACCGGGTCGGCCCCCCCCACCGGAGTCTGGGCCTACACGCGCACCCTCCACCGCGAGGCAGCGGAAGCCCTCAAGACCGCCATCTCCAACCACCAAGGCCTCGTGCACACCCCCCACGATAACACACAAAAGGGCTACACCCTATGGTGGCACCACCCCGCACCAGAAGGGGGCCTGCAGCCACCGGCAGACCAGCCTGGCATCGGCCCAGACCTCACGGCGATCGCCCGCGCCGTCGCTGCCATGGCCCAGCAAGTTGGGGCGCCACCCCAATGGGCACCGTCCATCATCAAGGAAACGGCGGCACGCCACAACCCAGCTTTCGCACACTTCCGGGGACGCCCCATTCATCCCACCCTACCGGACCTCGACCTCCCCGCCCACGATGCGTGGGCAGTCCACATCCTCGTGCCCCACGACACCGCCCCCAAAACAGGGGACGCGACGGCACGCATCACCAAACAACTCCCCAATACCGCGCTCCACTACGACATACCAACGCCCAACGTCATCGTCACCCACAACACGGGTCGCGACCACTACTACCTCCAGGCCACGCATGAGCGCTCCCCCATCACCGTATACACCTTCACCACCTACCCTGGCCTCCAGCCACCGCAACACCACCCACGCCCGGCATGGAAGCACCCCCTGCACGTCGCCCCGACCCCACGCAAAAGGCCCACCCACCACGCGCCCCCTCCCGCCGACAGCACCGCCCTCCACACCGCCCGCAGACGGGCCGCAGCACAACACCAAAGCCACCTGCTCCCACGCATTAACGCCGGGCCCGGCACCATCACCGAGGCCACCCACAAAAGCACCTTGAACCTACTGGCTCGCAAACTACGCCCCAAAATGGCACTGGAGGACACGCTCTGGATATACTATGGCGAAGGCCGCACGGCACGGGTGGCGGACCTCCGCAACATCATCCCCCGCCACATCCAGCGAGCGGTAGGGCCCTTCACCGTGTACGCGGTACCGCACCCCATAACAGCCCCATGCACCCACTGCAACCCTCGGTGCGCGCTACCATGCGCAGGCGCTCTGCAGCAACCCCTGCCCACCCCTACCTACAGGGGGGGCATATTCCTCGGCACGGTGCCCGGAGACCCACACCCCTACCTCCTGCCCGCGGCGGACCGCCACCACGCCATACCACTACACCTTGTCGAGCACCTGGCGGTGGGACCATCCCCCTTCCAGAAGCGCCCCCCCCACACCCCATCCGACGGACGCCCACCAGATGAGCCGACACACGCCACACCTGGACCCAAACGCGCCATCGCACTCCTCACCCTAAAGGCGGAAGCCGCCATCCCCCGAGACCTGGAGGGGGAAAACCACCTCATGGTGGAAGGGCTGACGGAACACGTCCTGATCGCAGCCATGTACGCCACGGCGTCCGCATCCCGCCTCTGGGAGGACCGCCCCTCCCCACCTCTAGCCCAAGCAGCGCAGGACGCCCCCGACACGGGCCCCACCGCCGAGGACATCCACCAAATCCTCAACATGCGAGCACCCCCGAAGACCCACCCTGCGGTCCGCCCCATCCAGCTCGTCAGCTGGGACGCCATGGACGCCCCCCCGCCCACCACGGAGGTCCACATCCTCAAACACCGGGACACCTGGTGGACGGTGGAATGGGACGACCACGGCAAGGTCAGACGGGCAACGGCACACGCCCCCGACGGCGAGGTCCCGCCCCCACCACGCGGAGGAGACCGCTTGCGACTCGCCGCACGCATCCCCCACGCCCCAGAGGCAGCCTGGGAAGCGCTGCACTACGCCCTCTACTGGGCGCAGGGGGCGCCAGAAGGCCCCCTCCCCCCGGAACGCACCCCAGCGTGGACACGCCACGCCACCCGCTACACGGCCCACATGCGCCGCCACGGGGCAGGCACCGGGCACCGGCTCCTCACCTGGCCCACGGACCCACCCGACGCCCTGCAGGAGGCCGAGGAAGTGCTTGGCCTCATGACCAAGCAAGTGTTCCAAATGGCGGACCCCGTCCCCACGTCCAAGCCCGACGTCCCAGCCGCACGCGAACACCCCGTGTTTGCACCGGGCCACGCACCCGTACAGCGGCCCCAGGGCGCACCTCCCCAACGGGGACAACCCGCTGCCCGACGCCGCCAAGGTGCGCAAAAGCGCAAGGCCTCCACACAGGCCAAACCCGCGCCAAAGCCAAGGGCCAAGCCGAAGAGCTGGACCAAAGAGGAAGCCGCTGCCCTGTATCCCGAATACGCCATCAACATCCGGGTGCAGCTGCCCTTCGAGTACCCCACGGCCGCGGGCCCCTCCAAGTGGATATGGGCCGCAGGGGAGGTCAAGCACCGGTACCGCGTCACCGGGGACCACCAGGGGTTCAAGATCAACGTCAAGTGGGACCCGGCCACCCCCAACGACAAGAAGCTGGGGCGCACCATCGAACTCTGGCGAGACCAAGCCGGTCGTGAGATGGTCCCCATGCAGCTGTGCACCCCCGACACGGAGCACCTCACCGGCACCGAGTACACGGGCGAAGTCCACAATGCATGGGCCCTACCCCAACCCCAGAAGCGGAACCGCAGGGCACCCACAGCTCAGGGCGTCATCGACCTCCTCAACGCCTGACGGGGCCAGGGCCGGACACGGCCCGCCCCCCCAACTACCGGTCCCCAGAAACCGGCGCCTGCGGAAGCCCACGCCCGCATCAACATCCTCAACGAGCCCGCGATCACCTACGACCCCACCAAGGCCGCCACACTGCAAGCCATGCCCGGGCCGCACCCCCAAGGCGCAGACCTCCTGGGGTTCCTGGAGCAAGCCCTCCGCAAAGCGGACCAACCCGAACCAGCACCAATCCTGGACCCAGAGGGGAACAAATATCACGCCCACTGGGAACGGGGGGTACCCCTCTACCACAAGACATCGGTCACGGTACATGCCCACCCCGACCTCGGAGTGGATGGTCGCCTCGGGGCGTACGAGTGCGTGGGGCCCGGATGGCAGCTAAACGTGCTGCTCACGCACGTCCCGTTCGGGGAGGAGACCAAGGACTTCCTGGACACCCTGAGCCTGGCGTACCGCCGACTCTCCCTCCTGGCACCCACCATCATCATAGGCGACCTAAACGCCGCTCCCACCGACGACGACCGCACCGGCCCACCCACAGCCACCGACATAGCTGTCCGGGACGCCATGCACCAGCTGGGCCTCACCAACCTCACGGCAGGGCTTACCGGCACACCCTCCCATTACCCCCACCAAGCCGGCACCCACCCATCCCGCATCGACACGTGCTACGGGGACCCAACCACGGTGCGCGTCCACGAAGCAGCCTACGGGGACCTCCCGCCCACAGGCACGGGCCACCGGCCCCTCTACATCGACCTCATCATCCCCGACCTACCCCCACCCGCAGCCACCCTGCCAGACGACACCCTCCCACCCACACTGCAGTTCCCGGCCGAGGACGACCACGGCGCCTGGCACAGGTATAACAGGGCCCTACACGCCATCCTACGCCGCCCGGGTGCACCGACACTCACCACCGCCATGCGCCGGGCAGCACAAGCATGCGGCATGGAGCGTGACACCAACCACACGGGAGCACCACCGGACCTCACCCTCCAGCAACTCGTCCACGACATCTGGACCACGAAAGGGGAACTCGCCACCCTGCTACGCCCCAGCACACCGGAGGCACGAGACCGGGACGCCCACCTCCGTGCGCTCCTCACCACCCGCCGCCACCAACTCCAGGAATGGCACGCCCACCGCATAGCGGCAGCAGCCCAGGAACGCGAAAGATACGGCAGAAACGACACGCCGTACAAGTCCCTACGGTACGTCAGCCGCATCCTGGAGGACACGGGGCGCCGTACCATCCACGCGGTCCGCACCCCCGAAGGAGGCCTCACCAATGACCCCGACGCCGTCCTCCAGGCAGTCCTGGACAGCTTCCAGGCGCAACACGGGGACGCCCTCCCCGAGCTCGACCCCCACACCAGAAACACCATCCGCGAGCATGTGCCCAGGGTCTTCAACCGGGAACAGCTGCGCGCCATCGAACACGACCCCTTCAGCATCTCAGAACTGCAGCGCGCCCTGGACCGCCTGGAGAAGGGGGTCGTGCCCGGCGTCGACGGTTTGCCGGCCGAAGCATACCAACGTCTCACCCTGCCCATCAAACGCCGCCTGGCAGCCCGCCTGTGGGACATCGTCACGGGCGCCACGCCCATCCCCCCTGAGTGGGCCAACCTGGTCCACCCCCTCTACAAAAAGGGGGACTGGGCGCAGCCGGGGAACTGGCGGCCCATAGTGTGCGCCACCACCGAGGTCAAGCTGGTGTGGACGCTCATCCTAGGCCGCATCGCGCCAGCGGTCTTCGCCCACGTGCCCGCCAGCATGTGGGGGGCCATGGCCGGCAGGTCCCCCCACGAGGCCATCTTCCTCCAGGACACCGCACTGGACATGAACCCCTACGAGATGATCATCGCCTCCCTCGATGTCCAAGGCGCGTTCCCCCACGCCCCACACCGGCTCCTCACGGAGGTATGGGATGCCATGGGCCTCCCATTCCTATCCTTCATGACCGGGTACATCCAAACCCGACTCTACGCCGTCATCACGGCCGCGGGCCTCACCCCCTGGACCGGCACAGACAGCGGGGTCCCCCAGGGAGGCGCCGAAGGCCCCTTCCTCTACCTCCTCGTCACCCTGCCACTGGCATTCGAGCTAGCACGGGTATACCCGGGGTACGCCCCATACCCGCTACGGTCCCCCCTCATCAACTTCGCAGATGACAACCTCCTCACTACGGCCACCCGCCACCGCGACCCTGAGAACGCAGGGCTACCAACGACCACCGAACAAGCGTCCGCCATTCTCCAACTCACCACAACCTACCTGGACGCCCACCAGCTCCTAGTGCACCCCCGCAAATCGGTCGGGCTGGCCGACGCCAAGACCCCCACCCCCCACATCCGGAAAGGCGAACCCCTGCACCTGGAAGACACCACAGTCCACCTGGGAGTCACACAGGCCACGCAGCACCACCACATCACACTCCCAAGCAAGCTAGAAGAGCGCCTCGCCCGGCTAACCCAAATTGCCAGGGGGGACCTCCTGTCTACGCAGGGCCTGGCGTACTTCATGGAAGCAGTGCTCAACGCGGCCATCGGGTACCAAGCCCTGCACCTCCCGCGCCCCCAAGACGCACTACGCCACGCTCGACAACAAGTAACGAAGGCATGGGCGCAACACGGAGGCTGGCCCACGTCTTTCCCCAAGGAGGCCATGATGGCCCACTGGCGCTACTACGGAGACAATACGGGCGCCCTGGTCGACATGGCCTATGCCAAACACGCAGCACACCTCCTACACAGGGTAACACACAACCACCAACCAGAAGTTCGCGAGGCGGCGGCCATACGCATAAAAGAAGCGCAAATGGCCCGCAACACCTGCCCCCGGTGGATACTGGCACAACACGGCGTCTCCACCCCCGTGGGCACTGGCATCTGGGCCCAGCTACAACTCTTCCTACCGCACCACACGCACGCCATCCTGACAAACCACCACTGCGACCAACAGGGGCCACTCGTGGCCACACACACCGACATCCACCGACACCCGGCAGGCGAGGTGGACACCCTGCGCCTCGTAGGGGCCACCATCACCATAGTGTATATCACCCCAACACAGATGCAGATCATGGCCCAATGCGACGCCCACCACGCCCCGTTCCTTTCCGACCCACAATGGCCGGCACGCCACGTCTTCCAAGCGTACCTCCGCGCATGTGCTACGAAGGCAGGGCGCGACATGCCGGGGCCCAAGGACATCGACACGGCGTACACAGCCTTCCAGCGCCAACACCCCCGGCCCCGCCTGAGCGAACACGAGACCCCCAACGACGGCGGCACGACGCAGGGGGAGCCCACCCCGTCAGCCGAAGGCTGGACACCACCCACCATCCTGCTGCTAGCACCAAACGGCCACAAACATGTAACCCGCACCGTCCAGCGACACCATGCCCCCTGGTCCATCCCGAAAACACAATGCACCGGAGACCGATGTACCACCAGTCAGACACAGTGACCAGGGCATACCACGCACGTGCTGGCACTGCGGCCCGGCAGCCCTCGACACGCCGTGGCCCCTGCTGCACCTCATCTCCACCCACTACCACACCCCCACCGCCGCCGCCACCGCCGACCAGCAGGCATGGCTCTCCCCCTGGTTTCACACGGTACCCCCGGACCACCCGGCGCACGTAGCCTGGACCCGAACACCCACGGCGACATGGACGTTCACCAACGAGCAGGCGGACCCGGACAGCGTAGCCATGGAGTACGACCGCTGCGACCCACACCGCGCAGGACCTCAGGAGGCACCCATGCGCCCCCTACAGCACAAATGCCCCACCCTCCGCGGCGACAAAGACGACACGGAGCGGCGACAGACCATCACGTGCTAGAAATTCCACCCCAATACGGGATACCTCTTCCACCTGATGTACGCGTATATCACCCAGGGACGCCCAGACAGGGGCCTCCTCCGCCTCAGCCCACGAGCCTAGGCCATCATCACCCAGGGAATAGGCGTCTATGCAGCGCCACTACTGCAACCCACGCAAATCACCGCCAGAACCACCCAGGGGAACCCCATCTACGTCTATCACCCCACAGCAATCGCCCGCCTACCCATACCCAGCGACACCGACATCATCTACTTCACTGACGCATCCGGCACCCAGCAACGCACCCCCACGGTCGGTTGCGCCTCCGTGCGCATCACCCGGCGCGCGGACGGCCTCCACGTGGAACACCACACCGGGATTACCATCTTTGGGGCGTCCTCCCACGGCGAACTGCGCACCATGGCAGACGCCGTCACCGCCACACCGCCACCCACGACGGTCCGGCCCCGCAACATCTGGGTAGTCGTGGACGCCACGGTCGACATCCACCTCACCAGGCGCCTTGCAGACCTACCCCTCCACAAAGCACTCGATTCCGGCCTCACCACACAAGCGTTGGGACTATGGATGGCCTTCAAGGGCATGCACCCCCAGGACGCCCTACACATCGTCAAGCAGGACTCGCACCGCTACGCATACGGCAATGGACGCGCAGACACGCAGGCCAAACACCAGAACACCAACCACACCCCAGGGCTCGAACGCGTGCGACTGGACACCCCACACCACAGCCACCTGCAGCACCTGCCCCCGATACCCCTGGCCGCACAGCCCCCCCAATGGATGCCCGAGGACACGCCGTACACGGATCGAGACAAGCAGTACCACTACCCCACACCCATCCAGCAACTCGCCGCCACACTGGGCCACCCAGCAAACACCGAACTCCTCCGACGCCTCGAAAACTCCGTCCACACCCCCCTCTACTACTCCGCCCTGCGCCCGGATAGCCTCCCAGCACACCTACAAAAGCCCCGACTCCAGCTCGCCCTCGAACAACTTCCCCTCCTCACCCGATACCACCGATGGTATACGCGCCGCTCGATCCACGTCCCCGCAGGACACACCAAATGCATCTGCAGCCACGCGGAAGAAGAAACGTGGGACCACTTCAAGGCGTGCCCCCTGTACAGGGGACTGGACACCCTCACAGACTGGAACCCAACCCACACCATCGCACAGCACGCCGGATGGCTGGCGCAGTCCCCGGCGACCCAGCAACTCACCACCGTCCTCAAGCAGACGGAGGTGCTCGAGGCAGTCCGCAGGGGACTCGTCCCCACTGCCGTCTACACCTTACTACGCACCCACGCGGAGGACCCCCAGGCCACGGCGGCACACATGCAGCGAACGGCCGTTGCCAAGACGGCGGAGCAGCTCACATACCGCACCCACAAATACCTGCAGCATGCGGCAACCCTGCCACCAACAGACCAAGCCCACCTCCTCAAACTCCTGTTCTACCAACCATGAGAACCTACCCCGTGACATACCAACACCGAACCCCCACCACGTCTACACACCGTCCACCGGGCACAGCACTGGCACAGCACACACGGGCGCCACAGGCACCGCACACGCTCCCACCAGCATGCGCGCGCCACCAGCCCCCATCCCCCCACGCCGCCGTCCGTCCACAGGTACCACCAACCACCAGCCACCGCATGTCCCCTCTGCGCTCGCCAGCGGCTACCACAGACAGCCCTGCCCTGCAACCCAGACCACTGGGTCTGCCTGGGAGCCGCGCACCGCCTCACCCACTGCCCCCACTGCGGGGACCTCAACCCCCGCCACCGCGAGCGGCCCGCGGCCCCAGCCGCACCCCCCCCCGCCAGCCACCCCAGCTTCTTCGGGTACCTCACCGACACTCTCCGGGACCAACTGGGAGGGTACTACGTGGCGGACGCGGCGGACCACGCATGGGCCATAGCCGTGGCCACGGGCAACACACCCCTGCCCCCCCACAGCCCACCCCTACGCCACAGCGGAGGCGGCTTGAACGTGGCGGCCCGCCACATCCTCCTCGCCCTATACCTCCACCACCGAGACCTACACCTCCCAGACCCACAACTCCCGGCCCCCCAAGCAGCAGCCCTGACGCCGGAAGCGTGGGCCGACACGGCACCAGAGGAGATAGCAGCCTACCTCCGAGCCACGTGCCGCCGGTTCGCAAACGCCCTCGGCCGACGGAAGGGAACACCTTACCCCCTCAGCGCACTCCTCTACCCGGCACACCACCCCCACCCCACACAACGGACACCCCCGGAGGGCTGGGCGTCTTTCCGGGACACCCACCTGGCCGCCCCCGACGAGGCCACCGCCACGCGGATGAGCCTCACGGACCAGGAGGCCTACGTCAGAGGCCTCAAGACGAGCCTCCAAGAGGCACACCGCTGGCGCGCCCGCTCCCCGTCGCCCCCACGGGGACAGGGGGGTTCACCCGCCCCCGACACCCACCAGGCCAAGAAGACCAAGGGGCACCGGCACCAGGGGGCCCGCCAACGCGCCCGCCAGCAGGGCGCGACGCCCCGACCAAGGCCCGGGTCCAGCCACACCGCACCGCCCCACGCCCAGGCCCCCGGGGCACACCAACAACACCACCACCACCAACGCCCACCGCCACCACCTTACCGCAGCACCCAAACCCTGCAGCCCAGTCAGCCACCACCGCCCACACACGTCCACACCATGCCAGGACCACCGTACGCGCAGAGCCAGGGGACATGGCACCACCAACACCACCACCGCGCCCCCGTCCCTCCCAACCCCTACCCCCTAATGCCCCCAAGCTACAGCGGCCCCCACCAGCTACATCCCCACCACGCCCCAGCACAACCAGGCCCCGCGAACCACCCACCCCACATAGCGCACATCACCGCACCACACCATCACGTGTACCACCACCACCAGCCCCTGCCGCCACACCCACCAACGCCGGGGTACCACACACAACCGACACACCCTCCACACCACCAGCACGCGGTCCAGCACCACCCGCCGCCCCCGCTACACGGGCCCACGGCATACGAGCCACGGTACACCCCCATGGACCCGCGAGGAGCCGCGCACGCACACCGGCAACACCAGGACCGAATAGGGGCGCCCCACCACCACCAACAGCCCCCCCACCCACACCCCATACCAGCGAGCACCATCCTCCAGCAGCCACCCATCACATACGGACCACAGCCCCACCCGGGGGCGCATGCGGTCGCCTCCCACCCGCACCCCGGCACCGCGACCAGTCAAGAACCGCAAGGGCCACACGGCGCACACACGCAACACCCACACGACCCACAGGGACGCCCGGACCCCCAGCCGGCACAACACCCACCCCCGCCCCCCCCACCCCACCACCACCAGCACCCCCCCCACCCACACCCCATACCAGCGAGCACCATCCACCGGCAGCCACCCATTACATACGGACCACAGCCCCACCCGGACGCTCATGCGGCCGCCTCCCACCCACACCCCGGCACCACAACCAGTCAGGAACCGCAAGGACCACACGGCGCACACACGCAACACCCACACGACCCACAGGGACGCCCAGACCCCCAGCCAGCACAACACCCACCCCCGCCCCCCCCACCACCAACAGCGCCACCCCCACACCACCCCCCCCCGCCCCCCCCCCGAGACCAGGCCACGGACACAACACGCGGCAGCCAGCACCAACCAATCGATGTCGATGCCCCCGCCGACACATGCCACCGCGAATCCCCCCTCCCGCGGTCGCCGCAAGAGACCCCATCACCGGACCCCGCGCGCGACAACGATGACCACCCCCCCCAACCCACACCACCCCCCCCATCACACCCCGCACCACCAGTCGCCGCACCGGCCGAACCCTACGCCCTGCACAACCCCGCAGCGGTACGGCAGCACCTCCGGGGGGTCGGGGAACAGGACGTCGTGCTGTACCTCCGCACCTCCGGCACCAGCACCCCCATCCGGGCGGCCACCCTGGTCCAGGCGGCCACCCTGGGGGAAGGCGTCAGAGACTTCCTCTTCGACGCCTTCCTCCACGTCGCCCGACACGAGCGCCCCCCGCGCGCCACCCCGGACGGCGAGAGCCCGCCCCCCACGGGGAGCCGGATCTGGGTACCCCCCATCGACTGGGGGCGACACCTGGTCGGACACCCCGTGCCAGAGCGGGACAGCACCCAGGGCCGCACCCGCTACCGCGAGCCCAACATGGCCCACCCCCCACCCGACGCCACCCCCAACAGCACCAAAGAGTGGGAGCGGGAAACATGGGTGGCCCGGATGGCCTCCCTAAGCAACTTCCGGCACCACGTCCCGGGGGACATCCCCACCCCCGACGAACAGCAGCCAGCCCCCTCCACGTACATGACCCTCATGTACAATCTGCACTACACCCTCTCCACCACCACCTACCACGCACCCACAGACCACTGGGTGGTACACGGCACCGACTCCCTCCTCCCCGCCGACTACACCCCCCCCACACACAACCCGGGCCCCGACACGTACGCCAGGGGGGAAGACCCGGACGACCCCCACATCTGGGGCACGTGGGAACCCGAATCCCTGGACACGCTGCTCTCCATCCGCAGCGGCTACCAGGGCCTTGGTAGGGCGATGTATTGCCTCGCCAAGTGGACCCAACGGACCTGGGGGATCCCCGCGGACCGATGGGTGTGGGTGGTCACGCTGCGCCCCCAGCAGATGGAAGCCCCCCCAAACCGCGGGGGACCCACCCCCCCACGCCCCACCACCCCACAACTGTGCCCGTACATGGTGGCAGCCCGCCTCATGGCGCTGCTATGGCCGGGCCCCCACACCCCCACCCAAAACTACCCCCACCTCACAGAGGGGGACATGCCCGGCATCCAGCGATGCTTCTTCGAGACCCTCGACTACCTCCAGCAGACACACCCCCGCGTCCTGGAGCAGATATGGCCACCCCCCGGGTAACCCACGTGCCCGCACAGCCGAGACAACACCGCCACGCCAGCACCAGCACGCACGGATCACCAGGGAAAACGCGCACACGCCCGATGCCCGAACCAGCACCCGCGTTCTCGCTACTTACAGGACCCAGCATCATACGCCCGCCCCCGAGGCCCGGGACCCTCCGCCGTCTCCCGCGGCCCTCTCCTCCGCCTCCGACTCCACAACCTCCACCACCACGACCACCTCATTCACCACCACCACCACCACGTCCTCATCCAGCACTCCACCCCCCAGGCCGCGGGGGACACCTCCCAAACAGGCCTCCAAACCCGCCCCCACCGCGAGCAGCTCCACCGCCGCCAAAGCCCACGCCCCGGCGAAGCCCATGCCCACGACCCAGGCGAAGCCCAAGGCCGCCGCCAAAGGGCGGCCCGCAGCCAAGCCCAAGCCCAGGCCCAAACCCGGCGCCACGACGGCAGCTCGGGCCCGGCCCCCCCAGGATGTCCTCTACGACATCCGGCCCCAGCCGTCCCAGGCCCGAAGGCAGCAGCGCCCAGCGCGGCGCCCCCCCACCGTCACCGACACCACCGCCACCACCTTCATGGCGGAGCGCGCCGCGGCCGAAGCGCGCCGCGCCTCGTCCCACCACCTCCCAAAGCCCGCGCCCCGGGCCCACGGGCCGCTCCAGGGTCCACCAGCAGCGCCCCCGCCCCCCTACCGGCCCCCGATGACAGCCCACATGCAACGCATGCCCCACTACCGCCGCCGCCACGAATCCCCGCCCAACCCCGAGGCGGAGACCGTACGCGCACACCCGCGGGTCCACATCCGCGTGCACCCCCACTCCCCACGCACCCCCACGGAACAGGACTACGAGGAATCCCCCAGGCCCGCCACCGCCGCCGGCCCCAACGACCCCATCACACCCACCCACGCCCACTCCTCCGCCCAAGACCGCAGGCCCGCCCAGGAACAGTGGTGGCAGCGCTGGACCCACACGCAGCTCTGGGAGCTGCGGAAGTGGGCCCGGGGAGAGCCCTCCCTCGAGGGCCTGGTCCATCGGCCCCGCAAGGGGTCGGTGGAGAACTGCCGCCTCCAGCCGGCGGGGGGGTGGATGCCGCAGCCCGCATGGGAAGCCATGCTGGCCGATGCGCTCCACCCCCTGGGAGTCCACCCCCGCAACCTCCCCGCGCCCCAGGACCACCCGTACGTCCTCAGGCGCCTGCGGGAGACCCTCCAGGAAGCACGGCGAGACGGCATCCGCCTGTGGGACATCACCCAAAGCCCAGCCCCGCACGCACACACCCCCTCACCACCCCACAAGCGTCGGCGCACCGACACCGGCGACACCCACAACACCCCAGGAGCCCTGCGCGCCACACAACACGACGCGCCTGACCCCCCGGCCAGCGGCGCCGCCATCTAACCCCGTTATCCAGCACAGCACCACCAGGGGGCGCCACGCCAGGCCCCGCCCAGAAGTCACCAAACAAACCGGACGCCGAAGGAAGCCAACGCACACGACAACGAGCACCACTACGCCCAAAGGCGCCGAACCCGGGCCCGATACCGTGGGCTCCTCTCCACCCGCAGCACGACACACACGTCACTGACGTCACTCCTCCGCCGTGCCCCCTCCCACGCCACCGCCCCCCCCCCCCCCCTCCCGCCGCACGTCCCCACGCCGCCCAGCACCCAGCCCCACACACTGCGCCACAGCATCGCCCTAGCCCGGCTCCTCCACCATCGCGGCACATGGCACCTCACAGTAGACCGCCGTCCTGTGGTCCCGCTCCCCCCAGCACCACTCCCGGGGCCGCACCCGACCCACGCCGTGTTCGCCCCCACGTCGCGGGCCGCGGACATCCTCCCGCTCCCCGCCACCACCCCTCCCGGGCATCGCATACTACTTACCGCCAACCCCTCGGTCCTCAGTGAGGTCCCCATCGGGCACGCCGACGCCCTGCACGTGCGCCCGCTGCTGCCCAACCTGCACGCTGCGTACGCCCCCGGCACGCCCGCCGACCCCTCCGTGTGGGACTCCCAGTGAGGCCACCGGCCAACGGCCGGCCCACACGCACCACCCCGCACCCGCCTCGGGCGCACGACTCCGTGGACGCCGCTACCCACACGCCCGGCCCCGCGCAACCGCCTAACCGAGCCAGAACACAAGCACAAATCAAACCCGAGCCACACCCCGAAACCGCTAACCCTTGACTCCTAACCAAACCCGCCGAGGGAACAACACAACCACAGCCCACACCCACAGCCCACACAGCCGCCTAACCAGCCAGCACCAGAAGCGAAGAAACACCTCACCAAACCCACCCTGACCCAAGCCAAACCGGGCCGAAGCCCCAACACAAATCAAACCCGAGCCACAACCCGAAACCGTCAACCCTTGACTCCAAACCAGGCCCGCTGAGGGAAAAGCGTAAACACAGCCCACAGCCACAGCCCACACAGCCGCCTAACCAGCCAGCACCAGAAGCAAAGAGACACCTAACCAAACCCACCCTGACCCATACCCATGTACATCAGGACACGCGAGCCGCACCCCTGGGGCGCGACCGCCGCCACAGCACCGGCGACACACGCCAGAGGACACAACGCTATAGCACCGCCGCACCAGCTGCCCATGCCTGTGCCTGCAGTGTACGCGCGCCTCTGTTTTCCTCTTTTTTGTTTTTTCTTTTTCTTTTTCAAAAAAAAAAAAAAAAAAAAAAAAAAAAAAAAAAAACGAACATTAGGGGGGGAGGAAGAGGGACACATCCACCCATGGCACACGCGCACCGCACACCGCACGCACACCTGTAAACAGGAGCCCAGGGGCCCAGGACACCGCACATGCAACACAACACACCGAGCGGGCACACCGGTGAACAGGAGCCAGCTGGCCCAGGACACCGCAGACGCACCACAGCAAACCGCGCGGGCACACCGGTGAACAGGAGCCCAACGGCCCAGGACGCTACACACACGTAGGGCAGCCGAGGGACAGGAAAGAACCAATACCCCATGGGTCGGACGCACTGGGGCGACCCAGCCGACCCACCGGGCCAGTGGCAGGAGCGGTACTCCAAAGCCACTGGTCCGAGCCCGGCCAGGCTGCATCGAGGACCATGGCAAACGTCACCCGGAGCCATGGAAGCAACCGGTGACAGGCGAGCCGGTACACAGTCCAGGAGGGGGTCACCTGCCAAGCAGAGTGGCCCCGCAACTCAAGCCACAAGGGTGAGGCGGTCGTACCGTAGACAAGCGGGAGCAATACCCCTCGTGGTGAGAGATACTCCACACGGCTGGGCAGCCCCCCAGAGCTGCCGCCCAAAGGAGGGGGCATGTGGCCCTACCCATGGACACATGTGGGGACACCCTCCCACCTGGGACACATGGACCGGGTGGCCGCGACAATGCCTTCCCAAGCACATGCGGGAGCGGCTCAAGAGGCACCTGACATAGGGCAGTGGGAGGGACAGGACGTCCCCTTGGTAAGACCTTCTTCCTGCAATGTCAAAGGAGGCATCCCGAGCTCCCGAAGATACCTACCTACCTACCTGTTGCTTGCCAAGCCTCACGTAGCACAGCCGACAAACGTAATCAATTTGAAATCACACGAAAGCACGACCGTATCACTTTAATCAACATTTATGTGTTCAAAAGTGCAAATATAGCTGTTTTGGGCGTTTTTTGGCACCCTCCGGATTACTATCTTGGGTACGAGGCATGCACGGGCACAAATCATTGCTTGTCAAGCCTCACCTAGCACTAGGGACACATTTCATCAACTTGAAATCACACGAAAGCGCGACCGTATCACTTTAATCAACATTATTGTGTTCAAAAGTGCAAATATAGCTGTTTGGGGCCTTCTTTGGCACCCTCCAGGCCATAACCTTGAGTAAAGGGCATGCACGGTCACAAATTGTTGCTTGCCAAGCCTCACCTAGCACTAGGGACACATTTCATCAATTTGAAATCACACGAAAGCGCGACCGTACCATTTTAATCAACATTTGTGTGTTCAAAAGTGCAAATATAGCTGTTTGGGGCCTTTTTTGGCACCCTCCGGGCCATAACCTTGAGTAAAGGGCATGCACGGGCACAAATCATTGCTTGCCAAGTGTCACGTAGCACAGGGGACAAACGTGATCAATTTGAAATCACACGAAAGCACGGCCGTATCACTTTAATCAACATTTATGTGTTCAAAAGTGCAAATATAGCTGTTTTGGGCGTTTTTTGGCACCCTCCGGATTATTATCTTGGGTAAAGGGCAGGCACGGGCACAAATCATTGCTTGCCTAGCCTCACAGGGCACTAGGGACAAACTTGATCAATTTGAAATCTCACCACACCACAAGGACATCATCAAAATGACGGTTTATGGCCCGAAAGTGGCAAAAATGGGCAAAAATGGTCGTATTTTGGGTTTTTCTGGACATCCGGTAATGCAATCGACGTGATTTCAATACAGCAACTAGATAACGTCGTATTCTACCGATTGTGCCATCTAAATCGGGGCAGATGCGCACAGATTTGGCACAAATCACCAAAACCTCGGCAAAATTGGGTTGCGGCGGGCCGTAAATCGCGATCGCGGCAGTTTTTGGACGGTTCAGTTACGGGATTCCGGTACCTCATAAAATCCTAGGCGAAGGCTTATAGGCTTTTTGCAGGCTGTGGACCCGTAAACTTGAGTTGTGAGATAATGATTGAACAACTGTTGTGCAGTGAGTGTGTGCAGTACAAGTGTGTGCGTGGTGCATCGTGGGTTTACAGGTACTGCGGTGGTGCTCTGTAAAATGTTTTACACCTCATATTTTTTCCCCCCTCGCTTTGAGTTGGACCATGCACATGGCCACGTAAGTACTAGCCCTCATAAGGTTTCAGAGAATGTACTCACGCCGCTGAACACAGTGCAGCAGCTGGCGCAGGTGGATGTCAGAGAAACACCCACGAGTGTCGTGTAGTTTTAATGTGGGATTAGTTGGTTCAATGCTTGAGGGTATGTCTGTTGCAGTGCTTGTGTTGGTCAAGCTAGGTCGGGTCTGGATATACTGAAGTGGCTGAAGACTGTTTTACATAACAGAATACCGCCCCGTGTGCGAGTGCACATTGATGGAGCATGGGTTACATGGTAGAGAGCCCCCAGAGTGAGTGTGTGAGCAGGGACGTGCATGGTGCAGTGTGTCAATGCGGAGAATTGTACTTGTGGCCCATTCATGCCTATTTTTTTTGCTTTCAGCCCAGTGCCGCTGTTTGGTGAGCTGGCACTGAGCTTGTGAGGGGAGTGCAATACGCCCGAATGTGCAGTACAGTGAAATGTTGTGAAGATCGCAGGCGCACCCCGAGGATGCATCAAATATTCTGAAGGAATGAGACTCTGTTGCATTACGCATTTTTGTTACGCTGTTTCAGTGTTTTATAATATAAAAGCGATACTGCAATGATTGGTGTAAGATATCGTGATGTTCAGTAAAGTTCAGTGATCTGTATTATATTGTTCTTTCACAGCCCAATGTATGCAAGGAACTGTGAAAGTTTCAGTCCGCCTGGAGTAAGTAAGTAAGTAAGTAAGGGGGCGGCCGCGTCCGCAGCCTCATCTGACACCTCCTTGTTTGTTTTACATGGTGGCCGCCTCTGGCGGGAAGGAGAGCTCTCCACCATCAGTTCCCCTGGCGACCCCTGTCTCACCTCATGGCCGAGAACTTCAACCAGGTTCCCTTGGGGCATGACCGGCGGTAGGTTCCCTTCAGTCGCTGCCCTCACGGTTTCAGCTCCTTCCGGTCACCCTTTGAAGGAACCCACGGCCTTCCCCCCCTAGCACAGCCTTTTGGGCGCCTGCAGGAGGGTTTCCTGTGGATAGCCCTCGCCGACAGCAGAGCATTTCTCTCTGTCAACCACAATCCACCACTCCCCGTATCTCACAGGTTGGAGTACCCACTCGGCTCCCGGATGCACTTGGGTGTCGTCCATCCACGGCTGGAGGCCAGGGGGCGACCCTTTCCACGTTCCCCCTGGTCCCGCTCACGCGTGAACCTACGTGTACTCAGGCCATTGACCCGGAGATCTCAAGGTCAACCCTCACCCCTGCGGACACCTCACGGCCGTCCCGGTGTTCAGGGCATTTTCCCGACTTCCTGTGGTCAGGTTCCCCATGGTTGGCCCATGGTTCACCACTCCATAGCAACTGGTTTCCCAATCCCACGGCCTAATCCCCTGGTCTGTTGTGCCGCCTCATCCCATCCCTCATCCCGTGTTTATACCCCACCGGGCCGCCAGCAACCCTGTGGCGCGGGCCCTCTGGATCCTCATCCATCCGGGGACCGTTTTGTGCGCCTAGCACGGGTCGCTCCCCTCCCGCCCTCCCCCCTCACTCCTGTACCGCCTCCCATGCTGTCCTAGTCCCCTGGGGCCGTCGTGTGGCCCTAGCCACACGCCCTTTTCTGTCCCGTCCCCTTTTGGTGCTGTGGGGTGTCGTTCGCGTTTTTTTATTCGCGGTGCTGTTTTCCGCGTGGTTCCCTCCTCCCTGCATGCACGCACAACAACACTGCATCTCCATCTGTCTCAGTTCCGTTCTGTGCTCACGTCCAGTCCCACCGCCATCCTGTGGCGCGGCCGTTGGTGGTCCCCGGCCATGCCAGGTGGGCGCCTCTCCCTCGCGACCCAGCCATTTAAGCCTACGGTGAAGTTAATCTTCTTTCTCTCCTCTCCACCCTCCCCTCCCCTCTGTCTCCTGCCCGCCCTCTTAGTGTCGTTCTCCTGCTGCGTGTGCTCGCCGCTGGTCGTCCCCGCGCCATGGTTGTATCTCGCGCGCTCTCACGCGCCTCAGGGCTTCCGCCCTGTCTTCCGACCTGTAGGCCGACCTGGGCGGCCTCCCCAGACACCCCTTCAGGGGGACTCCCCCATCGTTCCCCCCCGCTGGCCGCCCCTCCATCAGATTCCTGATGGTCGGGTGGGGCGGCCGGTCAGTCCACCCGGAGGACATTGAGGACTGGTTCGAGACTAAGCAACACAGGATCAAGAGACCAAATCTGAGTTATTGTTGGCGCTGGCAGTGCATGGGTCTTGCAAGGGTGTGCTCTGTTGTTTTCGTTTTCGCTGTGCAAAACAAACAAGAAGGAGGAAAGCAGTGGTGTTCAAAAGCAACAAAGAGTCGAGAAAAGAATCACTAAGAGCCCGGCGGGATTGCACCCCCCCCCCCCCCCGCCCCGAGCATGGGCCGTAACCATCCCGCCTCACAGCCTGTTGGCTCAATGACCCTTAGGATGGACCCTAAGCTTCCCGCAATCTCTCATAGCTTGGCGCCCCTCCGGCATCACGGCGAAGTCGACTCTGTTTTCCACAGGAACGTTCTATATGTAGCATTATCGGTTACACGGACACTGCATATGCCGAGCCTTTTTTCGGAGTCAAAAGATGCACATCTTTTTACGATGACCCAATCCGGTTTTACTGCTATATTTGATGTTCATCAACAACCCGGCCATAAATAGACAAACCGCCGTAAAATTCATACTCTTGTGGACGAATGATCGCCATAAGAACTGCCTGTTGCCCTTGTGATCGGATTTAAATTTTACAGGCTTCACAAGAAAATTGTAATATACATCACCACAATTCCACAAGTTACCCGCAATGCGCTGGTGGCATGTGCACAAAGTTTGGAAACGATGCTCCAAAAAAGGACCCATTGCTGATATGACATAACCCCAGAGGAGTGGGGAAGGGGAGAGGACTTTTCCGCCGATGAAGAATGCGCACTAGAGGGGGAAGGATCATCCAAATGCACACATCTTTCCGTCGATGAAGACCCATGGGCACTGTCATTGGAGGTACCAGAAGTGTTTTCATAATCGCAGCCACCAAAGGTGTTTTCGCTTTCATCATCAGAGTAGTCACCACTATCTTCGTCCGATGCATACACATGCTTTGCATCAGGGCGGGGTGGCAGGGGGGTGTAGCGTGGTGCGGCAAAGGGGAGGTTGTGCCTGCATGTGGCATCTTTTTTATTATCGCATGCCTGCTTCATCATCTTAAAGCACGCCGTGGCCTTTGTGGCACACCGCGGGTTTTTGTCAAGGAGCACTATTACAGACAAATGACGATACCGTGTCTGTGGTTGTGACCTCCACTCATCATGCACCAACATGGGATCCTTGGCGTGCATGATCCCCCACACCCGCAGCGCGCTGCATCTTGAGGATGATTCCATGTCAATATTTTTTGCATATTGTCCATCGATGCCTTCGGCCATCAAAGGTGCGTGGGAGTAGTTCCAGGGTATCATGTAAACTCTGAACTAGTCGATGCAAAGCAAAGCCACCTTCGGCGTGCTTGCCCTGTCGTATGGCCTGAGCCTAACCATCCCCACCAAATCTGACCGCGGGAATGCAGACCAAATGACATATACGCTAGCCGCTATTTTTGCTGATGAACCAATGAGAGGGACAGAAAAGAAACTGTCTGTTGGTTCCACGCCGCTGCCTGTCGCTGTCTGTTCGTACAGCCGTCAGTCCGTTAACCCAATTCAATAGTATTTGGGATAAAAACCTAGATTCTTCACAGCTAGCGCAAACTTCTTTTGTGGCAATGGCTCACGCTGCACCGTGCGGCATCCGTGCACTGGTTGGTGGGCTCACCCGACTGGTTGCACGGGCAGGCCGCCATCTGGGACACATTTGGCTGTGCACCGCAGACTGCGCGTATCATCATTTCGTCGGTGCATACAGTGCAGGTTGTTTGTAAGCTCTGGTGGGCACCCGGGGAAATATTCTTTGCACAGACAAAGGATAGAAACGCTCTATCAATGCCTTTAGCACTTGCTTCTCACTAGCCATCAAACGCCCACTGAGCTACTCAGAATCAGAAGCACTCTGAACACAAGTGTCCAAGAAACGGAAACAAATGCCGCGGAGAAAGTCGTCGTCCAAACCTAATTGTGGCTCTTTGCGGAGCTACAACAATCACCAAAGTGTGCTCTCCTCCAGAAGGTCAAACAATAGACACAGAGCTTTGTGCGATTGCGAAAGGTGCAGTCCAAAAGCGCTCCATCACAACAATGAAAGGCTACACACACTTTGACGTTGAAGTCCTCACATCGCAACTCCCCTTCTTCTATGACGGTTGGAGAAGAGCATTCCCCTTCAGTGACAGGAAACCATTGGTTTTGTTCTTTCCACTCAAATGGACCCTACAACCAGCTTCCTTGATTGTGAGCCCCTCCCTCGCCCCCAAAGGCAGTGACATATCGCCTCTTGATCTAATCACAAGAATCACGTCATTCCTCTGATCAATCAATATCTCAAATGCGCCATTTGGCGCAACACGTACTCCATTATCCTATATATCAACCACACCCAGCTACCACGTGATGCGTGGTAACAATGCGGTTACCCCCCCCCCCTTTGAATGGTTTGCAGTGCAATTGAAGGAATACAAATACCTTACAGTGCATGCAAAAATCATGAAAATTCCATCTTCCAACCCATTACCCTCAAACATCACCAACACATCCAGTGACAAAGTGCTTCAAGCCTTCGGCACACCTGAAGGAAACTCCATCAAAATCGATGCACCCTTGTCTTGCTCTTCTTGTGAGATTATGAGAACAACCCCATTATTTGGCAGTGTTCTCGCTATTGAACGCCATGCGGGTTCCGTCCCTAATCTACAACTATTCAAAGCCACTTATCTCAACCCACTGTCCGCCGTCTTTGCACACAGTGAGAAGGTGGGTTCTGTACATTTCAGTGTTGGTCTAAACCGAAATGATTTGCAAAAAAACTCGCTGATTAAAGAAGGTATGGATAGAGGTCACTCCATCCCAACCCAAGTCTGCACCTCAACCTCCCCCAGCATCCAAGGCAATGTCAGTAAGGAAAGAACCGCCATCGAAACACTCTCGGAGACTCTCCGCAACAGCAACACCTAAAAAATCCACACCACTCCGCCCAAAACCATCGCCCAAAGCGGCATTTCAACAAAGTCTCAGGCGTTTCCAAACACTGGTTGATGATGAAGATGAATTCCTCTCCCCATGGGATGACGCACCAACAGATGTTGATGCTGCAGAAGTTACTGATCCCAGACAACTCAACTTCTCCTCCCGAAAAATCGCGCAGCGCACCAAGTCAAAAGCCAGACCATCAAAGAACACACCCCCACACGATCCCTCTCAGCCAAGTTCAAAACTCAAGGACAAGCCATCCAAGAAACCGTGACAGGGCTAATCGTGGTAGGCCCGCAAGAAACCCAAATGGATATGGCATTCCGTCCGTCTACGAATGAACACTTGCACAAATCAGCCAAGTACTCCAAGGAACTTGTGACACAAAGGGACTGATCACAACACTGCTCCTACATTCTCCTGGCCAGCAACCCCTGCCAATCGCTTCTATCTATGCACCACCAACACACAGACAAATGATTGAATCTTTCCTGCAACCACTCCTGGAAAAAGACCCAATGCACATCCCTGGGGGGGATCTCAATGCAGTGCACCAACCCCTGGACAGTGTGAGCGTGACTTCCCCTGCATGCTGGCCTTGGCTCAATGCTCACCTTTCAATCACCTCAGACACGCTGATTGCAGCTGATCACATGGGACACTACATGGTTCACGTTTTCTCACAGATGTATAAGATGCGGGAGCTGTTTCATGCGGCTGATGTGAAGTCTAAGATGAAGGAGGCTGAGCGATTTCAAGGAGCCCCGAAGCAGGAAGTGGTCTTTACAAAGGGTGATCGAGACTATTATTATCACGAACCACCGAAGAAAGGTGTTGTTTCCGGAAATGTCCTGCTACTGTGGTTGGTGTTGATGCGGGCCTTGTGCTCGTCAAGCATGGTGGTTGTGTGAAGAGGCTGCCGACTATTGCGGTTCGCCATGAGGCTTCGGTTGCGGGCACTCGCTCTGACTCTGGGCTGGAGGGGGACGTTGCTGAAGACCCAACCCAGGAGGCGCCGGATGTGGCGGGCGCACAAACCAGGATTGCTCTGCCTGAGGTGTCGGTGACGAAGCGCTTTGTGGTGCCATCTGCGGACGTGGAGGATTCCCTGGATGCGGGTCCTGAGGATTGTGATGAAGCGGGCAATGTTATTACATGCGACGAGGTTCACGTGGAAGGGGTGCCTCATTTTCCTGCGTTTGTGGCACATGGCAAAGCGCTGAATGTGCATGGTTGTGTGGAGGCGCCTTGCCGCTCTGTGGTGCGTGTGACGGAACTCTCACGGTTGTGGAAGCAGCAAGGAGCGACTGTTCCTCAAATTGTGAATACCTTCTGTGCTGACTCTCATGATGAGTTGGTCCTCTTTGCCATTTGCCTTGGGATTATGGCTCTGATAAGGAAGAAGTCACATGGCGAGGTATCTGCTGCCTGTTCCGCGGAACCAGATTTTGTTGAGGCAAAGAGAAGGGAGCTTGCCAGTTGGGACCGATGTCGTGTCTATGCATTGGTTCCTGATCGTCGGCGGACGGTTGTTACGACGCGTTGGATGAATACCGAGAAGGTTCTTGATGATGACTCTGTCACTCCGAGGTCTCGTCTTGTTGCTCGCAGGTTTCAAGAAGCGGACAAGGACTCGTTGGACACCGCCAGTCCTACACCGGATCGGGGCGTGTGGCGTGTGATGGTGGCGGTTACGGCGGTGTATGATGGGGTGCCATACTGTTTTAACATCTCCACAGCCTTCCTTCAAGGTCGTCGGATCACCTGTGATGTCTTCCTTCGTCCTCCGCTGGAGATTGTTGAACCTAGCATGGTTGCTAAATTGAACAAAAGCGGTTATGGCTTAGTAGATGCACCGTTGCAATGGTATGAAGCTCTTAATGAGGGCAAGTGTGACATTTGTGCATAGATGTGGCATGCGGAAGATGAGCCCCTATTGGCGATGTTGAGTGCATATGTGGATGATGTGTTGTTTCTGCTGATCCATGGAGTGACGATTCGTTGTTGGTCAAGCTGCAGGCGTTGCTTCCTTTGGGCAAAGAAAAAAGGGAAGATTTTATCTACTGTGAACTTCAAGTATCAACAGGACTCGATGAGGACGGTCAGGTGACGTCCATTTTGGTGGACCAACGGACTTACATTGATAAGATCGTACCAATGGAGATCCCTCACTCTACTGGATAACAAGATCGCTGTCTTGAACGACAAGAACGTTCAAATTATCGAGGAATTGTGGGTGCAGTGCTCTGGCCTGATCATGCAGAAAGAATATGCAACCTATCTCAACAGATTGCAACACCAACAGAGAGACACGGGTTTCAAGCGAAAAAATTATTGAATACCATGAAGAAGCAAGCTGTGGTGTTACGGTACCCATGACTGACAGGCGAGCTACGGCTCATTGGGTATCATGACAACAGTTGGGGAAATGCAGAAGATGGTCGTACAGTGGGAGGTTGGACCTGCGTACTGTTATCAAAAGATGCGTCCGGGAAAGAAAGGTTTAGACCGCTACAATGGAGTAGCAAGACATTACGACCAGTCGTAAAGAGTACCTTTGGCGGAGAAACACTCTCATGTACGGCAGCTCTGGACGATCTCTTTCATCTTGCGAACTTGTTGAAGGCCATGATCAAGACAAGACAGGTTCCAGTGACATTGCACATGTCGTTGTGGGACCATATTTATTTGAAGAAACAAGTTTCGGAGAAGAGATTCCGCGTGAAATTATCACTGATCAGATAATATTTGGAAGCTGGAGACATACAGAATTTGGAATGGATTGATACGCCGAGACAACTTGCATATTAATTGACTAAAATTAAGTCTCCGGTATTACTGACACGATGTTTGAATTCTGGAATTCTAGCATGATCGTTGATTGTGGGCATTTGATATATTACGGTTGGCACTATGCATTTTGTTCGGTTTACCGATACATTTCCACTAAATTGCGTATATCACTGTGAGAGCGACTTGATTCTTGGTTTCGCGCGATCGCTGCAACTTCAAGTAAGTTACCGTTACGTTTCCACTAAATTGTGTATATCACTCTGAGAGCGACTTGATTCTGGGTTTCGCGCGATCGCTGCAACTTCAAGTAAATTACCGTTAACTCATACTATACTGTATTCGCGAAAAAGAAAAGAAAGGGATGTTAAAGCATGGTAAGCTGGAACAGTACAACTGACCGTTGCCAGTGACGATTGAACCAATTTCTATTTTTGAATGTTTGGAAAAAGACATGATTTCAAAAAGATTTTTGGGACAGAAAAGATGTTTTTAAAGGTTTTGCATGATGGACAGATGGAAATGGTGATTGCTACTTAGCCAACTGCATGAAACTGAAAGTTCCAGAAAAAGCGGTAAATCCTAATTTTTGGAGTCACATACATGCCAGAGCTTTACTGTGTAAAATAAGTTTTGAGCTTTGACTTATATCATTCTATAAGTAAGAAAAAGTGCTTTTCCAATGCTTTGAGGCATACTCTAGTTGTATTAGGGATGCACTGAGGATCCAGGCATTTCTATCCTAGTATTGGCCCCACCAAAAGTGGTGATAACACATTTTGACCTATGGAAGGAAACACCCAATCAGGATATGGAGTGGACCCCTTAATCCCCTTTCAATGTGAGGCAAATTATCTTTTCCTGAGTTGACTGAGTACTGACATATCCAGGGCAGAGCCTATGAATTTATCTATGTTTTCCCATGAATTCTTAGCTATCCTAGTGGTATGCACCCTAGGGTGCTGGGCACCTCTTTTTGAGAGGTCCAGGGTTCAATTCCTGGTCAGCCTAGCTAAGTAGGAAGATCCCATGTGACATGGCAGTGACCTCATCGCCACATGCCCTGCCACCTCAGCACATATGGGACCCAAAACAAAGAGTGCACATCTCCTGGGATGGCACTATGGAGAGAGAGTGACCATGGGGCAGTTTTCCAACTCTTTTCCAAAACATTTCAGCTATCTTTGTGAATATGCATTCCGATTTGACCTGAGTTGCAGTTTCTGTGAATATCCTTTCATCTTTCACTGTTTACACTGCAGCCTTTCATGCTTTGATCCTGATTCTCTTCTCCTTGCACACCTCTGGCTTGGGCTATCCTGGATTTACTGTATTTCAGCAAACAAAAGCTTTTCATCTCCAAAAACAAGCAGCAGGAAACCCTACACCAGCAGCAAGCAGCAGGAGAGACAAAAACACAGTGTTGAAACCACTATAAACTTTTCTGGTAGCAAGAGGCAGTCTGTCTCTGCGCACCGGCAGCAACCCCGCGCCGTACATCCAGTGCGCCGAGTACAGACACATATAAGCAGAAGGGCGAACGAAGATGGACACAAGGAACGAGGACGCTGACGTGAAGACAGCGCCAGCGCCTGAGGCACCGGCAAGGCCAGCACCTGGGGAACCTGGACCTGGACCTAGCGGCGCTGTACCTTCGGAGCCCTTACATGGGCCAGTGGAAGTGGCTGAGGACTCGTTGGATGGACTCCAGACGGCCTTCAGGGCCCTCTCAGTCGAGGAGGTGGTCACTCAGCCTGTGAAGAGGAAGAGAGAGAGCGAGAAGGATGCTGGAGACGAAGCAGACGAAGGAGAGGAACAAGGGCAAGACCTGACGAATGACCCTACCTTCGAAGGCGCACCAAGCGCTTCTGGCCTCCACGCATCACCCCCTCCCATAACCACCACACTTCCAATTCCAGACCCAGCCGCTGCAACATCCACTCCCATAACCAACCTGCCTATGGCAGAGGGCACAGGCTTTACTGGCATGCCTCCCTACCCCGCCTATGGTATGGGCCCACCTACCACTGCGCTCCCTGAGGCAACTACTGCCAGTGAGCCGGTGGCTTCCAGCTCTGCGCCGCCATGGTATGCGGCTGAATATCCCCATCCACTACCCGCTACTGGAACCTATGTGGATGTTCCTGGGTATGCACCTGGTTATGCAACCTTGAGTGGGTTGAGGAGAGGAGCTGAGTCTCTTGGTGGCAGGAGTAGAGGATCGGGGAGATCCTCCAACAGGTCCCTGACGCGGTCGGAGATCAACGAGGTGCTCCGAGGAGCCACTTCAAAAATCGTGGGCGACCTCACTCAAGAGATCCGAGAGAAACTGGAGCCCCTGATGATCCCGCCCCAAGCGTCACCTACCACGGTGGGAACGTCACCCCACTGGGTACAGGCCAACCACCTGGCGGTAGGGTTGACAAACACCCTGGGGAGCCTGAGGAGCCGACCGATGCCGACTCCTGCAGCTATACGGAGAAGTCCTCTCGTACCGAGAACGGCCCAGCCGCCCTACAGCCACGTGACGAACTCTACGAGGGCCGAGCTGGACCGGCTGGGGCTGACAGCCTTGAGGGCAATGGTGGACGTGGAGCCTTATGGCTCCAGTGATCTAGGCGGAGACCCCTCTGATGATGAGCCGCCGTCGATGACCTCTGCTTCGCCCTCGGAGGACGATGACCCGGAGGACCCCGAAGACCCAAGGGGTAAGAAGAAGAAGAAGAAGAAGATAACCCGACGCCCTGAGGGACGCAGGTCTCAGGAGGCGAAGGCTATTGCCACCCCCAAGATCGTGGTGACCCTGCCTGAGTTCATAGGCAAGGACCTCAGCGAGTTCGCTGAGAATTTTGGCCGGTTTCTCCGATTGACCGGCCAAACCCACCCTAGTGGGCGAGTCAAGTGCGATCTGCTCCTGCAGTGCTGCAAGACCAAGTACCTGGAGAAGCAGGTCAGGCAGATCGTGACTAACTCCGCCACCTTTGCCGATGTGTTGGTTGCCCTGGAGAGGCAGTACCCGACCTACGAAACCGACCTCTCCATCAGGGCCGAGATCCAGAACCTGCCCGTGCTGCCCAACAACCCCAAAATCTGGCAGGGTCTCTGAGCTGTTGGCTGACCCGGATCACTGGGCTGGACGACTGACGCCCGGTTCCTACAGCAGCGACGACCTGCTGTTCTGGTTGGTGGCCAAGCTCCCTCGAGAGCTATGGGACAAGTGCCGTTCGACGGCGGAGCGCAAGGCTAGATCCCTCCGCTACGAGGATCTATGCGCGCTACTCCTGGAGCTGGCGCTGGAGAAGGAGAGCGACCAGCACTTGAACAATTACCATCCTGGAGGAGGAGGTTCTGGAGGTCATGGCAAAGGGTACCAAGGGTCCCGACCTGGGCAGGGGACTACCCCCAAACACGCCCACGCCCGTATCATGGAGAACGTGAAGGAGCTATTCTGGTGTGATGCCAGAGACGAGCAGGGCCACCTGCAGCACGCCCCTGACTGCGAGCAGCAAGACTGCTTCGTAGTCCAGGGGAAGCAGCAGGAGCAGAACACCGGCGCCAAAGCGAAGCTGCCGGATCCTTACAGGTGCACCATCACGTGTGCATTCTGCGGGAAGCGGAAGCACTACGAGGATGAGTGCTACCATAAGCAACGCCTATCGGCGAAGCTTAAGGGTGAAGATCCTGGCAAAGGCTCAGGCAAAGGTGGAGGCAAAGGCAAACACAACGACTCCGGCAAGGGCAAGTCGAAAGGAGGTGGTCAAGGGCAAGAAAAGGGTCAAGGTGGACGAGGAGGAGGCGCTAACTGCCAGCCCCATAAGGACAACAAGAACAAGGACAAGAACGGAGGCAACCCCAACCCTAATCCAGGGGGGAACTCCGAGCCCTCTGGAGGGCAGTCTGGTCCTACCACACGCTCACAAACGCAGGCCCAGCAAGAACAAGGAGCCAAGCGTGAGCATGAAGGTGGTGATGACGGGAACGCTAAGAAGAGGAGCCGTTTCATGAGGATGGCCCGCAAACTGCGGAACAAAGGGTTCGAGGTGACCTGTCCCGCGGAGTTCTGACGGGGACGCTCTGGTGGCACCCAAGACCTGGTGTTTTGGGTATGTATCCGACTAGGGGGACGCGAATACCTGGGGGTATTGGACACTGGCGCCACCATATCTATAGTGGCCAAGAAAATTTTACCTTGTGGGAGCCTGAAGAACACCATGACCACCGCTGCTATACGCATGGGGGATGGACATGTGGTGCACAGCTGCGGGGACTGTGAAGTGGAGGTACCTATGGGCTCTCGGACCATCGCTCATCGGTTCTATGTGATGGACACTGAGGCCTTCGACTTTGTACTGGGGACTGACTTCTTCGTACAGCACTCCCAGATACAATCCCTGACGCTGCAAGCGCCCCACCTCCTCTACGTGGACCACGGCAGTGGCAGAGAGTCTGTGCCACTGCAGCAGTCGGAACATACCTCGAGTTACCTGAGGCTATCGAAGGAGGAGCCCTCGAACATGATGGCGGCCTCCAAAACTGAGGACTATCAACTATTGGGGGAAGTCCTAGACCAAGGTCTGAAGGAGTTGGGTTACTCTTGAGAGGACCTGAGTGTGGAGTTGTTCGCCAGCGACAAGCAGCATGTACTGGACCTTTACTGCAGGAAGGGGAAGAACTGCAGCTACAAATGTTACTGGCCCTCTTTCGGGATGGCCTACGGGAACCCCAGGTTCAGTGAACTGGGGAAGGTGCTGACCAAGGTGGTCTTGGAACGTTCCCGTATGGTCCTGTGTTCCCCCGATTGGGGAGCCCATGGGGGCAACGAATACTGGCGAAACCTCCTGGACAGGCTGACTATCAGCTCTGTTCGGTTACCTGATGAGGCCATCTACGTGCCTCTGGCGCGTAAGACGCCTATTGGGAAACCCGGATGGGTGAGTATGCTGAGCGTGGTGGACGGAGGTCTTACCTCCATCCCCTGGGAGGATCTGGACCCGACTCTGGTCCAGGCTATACAACGAGAAAGCGACGGACTCGCCTTGGGTGACTTGAAGGATCGCCTACGACCTCAAGATGCTGTTGAGACTACACCCGGAGGAGATGAGTACGTCCTGACTGACACCAACGCCCCCAACTCTCCCTGCCATGTACCTGTTCCTGATGGAGTCTCTGAGTGTGGACTATCTGAGCTACCTAGCTCTATCCACTCAGATGACAAAACTGAGCACGACGCCTTCTTCGTGCAGACCTGTGTGGAGGAACTGGAGAACGCCGAGTACGTCGCCCCACTGAAACCCCTACTCTCCATGAGGGTGGAAGGACCCGTGGACGAGGAGCTGGACCCTCGATCCAGGCTCAGGGAGTATGTGGATTCCAAGAGGAAGTTGGTAGCAAAAAAGCTATGCTACGCGAAGCCTACCCGCAGCTCGTGGCCACTGAAGCAAGGACGTATGGGAGACCTATCCCAATTGAAGGAGGACCTCGAACAGAAGATCACCACCTGGCAAAGGGAGGTAGATCTTAAGCTCATGAAGAGCGTGTGGGGCGCCCATGTGAGGACCGGAGAGGAGGACGACCCCTCGGAGGAATGTGTATGTGAACCCCCTCGAGCGTGCCTATGTTGCCATCGTTCACCGGAGATGGTTGAACAAGACCTTCTATATGCCTACCAAGGGCTGAAGGACACTACCACGGGGGAAGAGTCGGTGGAGGACCACCTCCCGACGTCTATTACTCAGGGGGCAAGCAACTTACACTCTGACGAGGACATGGAGGACAAGATCAAGCTATTGGACCCGCGGGTACAGAAGCTTATAAGGACCTATCTGGAGGTGTTCGGAGAACTACCCCCTCCAGCCTCATGTGACAAGCTGGTACAGATGGACCTCAAGCTGAAACCCGAGTTCGTGGGTCACAAGATCCGGAGGAGACCCTATCCAGCTCCTAAAGACCAGGCCGACGAGATTGAGCAACAGATACAAGAATGTATCGACGCTGGCCTAGTCCTGGAGTACAAGGACGGGGACTACCCCCTACACTGCAGCCCCTGTTTCCTGGTGGCTAAACCTGGGTCTACAGCCAAACGGCTGGTAGTGGACTACGGAGAGCTGAACAAGAAGACGCTGAACCACTCAGGGTCCATTCCCAATATGGAGTCGACCCTGGAGAAGATAGCCTCCTGTCGCTACAAGACCAAAATGGACAAGAGGAGCGGATTCTGGCAAGTGGACCTGACGCCCAACGCACAGGAACTACTGGCCTTCATCACCCCTCAGGGGAGGGTGTTCAAGTGGAAGGTCATGCCGTTTGGCGTGGCTAACGCACCCGCTCTATTGCAAGAGCTGATGAAGAAGATCTTGTCCATCCTACGAAGGAGACCTAAGGTGCAGGAGCTCATATCCCGTGGTGCCCAGATGGAGGCACACATCGACGATGTATGCCTCGGGACCAATACCCAGGAGGATCACCTAATCCTCTTGGGTGAGTTCCTTGCGGTCTGCCAGGAGAACGACACACGACTCAAGCTGGAGAAGTATGAGTTCATGCAGGAGACCATGCAGTACCTGGAGTTTGATGTTGGCTATGGGTGGTGGACCCCAGCGGCCTCTAAGGCCAAACCCCTGATGGATGCCAAGGTACGACACGAAGACCCCAAGAAAGGACTTCATGATGTACGCAGTTTCATTGGGGCGTGCAACTTGTATCGCCGCCACATCAAAAACTTCACCTACACCAGTGCCGTTCTGACGGACTTGATCAAGAAGAGTACTACTTGGCGCTGGGGCCCACAAGAGCAACAAGTGTTTGACGAGCTCAAAGACGAGGTAGCCAACGCTAAGTGCTTGGGCGTGCCTAGGGCACAAGGGGAGATTCTCCTGGTGACCGACGCCAGCAATGTGGGCGGTGGTGGAACGTTGTTCCAATGGCAAGCACTAGAGAAGGAGGAGTTCGACTCGGCCACTTCCCAATGGGGGACGGAAGGTCTCAACCGAGATGGAACCCTCAAGCACAGCTACCCTGACAACAAGTGGGTCCTAGTACCTCTGGGCCACTGGAACTGGAAGTGGAACCAGGCCAGGGGGAACTACTCCACCTATGAGCAGGAATTGCTCGCGGGTATGCTGGTGCTATCCTCACAAGCACGACTGTTCGGGAGTAACCCTGTGGTCTGGCTGTGCGACCAAGAACCGGTCCGCAGTTTCCAGAAGGGTCCCCCGACTGAAAGGGCCAAGCTACGGCGCTGGTGGACCTACCTCAGTCAACTACGGCTGACGGTGCACCATATCCAGGGAGTGAAGAACGAGTGTGCCGACTACATCAGCCGCAACAACTTCAACGCCCTGATTGGTGCCCGGTCTGAAGCGCTGGCTAAGGAGGCGTTCAGCCGTATGGACGTCCACTTGGACCTCAACATGACGATGATACGCCCCCTGGATGGACTCCAACAATCGGAGTACCTGAAGGAGTTCGGGGATATCTACAAGCGCCTGGAGAAACGCCTTGAACCCCTCCTGGTCAACCAAGACCAGTGGAAGAGGGACAAGAGCTACCTCTGGCACGAGGACCGCATCGTGGTGCCTAGTGACAGAGTCCCAGCGCTGCTGAAGTGGACCCATGAGTCCAGCGGTCATGTGGGTGCTGACCGTACCCTGAGGCTGTTCAAGCAGTGGTTCCACACTACGTGGACTGAGGACCAACTGCGGAAAACCCTCCAGCCTATCGTGGACAAGTGCCCGTGCAGGTCCTGTAAACCAGGGGATATCAGGGACAGAGGTCTCTACTCGACCCTGCCCATCCCTTATGTGCTAACAGTGTTCTCTACGTGGACTACACGGAGATGCCGAAGTTCGGGGGCTATGACTTCGCCCTCGTGGTAACCTGTGGGTTGACCAGGTTTACCAGGGTGTTCCCATGTACCAAGCACATTACCGGGGAGGAGACTATCAAGATACTCCTGGAGGAGTGGTTTTGTGTCTATGGGGCGCCCAAGCAGATCAACTCCGATGAGGACGTACGAGTACGCTCAGATACTGGTTGGTACAAGAGGGTCCTGAGATCCCTCAATGTCCAGGTGTCTACGGGGATTCCCTACTCGCACACGAGCAACCCCCTATGTGAGCGACAGATCCGTGTCCTGAAGGAGAATGTACGGATATGGTGCAAAACTGAACGCACCTGAGGCTGGGTGAGACTACTCCCCGTCATATCCTTGATGATGAACTCCCAAGAGAGTTCAGCTACTGGCTACTCGTCCCATGAGCTATTCCTAGGGCGCCCGGCATGGTTCCTACATGCCCCCTATCCAGAGGACACCCATTCTTCTGTGGGTGAATGGGTCCAAGAGCAACAAACGAAGGTGGACAACCCCAAGGCTATGCTCCAGAGAGTGAGGGAGCGTCAGTGGAACAAGAAGAACAAGCACCGAGTACCGGCCACCTACCAAGAGGAGAAATGGGTGCTGGTGCACCACAGTCGTCTACCCGCCTGGCCACGCTCTACCAGCGATGACCCATACTTCGGGCCGTACAAGATTCTATCAGTGGATGGACACCGTATCACCGTGCGGTGTTCTCCCCGTCTAGGGGGGACCCTGGTGTGCGCTGCTCAACACCTGAAGCGCTACTATGATCCTGAAGACCTCTGTGGGGAGGAGTGGGAGCTGAACGACGAGGAAATCGCCGCTCTGGACCTACAAGGGGCTGCCAGCCCTATGGAAGTTGAAGGTGAACTCCCCGACATGAACGCCGACGAGATGGCTAAGGAGGGCTTCTACCTGGTGAAGTCTGTCCTACGCCACCGCTATCGCCAGGGTTGGCGCTTCCTCACCCTCTGGGAAGGGTTTGGAGTCGAAGAGGCCACCTGGGAGCACTTCTCTGCGTTTGTTCTACCTGGGGGACGCCTAAACTCAGTTCTGGTTGACTACTTGTCCCAGAACAACCTTGGTGAGTTGCTGAGGCTCGCTGAGACGCTTGCCTCCAAGACTAAAGCTAGGGACTGAACCTTACCCTTACCTGCCAAAGCGTATGTGTGAGTGTGCTATTCCTAAGGTCCTGAGAGCAAGCCGCAGAAGTGGTGTCCTAATTATACCCAAGTCTGCACACTTGCTAAACCTGGAGGGTTGGCTTATTGATGCCACGGGGTACGCCCCGGGTCTCCCCTCCCCTAAGCGCCCAATTTCTGTGCTGGCGCAAAACCTTTGGGGAATACCCAGCGTACTAATCCAGGTATTGTTTTCCCTACCTATCTGTCTACTACAGGGAGGGGTGGCCAAAAGCTATGAAGGCATGAAAACGCCGTTTTGCTAAGTGGCCAAAACACTGACCTAACCACTGCCACAGCCCACCAACCCTGCTAAAGTTGCAGGAAACGGGTGGGACAGTGACACACGCACTACAGGTCCTACACACCCTACAGTGGCACCATCCTGGTGGGCGAGCACTGCTGCAACTTGCTCAAGCCCCCACTCAGGACTACCACTCCTACACGCACACTCTACTGGGTGTTGTTGAAGAATATGTCGTGGGTCCTAACGACCCTCCTGTGAAGAAGACAAGAGAACACAGCACTGCTAAGCAACTGTGGCCTAACAGGGAACGCCACAACGTGTTTCCCATTGCTAGGGCTTGGAGGGAAGAGGTGCTCTTTTTGCGTGCACGGTGCAGATGTCGATGGAGTCGGACTCCCTGCTCTGCCACAGGCAGAGGCGGAGTTACTTGTTTGTGTGATCTGCGCCCTTGTTTAGCAGGGCATGAAAAAAATGGTATGCTGCTGCACCAATCACCCTACCTGCCCACCTGTAAAGCAAAGGCAAATGAAGGGGTGTTTGCGGCGGAGGAACCAAGCCACACTCCCCGTATTATACGGTTCTCAGTGTGACCTATAATACCTTGTCCGCAAACGCGCTGAAGGATCAGCTCCCCTGTCAAGCAAGCAAGCGTTAAGGGACTCCTCAGGTTCTCTTACAGAACGTACCGAGGAGCCCCTGGGTAGCCTAAACAAGGTTTACCGTGCGCACTTCGCGTGGCCTACCCTTTAATGCGTGTGTGAATGCGCGAGCATGCACGAGTGTTTCGGGCAAACCTGCCCATCTCAACCTCAATCACGAACTCCACCAGGGGGTGGCCCCTCCTGGGCTTACTCACCTTACCTACCGCTGGAGAGTGAAGCAAGGTGAGGCGGAAAACGAAGCGCAAGCGAAATCGTCGCTATGCATCGGTGTGTATGTTCTAATCAGTGCAACATAAAGGGAGGTTGGTGCTGTAAGAGCAGTTGTCATAGTTGTCCCGCGTTGCATCGCAGGGCAGGACCGGTAGCCCCCCGTGACAACCACTCCCTGGCCGAAGGCCATCTGTTTTTCCCTAATCTCACCTCTAATCATCTGCAATCTTTCTAATCTAGCCCTCTATCGTTTGTTAGCGCTGCTACAAGACTCGTTCACGGAGACACGAGACGAGCAATGTGTATGCGGCATACGAGACGAGCATACCTGTAGTTTATACCTGATTCATTGAAGTCTTTTCGTTGATTTTCGAATTCTTGAATTTTTGATACTTCTATTAGTGTAGGTGGAATCTGTATGTTTATTTATTAATGTGTGTCTCGTCATTTTCAAGACTACGTGAGACATACGTTTATAATGCCATTATTTCTGCATTTTCCGGCGCTTCGCTAGGAGCCGCTCCTGCGCGCCGCCTTTTTATGCGTAGGAATTTCTTGATTTCAAAAATCTAGAGATGACTATAATTTTTATAAAAATGTGCTTTTGATGCACAATTGGATTCTGCTCAGGTGTGTTGTCTTAGAAAAATTCTAGGCCGTCATTTGACGGATTTTGGTGTCGTCGCTTCGCTTTTGCGTGGATTCGTCCATAATTCTCCCATTCCTGCCTCTGCAGATACCCACGCGCAGCCAAGCTGAGTAGGCCGTGTTCGGGCCGAAACGCAGCAGCCTGGAGAGACTGAGCAGAACCCAAGACCCCACCAAGGGGCAATTTAATTTTTTTACGACTCCCTTCGCCCTAAGACAGGTCACAGATCGCCAGCAGGTTTACGAGAACCCATGCGAGTGTGTATATTGTGTCTTGCGTTGGGTTTGTGTCGCGCTGCGTCTTGGAGTGAGGGATGCACATGCACATGTTTTGGCATGCTCCCAAACTAACCCAACCAAGCCACAGGAGCCCCGGCAGCGCCATGAGCGCTGAGTCTTCTGTAGGAAATGTTACAAACAGAGCAGCAAAAGAGCGCCAGCCATGGTGAGCGCCCATTTTTCTGTGTGAGGGAAACTATAGGTATTTTAAAGTAGATGTGGAAACCAAGGAAAGGCCAAGAAAAAATCCCTTTTTCCTAAATTGCGACAGTGGTGGCCACCACAGCACAAGGGGGGAGTAAGAAAAAGGGCTTTTCCAATGCTTTGAGGCATACTCTAGTTGTATTAGGGATGCACTGAGGATCCAGGCATTTCTATCTTAGTATTGGCCCCACCAAAAGTGGTGATAACACATTTTGACCTATGGAACCAAACACCCAATCAGGATATGGAGTGGACCCCTTAATCCCCTTTCAATGTGAGGCAAATCATCTTTTCCTGAGTTGACTGAGTACTGACATATCCAGGGCAGAGCCTATGAATTTATCTATGTTTTTCCATGAATTCTTAGCTATCCTAGTGGTATGCACCCTAGGGTGCTGGGCACCTCTTTTTGAGAGGTCCTGGGTTCAATTCCTGGTCAGCCTAGCTAAGTAGGAAGATCCCATGTGACATGGCAGTGACCTCATCGCCACATGCCCTGCCACCTCAGCACATATGGGACCCAAAACAAAGAGTGCACATCTCCTGAGATGGCACTATGGAGAGAGAGTGACCATGGGGCAGTTTTCCAACTCTTTTCCAAAACATTTCAGCTATCTTTGTGAATATGCATTCCGATTTGACCTGAGTTGCAGTTTCTGTGAATATCCTTTCATCTTTCACTGTTTACACTGCAGCCCTTCATGCTTTGATCCTGATTCTCTTCTCCTTGCACACCTCTGGCTTGGGCTATCCTGGATTTACTGTATTTCAGCAAACAAAAGCTTTTCATCTCCAAAAACAAGCAGCAGGAAACCCTACACCAGCAGCAAGCAGCAGGAGAGACAAAAACACAGTGTTGAAACCACTATAAACTTTTCTCTATATTAATTTTGTTTTATCGATTCATGTTTTTCCTTTGGAGAACCAAGACTGCTCATTGGAATGCTCAGTGATTTGGAAGCCTTCTATTGATTTGCCTGCCGATCCTGCTCATTTGATTACCAAAAAGGTTTGAAAATACTTGGGGAAGATTAACACAGGGATCGCAAGGCCTCGCAATCCGAAAATCATATTTTTGGCGAAATGGAGCTATTTACCCACCTTTTTGATTGCGAGGCCTGGCAATACACTCGATTGGAATGTTTAAAAGGACCCCGTTTCACCAATATGTGTTTGCTGTTCAGTGCAGCTATCAATGTAAATAGGTGTATTTCTGAATATGCATTCTTAAAATGGGGGTAAAATAGCCAAATTACCCAGTTTGGAATGCGAGGCCTCACATTCCGATTCAGAGTGTGGGTGATTCAAGGGAGTTACCTATTTTTTTTAATTTGTATTGCGCGGCCTCTCAATACGAGTTGAAAATGGTATCATTTACCTACCTTCTTCAGTCACTGAGCATGAAAAGGCTTAAAAAACATGATGAAAAAAAGTTCTGAGGTACGAAAGCAAAAATTAGGGTATCTAACTCAAAATACCCCAGATTTTGGGCCTCTACCAGAAAAATATAGGTAATTTGCCAAAACCACCATATGCTTTTTTGGGCCGAAAACAATATTTTTTGGGGGTAACTGGACCAAAAAGCTGACTGCTTCAATTTTCTCTGGGCAAAAAGCAGGTAAATGAGGCAAATTACCTAGTCAAAATTTGCAGACACCCCGGTACAAAAGTGTACCAGTTTCCGCCGCCTAAGCTCAATTCAGCTATATGCCATGTTGACGTGCCCGAATGATGCATTGTTTCTATACTCCAGCTTTCGGGCGTTTTCCTACTTTTGGGTATTTTTGTGTACTCTAAATATTCATGTGCCAAAAATACCTAGAGTTAGTGTCTTAACCCAAAGCCCTGTGCTATTGCAACTTGAACGCATGGTCAACTTGCATGTATTTGCCCCATGTCTAACTCTCTTGGGATCCAACGACAAAAAATGGTGAAGGAGAACGTTTCGGGGCATTTTGTATGATATAGCCCAAGAGGTCTCCCAGGTATGTCTCCCGCGGATTTCAGACCCGGGTGCCCATGCATCCGTTGTTCAAACAGACAGGGAGAAAGAGTTCATCAATGCGCCTGGAATAGGCTATGCGCCGCTTCGGGCTCCGCATTGAATGTCGACTTCACGAGGTCATTCATTTAGTGCACAAAATACATATCTGCATTTTTGTGTCCTATTTTGTCTGTCAGGGTAAAAATAGCTAGAGAGCAGGAAAACATCAGGCATTGTGCATCCATTGAACATTGAGTCTTGTCTTAATCATGCATGTTGAGGTTTTTTTCAGTCTCACAACCTACAGTGAGCCAATGAATCAAAATTTTTTCCCCAGTTTCGTCATTTGTTTGTGTTTTTTGTCAAAATCCGCCACTTTTCAATTCTTAAAACTCCATGTAGCATGCGAGTTGGAACCAGACTCTGGGCCATCATCAAGTACAGGACACAAGGTGCGAAAGACATATCACTGCATCACACAGACCCGAAGTGCAGTGTGGCGACGATCCTGCTTGCATGTTGCCGAGAGAACAGTGTGATTGATTGAATAGGCCTTAGCTTGCAAAATCAGCATCAGCAGTTTCAGCGAACCAGATATGCGTGAGATGCAAACATAAAGAAGTGAATGTAACCATAGGTGGTCAGTGGCAGCGCCAAAACTTCCTCAGAATGATGCCACGATTCACAATAGTGATAAGACCAACAGACAGCGTTTGGGCGTACACTGGAATCCAATGGCCAGTCGATCAGCTGACGAGGTCTCAAGCAAGTGGCAAAGCAATTCAGCAAACGGTCAGGAGCTGTATCCGCTGAAGTCAGAGCATCTGTTTTCGATGCGCCACAGCGAAGCACTCCAGGGGCGTGGACGTGAGGACATCTGCTTGTGTCAATGTTACCCCAAACGGTGCGATAAGATGCGGCCGAGAAATCACTGGCAAGGAGAAATTCAATTGAACGTAAGATGCAAACCTCAGGCCGCATGTGTTATTGAATGTAGACCAAGGAGAAAATCCATGCGATAGCCGCAGCTTCAAACACTTGCCAAAGTGAGCATAATCCTGAGTGTGAGGCAATTTATGTGATCCCAGACGGTTCACAGCTGGAAATGAACTTGGGCTGATGTCGATCCTGTGGTTTGAGAGCCATGACAGCGCAAAAGCGAGTGGGGGAGACCCCGAGCATATTACCGGATTCTGAATAAAAATTGAAGTGACGAGGGCTGTCCAATTATGGCGTAATTCCCTAAGCAAGAGTATTGGGTTGAGAGTGAAATTGAGATGCATGAATAGTGTCTGAACATACAGCGTGGGTGACGCTGTTGATGGGGGGGGTCCGGTACACAGGCAATTGTGGGGTGAGGGAGGCAGTGTGTGCTGGGCATTAAAATTCAACATGTGCAGGTGGTGCGTGTCGAACTGTATGGACAGCAGCCTTAGTTTTCGTAGAAACACAACCCATGCCCTGCCCCACGCATCCCTTTGGCCATATGTTTATGTACAGGGCTGATCTCTACATCGGTCAGCCCGGGCCTTTGGCAAAAGACATGGGTGGGAGGTGACAGGGGCCGCCGTCCCGCAGCCTCTGCCCGTCAGCGCCCCCTCCTACGCCAGCGCTGGCTATGCCCCGCGTCCTTCACCTTCGTGCAGTTTGGAGGGTGCTCACCACCACATTTGACGTGGGAAATGTAACACGGGACGGGGGAGAAGGGTGGGGGGTGTCCTTTCAAAGGGATGCAATGTCCGCGCCTGCCCCGTGGTCGTCATTGCCTTCTGTCAAGTCTGCCAGTGCTCGGCGTATCTCAGTTCGTATCTCCATTCAAAGACGGGGGGGGATTAGGGGGCGTGGTGGGTGGGAGGGGTCATCACATAGACAAGCGATCAATCAACTCGTTGCAACAGCAAACACCAGAAGGCACAAACTGGGTCAACGCACACCGAAAATGGAGATTCTGTGGCAGAGGGCGCAATTCGGCACCCAAAACCAATGACACGGCCCTTTCAGCAAGTCACGAAAGGTAAGTGTGGTACCGTCCCAGGGGGACCGCTTTGAGGCGCCGGAGGCGCCAGAGAAAATTCTTGACCCAAACGAACTGGCGCCGGAGACAATTCTTGATTGGCCGAAGACGCAGCAGAAAAAGTTGTTGAAACGAGCCCCGGGGAGAGGGAGGGGGGAAGGGGGTGGGGGGTAAGTGGGTGTTACACGTCAATGGTGCGCAGCACCTCCAGAGGCATCGTACGCTTTGGGGGGCAACGAAGAGTGGCCTGGCACTGTGTGCCCTGAGGAGGGACAGCGGGGGCGGGTGCCGCAAGGGAGAGGCCCTGCGCACCCGGGGCCCCGCCGCTCACCAGGTGCTGCCCCCGCCCCCCCCGCCGCTGAAGCCCCCGCCGCCGAAGCTGCTGCTGCCGCCGCCGCCGCCGCCGCTGCCGCTGCTGGCGTTCCACGCGCGGGCCATCTCTTGGCTGTGGGTCACGGCGTCGGAGAACGAGGGCAGCGCGGCGACCCACGAGCCCGCGCCGCGGGCGGCGTCGGTGTAGTACAGCGCGGGGTACACGTAGGCCCAGTCCCGGTGCCGGGCCCGGTAGAGCTGCCGCGCCCGGGCGTCCGCGTCCGTGCACCGCCGGTGGGTCGCCGCGCGCGCCCCCGCGCGCCGCTCCAGGCGCCGCAAGTACCACGCGAGCCGCGCCGTGTACGTCCGCTCCGGGTCGGCCGCGGGCGCCTCCGGGTCGTCGCCATCGGCGTCCCAGACGGCGGCGCGGCACAGGGGGCACGTGGGGGCCGCGGCCGTCTGCATCCACTCGTCGATGCAGTCCTTGTGGAAGCGGTGGCCGCAAGGCAGGCGCTGCACCGCGGCGCCGCTGAGCAGCGGGCCCTCCTCCGCCGCCGCCGCGTCCGGGGCCGCGAAGTCGTCGAGGCAGATGGGGCACAGGCGCTGCTCGTACGCCGCGCCGTCGTCGCGCGCGCTCAGGCCCTCGACCTCCCGCTGGATGCGCCGCAGCGCCGCGGCGTCGGGGTCGTCGCGCGGGGCCCGGACGGCCGCGCACCGGTGCCAGACGGCCGTCACGGCGTCGGCGGCGAGGGCGAGGGGCAGCAGGAGGAGCTTGAGGAGGCCGATGCCGACGCAGTAGAGCCAGGGCCAGAACGCGAAGGAGACGAAGATGGCCACGAAGATGTACAGGGCCCAGGGGGTGTCCTCGATGGCCTTGCCCTCGAGCGCGTCCTTCAGCACCAGCAGGCCCCCCGTGACGCCGCCGTCGAAGTCGCCCCGGCGGAGGTACTCCTTCATCCGCTCCGTGATGACGGTGGCCTTGGAGTCCGGGACGGCCGCCTGCGCGCCCGCAGCGGTGCGCAGGTACACGACGCGGTCCCCTTTGCTGACCAGGAGCACGATCTGAGGCAGTGACGGGGCGAGGCGTGCCGGCGCCCCTGATCCTCAGCCCTACTGCCGCCGCTGAGGGGTACAGGTGTTGGATGCCATTGCACCCATCATCATCAGCCAGCAGCAGGACCAGCAACAGTAGCACCACCTCCAAAGCACGAATCATCAGCACTCACGTCCACGGGGGGGGGGGGGGGGGGCGACTACAACCGGTCCTGATGCGACACCCCCCCCCCAGCTATCTGGTCACGTCATCATCAAAGACAATAAAATCAGCAGCATCAGAATCATCACCATCATTGTCATTCTCATTATCATTGTCAGCAGTCTGTACGGCTGGACCGTTGTCCATTCGGGAGTCGCTTGAAGGGAGGGGGGTACCCCGCTCCCTCTCAAGACTCCGGCCCTGACTCTACCCCAAAGGCATTGCACCCTCCCAACACCAGTCCCAACCGCATTTCCAACCGCCAATAACGCCCCCCCCCCCCAACCGCTTCCACAGTCCGTATCCGCTCTGTAGCTGGTCTGAAATTTCCACGTCATCTGCTCATCAGCAGCAGCAGCAGCATTATCATTCGTATCAGATTCAAATGCCATCATCACCATCAGCGTCACCATCGAGAGCAGCAGCAGCTTCTCCTCCTTCGTCCGCTTCCTCCTCCTCCTCCTCGCCCTCATCATCACCACGACCAACACCAGCGGCACCACCATCACCACCATCACCACCACTACCACCACTTCACCCAGCAAGGCACAGGCTGCAAAGCAACAACAGTCAGAACAAAAAGCTCTTTACTGACATTGCCATAGGCATGTCGGTGTCGGTGCCCTTGACCCTCAGCCACACTGTCCCCACTGAGGGATACTGATGTTGCATGCGATTGTCAACATTACCATCATGAATATCGGCATCATCCACATAATCTGCAAAATCATCATCAGCAGCAGCATTACCACTAGTACAGGGGGGGGGGACGAATTTGGCAGGGGACAATTTCGGGAGGGGAACAATTCGCCACCTCCAAGAATCCTGAAGCTTGCTGCCATCTCCTTCTGGGCTCTGATGGTCCCTGACATTTCCTGGTGGGCTCTGGATGGTCTCTCCAAAAGACACACACACACACACACACACACACACACACAGAGAGAGAGAGAGAGAGAGAGAGAGCAATGGTCGGTTCCCATTGACTGAAGGCCCAAGTGCAATGATGTGTGTTCCTCAAAAAAGCTGCATTCCACTGTGTACAGCTTCATACAGCCCCATATCTACAGACCAAAGCCAGCCATGCATCAAATAGGGACAAAGTCAAGTGGACCATCGCACTGGTGGCACCTCTCTGGCTTCAGAGGCTGACCACGGCGCCCCTGTGCGCAAGTAGTGGGGCAGGGATAGAATTAGTGCAGCTAAAAATGAGAAAACAATGTGCAGTGAGGGGGGGAGGGGAGGGGGGGGGGGGGCGACCGTCCTCCCCACCGTTTTCCGTTTCCAGGCACAGCGCAGGGCACACCCCGTCATCGCAGCCGACGTTGCCCACGCCCCATCGGTCCCCCAGGGCCGTCGCGAAGGCCTTGGCGCGGGCGAGGGCCGTGTGGTACGGCTCGAACTGCGGGTCCATGCGGTCCAGCACGGCCACCGCGACCTGATACCCGCGGTCCTCCCCCTGGCACTTGTGGCGGCACTCCTTCTCGATGGTCTGGACGATGGCCTGGGCCTGGTCCCGGGCCGCCGGGGACAGGGCGGCGTCGGGGTCGCACACCCACCCGCCCTGGGCCCGCCCGCACCGGTCGGGGTCCGTCATCGGGTTGGGGTACGCCGCGGGGCTGAAGGCCTCGCCCGCGGCCAAGAGAAGGCCGCAGAGCAGCAGACACAGGGACAGCGTGTGCATGGGCACGGGCTGTGCGGGCAAAGGGCATGCGAGCAAAGGGCATGGGGGGGATCGCCAAAGGGTCGCGTGGGGGGGAGAAAGGATTGCGGGGGGCGTACCCCCAGGCTGTACCCCCCCCCCCCTTGTAATAGCTACGCAAAAGTCCCAAATTAATACGTTCCCTACGCCTACTGTAGCTTGGACAAGGCGACAGATGCCCAGGTTCATTAAGAGGGGATTGCATGGTGAGCTGGTGCCAGAAAGGGGAGTATAATGCACGAATGTCCCTAAAATCAGAGGTATGTGGGTTCACTCAATGGGCAAACACTCACAATGAATGTGCCCTATGTGACTGGCAAATTTGTCGCCAAACCCATGTCTTATGTGGCTAAACTACAACCGAACTTCGCTTTTTGAGCTGCCAAGGGTGAAGAACTGCATCAGCAGGTTGTGTACCGGCTGGGCGCGGCTGGGCGGGCACAGGTCACCAAAGCAGGGCGCCCCCCCAATGCAGAGCAAAAAGGGGAAGGGGGCGACCATACGCTCAATCATATATTCGGGCGGGAACGGACGACGGTTGGGCGGGAACCGGCGGCGGCTGGAGGGTAACTGACGGGGGTTGAGCACTTGATTTGGGCGCTCTGTAAGGCCGCTGGCTGGCGCCAAAAAACTGTCCCTCACGTTTGGCTGCTCCATCCCCAGCAGCATGCCCCCTGCATGAGGGATGGGCTACAATAAAGTGCATGACAGCCCGGGCCTGGGCGGACGACGGGCGCGCGGGCCTCCCTCCCGCTGCCTGTGCCCATACCCAGACCACGCCAACGGGCAGACACATACCACCCGTTTGGAAGGTCTTGGAAGGGAAGCTACGAGGCTGTTTCTGTTGGTCCAGGCCTGGCAAAGCCCTGGCACCAGAGGCTCTCGGAATTGAGGCTCAGGGGAAGTTCTTGCACTGCGTGGGCACTGCGTGGGCAGAGGCTGGGATACTCACCCAAGTAATACGGTTGGTGGTGACCGTATTACTTCCTCAGGATCCATTTCAGAAAAATGAACAATCCAAAAATATTTGATTTATCATTATTTATGGAAGCACGTGTCCTTTATAGGAAACCAAGGGCACAGGATCAATGTTTTACCACCAAAAGGTAGCTACGGTGCGAGTATTTGCCGACACCCAAAACTTCGCACTGCGTGCACGGCATTCCTTCAGAGCTGTCCAATGCTGCGACTGTCCCGCAAGGCAACATGGTAGCGGACGTGACCCCTAATCTGGTACCAGTAAAGGCAGCGGGAACTGCCACGCCTGTAGGCATCCCAGTGTGCTACTGGAAGGGAAGCTAAGAGCTATGCTGCCATTGGGGCAAAGCCATCATGCACGTGGTCCACAGTGGGGACGGACAAGGCGCACTCGAAATCCCAACCGCACCCTCTGGCGCTGGGCCCACATACCCTCCACTGCAGTCCCTTGGGAGAAGGAGGAACAATGAATGCAAAGCTCCGCGTTTCGCTGTCGGCAATGGTTTGATGTTGGGGCATTACTCCCATTGCCTCCGGCAAGGGACCTCAAACAGGGATGGGGAGCAAGTAGGGATATGGGGCATTATGGGGGCTCGGCTGTGTTATTGATTCCCCGGAAATCAAAATGATTTTCTTCCAACAAAATCTCTTTTGCAAAAATCAAAACCATACAACCACAGGGACATCGGTCAAAAGGTATAAAGAAATCCGAAAACATGCTGCATATTTGAGCACAGTGGGTGGTCAAAAGATAAAAAAAAAGGCCTTGGATTTCTCTTCTTTGAACTGTTCGCAGGGACAAACCGCATCAGCAGGATTTGCACCCGTCCTTTTGGGGAACCTCTACCAACCCACCCCAGAACCCAATGGCAAAAACCGGATAAACGCACACAATGAGAGCGGAAAATCTTGGAAAACGGCCGAAAATAATAAAACTGTCGCCGTCCATAAGTGGCCGAACGGCCGGAAATCACAAAAATGCAGTCGACCAAGAAGTTGCTAAAATGGACAGCCGTCCGAAAATGGCGAAAACGGCAGAAAATGAGTAGAATACAAAATGGCCAAGATGGTGAAAACCATAAAAATACAGCCGTCCGAAAATCGCCATATCAGCCAGAACCAATAAAAATACAGCGAGTCAGAAATGGCCCAACTGAAAACAATACGATGCAGTTGCCTGGAAATGGGCAAAACGGCAGGACGTGGCGAAAACAGTCGAAAGAACAACCGGCGGCAACTGGCCAAATACGTAGGTGCCGCTGGAAAGAGAGTTGGCCTAAAACCAACAAAATCCTCATCACTGGGCTTGCTGATCATGGGTACCCAAACCCAGGACCCCCCGCCATTGGGTAGGGGGTCAACACAGAAGAGATAAGGTCCATGGGACCTGCGTCCGGATCAGCGTAGCCCACCAACAACGGCACCCCCCTTTGGAAACGATCCTCCTTTTGGCTACGGAAAAATCCCAAATTAATACGCAGGGGGGGGGGGGTCTGAGGGGGGGGGGGAGGGGGGTTTGGCTGGGACACACCGTCCTCCTTGGGTCCCCCTATGGTCCCCGCCGAAGGTGGGCCTAAATATTCTTACGCTGAAATGCTCTTGGCACCGAAATTTTGGCTGTGAGCCTCAAACGTTGAAAGGGGAGGAAGGGCGGGGGGTCTAGGGGGGGGGGGTGAGAGGGGGCCTACCCCCCCCCTCCTCCTACGGTGCAGTCCATTGGATGAGATGTTGCGACGGCCATGGCAAGTGCTGTCTGGCGGAAGCTGTCGCACCGCGTGCGCACCGCGTCCGCGCCGTGGCAACTACTTCGCAGGGGAACACCGGTGCCCCATCCCAAGACGCACCCACCCAAGCGGCACATACAACCCCAAAAAACCTTCGTTGCAAGCACACCACCAGTCGTCCCGGGGGTTGTTGTATGATTGCCAATCACTCCCAGAGGCTTCCGGGTAGTTTTGGTTCTTCCCTGGAGGCCTCTGGGCGGGAGGAAAATTGCTTTGCGGGGGGGGGGGGGGATGGCGCGGAAGCCCATGTGCCCAACCCCCCCCTCCCCCTCCTTGGAGGTCGCGTAGTTCAGCGGTCATGCACGTGACGCCTGAACTAGAGGTGCGTGGTTCGACTCCCGGTGGGGTCGGAACGCAGTGTCCTAGGCGCTAGGGTGTCTGTGACCCCGCGAGCCGGAAGGGATGCTGCGAGGGACAGGTAGGGATCACGGTTACACTGGAGTTCGGAGAGCGCCCTAGCACTTTACCTTTACCTTTACCATCCCCCTCCTTGGTCGTCGTGCCGGGAGGGGGGTTTGGGCTGGGGCTGCCCTACCTGCCGTGCCGGGGGGGGGGGGGGGGTCCGACCCCAACATATATGGCTCATAATGATCCCCACGTCGCGCTGATCATTTTGACTACACATATGTGGGGGGAAATGGTGTCGTGAAAAAAGGTTTCCGGGCCAAAATTTGTGTTCCGGCGCCTTTGGTGGCAACATCCCCGTCGTTACACAAAACAAAGGGCCCGGCACGGAAGCCCATTTCTGGAACCCACCCCCGCCCTTCGCTGGGCGCCCATGCCACCCCCCCCCCCCCCGCAAAGTTATTTTCGGGCCGCCCTGGGACATGGTTGAGATGGGGTTGAGACCAGGGCTATGGTTAGGGGCAAAAAAAGGGTTCGCACCGCCAACAGAAACGAATGTGCACAGGGACGCGTCATGGTCAAGACATGGGCAGGACACAAAACCACAAAAGCAGTGACTGGCGGTTGGCGGCGGTTGGCGGTTGCCGGTTGGTGGTGGTTGGCTACTGGCAGTTGGTAGCGGTTGGTGGGGGATGACAACTGGCAGTTGCTGGTTGGTGATGGTTGGCGTTTGGTGGTGGGTGGTTAGTGGCGGCTGGTGGTTGGTGGTCCTTGGGGGGTGTTCTTAAGGGCTGTCCTTTGCAAAAAAATGTTGGGGTTTTTTACGACAGCGCTGCTGCGACATTTGCGCCGAGGCACCCGGGGCACGTTCGGCAGAACACAGCGAGCATTTTGAGGACAGACAATGCGTGGGAGAATGGTTCGTGGGCCTCCCCAGGGGCGTGCTCCCTGTCATCGCGCAGCGCTACTTTACGTCGGTCGCTCCCACCCTCCCATTCTCTCTGCACATGGGACGAGCCAGTGCGGCGGCACTCTCAGGGCTGAGCGGCGGTGGCCGGGACTGGAACACGAGGCAGGGGATCGCAGCAAAGAGGTGTCACGCCAAGGCAGTGTGATACCGCGGGGAGGGGGGGGGGGCTTTTCCCGTACGGGGATTGTCCCGCAGGGGGAAATTCTCCACGCGGACTATTCCGCACCTGTCCCAAAAAATCAAGGGGGAAAGTCCGCACCTCCTAAATCATGAGTGCATTGGAAGGAAAGGGATCATGGGATTGCAGTCACCAGAAGGCAAACAGCACAACAAAGCAGCCAGCAATGATTCTGCAGATGCCTGAAGGGTCAAAGAGCTGAACTTCACCGTCTGTGTTTGCTTGGTGAGCGTCTTGTTCTTGCACTGAAGAGCACAAGTAAAACAAGACTGGGTGCTGCTCAAGGCATCGGCTGTTTGAGCGTTCAACGTGAATATTGCGCCCCTGCAGTGAAAAAATGCGGGGAGGACTCCGCAACAAATTGACACACGGAAATTTCCGCACCGCTGGTACATCATGGAGTACTGTTAGTTCACAGAGACAAGTAGCCTCCTACTTAAATCGCCCTTACTGGTTTTGCCCCCCCCCCCCCCCCCCACTGATCGGTCCTGCCCACTATCCAACGTGCAAAACCATATTGCTGATGACCCCGGAAATCGAACGCTGGGGCCCGATGTGGCGCGGTGCGGCCCCGAGGGACGAGGGATGCCCCCGACTGGCTACAACCCCCCCAAAACCCGTCCAAACCGTGCCCCTGACGCGGCTGTTCCCCGCTACAGTGCCAGCGTCAATGGCATAACCGACAGGAACCGCCCCCAACCGCTTTGGCAGCCGCCTCCAACCGCCTGTCTAACCGCCTTTGGGGTCCCTTCCCTTCTGATGCATCGGTGGTACAGTGATCGTATAGTGGTCGCAGGTGACATCGGGATTTCAATCTGACCGCACCGCGCACGGGTCACTCTTTGCCGTCGCACCAATCCCTTGGGAGACCCCCCCCCCACGCCCAATACCCAAATAAGGTGAAAAACACATAAATACTACCTCAAACATGATTTGCATACCTTAGATGGTCATTTTGTGTGGTCACGATATCAAAAAAATAAGTTTCGGAAATTTTTGAGCTGCCAAGGGTGAAGAACTGCATCAGCAGGTTGTGTACCGGCTGGGCGCGGCTGGGCGTAGGCTGGGCGCCCTGGAGGAGCCCCCCCACCCCCCCATCCAATGCATCCGTGCGCTATACATGTCCTTGAGGACGGCGGCGATCCCCAGCGTAGCGCTGGGCCACCCCGCCCCACGTCCCGAGTCGCTTTCACGGGCCCCGGGGGCACAGACATGGGCACGTGGGCCCGGACACAAACGCCGCCCACAACCGCCGATTCGACGCGGGTCTGCCCTTACGAGAGGCCGTGACCGACTCGAGGGTGGACGCTCGGCCGACCCGCGGGCCCCGTCCCGCGCCGCGCGCTCCGCACCGACAACACACGGGCACGCGGCGGTCACTTGGACGCGGCGCCGCCGCCGGCGAAATGGGCGGCGAGAGCCCCGAGGCCCCCGCTGGCCAGCGCACTCAGCCCTGTAGACAGGCAGAGGGAGAGGCACGCGTCTGCCGCGACCGTTTGTGTGTGTGTTTGTGTGGAGCGGGGCCGAGTGGAATGGGGCGGGGAGTTCCGCTGGGCACATCTGAATGGGATGGGTCGAACACAGGGCGGGGGAGGTGGCGGATCACCGGCATGGCTGTCCTTATGGGGAAAAGAAACGGGTTCGTGACGCCAACAGAGACGAATGTTCACGGGGACGCTCTCTGCTTCACGGTCAAGGCATGGGCAAGACACAAAACCGCACACAATAGTATTGAATAATGATTAGTGGCGGTTGGCGGTTGGTGGTTGGTGGCGGTTGGTGGTTGGTGGCGGTTGGTGGTTGGTGGTCCTTGGGAGCTGTCCTTGACAAAACAATTGGGGTTCTTAATGACAGCCCTGACCACCGGATTTTTATTTTTGATGGGCTCCTTTTTGCGGAAAAGCAGGAATGGGCACGGGGCTCCGGGACATCCCTTAAGAACGGCTATGCTTTTGTTTCCCTTGCCAAGCACGCACTGAGCCGTGGGGGGTTGCAGGCCAACGGCTGAGGGTTCCCGGCCAACCGCTGTCAGCTCAGCGCCAACTGCTGGGGGTTACTGTCCATTTTGTCGGTTGCCCACGAGCAGCACCGGGCCGTTGGCCGGTGTACTACCACGGGGGCCAAGTATGTCAAGAAGAGGGGGGGGGGGTTGATCTCCCTTGCCCCCACCCCCCCTTCCCGTCCAGGGTCGCCCCGTCCATGGTTGGTTCCATGGGTCTGCAGGTCCGCGTTTCCAGACCGGCGTGACGTGTACCCCTCCGTTACACCCAAGTCTTGGGCTGCAGGAATAACAGCAGGATTGGGGGATGTTGCAGGGGGGCAGGGGGGGCAGGTTGCACTGCGGCAGCAAGCAAACCAGCCACACTGAATGCAGTGCCAATCAATTTAGCAGCAGCAGCAACGGCACACTTCCAGCGTTGAATGCCTTTGCGCCGGGTCTCAGCGTTTTTGCAAGCCCCATGATGGTGGGGGTGGACAATTGTCGGACCACTTTTTTGGTGGCACGGGGCTTTCAAAAATCAGCGAACAATAGCAGCCACACGGCCTCTCCGGAAAAACAGGGTATAGCAGGGACTACACAACAACAGGGACAACTGATCTATAGCACCCATGTCCATACGGTGACAGCGACCAATGGACCCGTCCATGCCCCCCCCCCCCCCCCAAACCCCATATCCCTTGGCTGACGCGATTCGTATTGACATCCCTTGGGGGGGGATTACCTGAGCTATGCGAACCGCCTCAAAACTAAACTCGCCTAAACAATGTCTGACACACCAGCCGAGATATGCATTCACCAGTCGCCCCCCCCCCCCCACGCCTTGGCTGGTGCAATTCTTATCGACGTCCCCGCGGGGGGCGGCCCATTGTACCACAATCGAACGTCCAACCCAGGGGAGTATCAGAAGAGGGGGGGGGGGGGTCCGGGATCCAAAACGTTGTGCGGAAAATGGCCCGACAAGAGTTTCCCCGTTGTAATTTTTGGTTTTTTCCCACGATAGTCACTTTGGTCTGGAGGAGGGGGTTTGGCACAAGGCCTCGGTATCTATTTGTTTACGGCGCCTATTGGCCTCTCGCCACTGCTCATTCTGACCCTCTGTGGGTCCGAACGTGTTTTGGTTGTGTCAACAGAGCCCCCCCGGATGACTTGTCCTGTTTGACTACTCCGGAGATCGGCGGTCCTGGAGACGGGCTGTTGCCCATGCCGCTGACCAGGTGCATCCAGATGCACACTCCGAGTCCATGCGGGGATTTGCCGACTCCAGCACTGACTTGTGCGCGCTGGGGTGTGCATCTGCAGGATCATTTTCCTGACAGGGGCTTCTAACAACCACAATGATTCTTTCCCGTTTTTCCTTTCCTTGTTCTCCTTCTGCGCTCTGCACCGTTTTCGGCGAGCGCGGTCTGCCCTGTCCTGTTACCCTCCTTGGTTCGTCCCTTTCCCCCTGTCCAGTTTCTTCCCCGCCCTCTCCATTTTGTCTGCCCTGGGGGGCATTGGGTGGCGGGGGTGCGTGTTGCTGTAGGGAGGGGGTAGAGGAGGGGGCGAGGGATGGTCACTTTGGTCTGGAGGGGGGTACCCCCTCCCCCTCCGGTGTATGCCCTAGTCCAGAGTTGTCTCTTCCCACCAAAAGAGCGGTTGAACCGTTGTTGCCCAGGGCTGTGGGGGTGGAGGGGTGGCAAATGCAACCCCCCCCCCCCCCTCTCCCCACATCTGCTGATCTGACCCAACCCCTCCAAACTGCACAGTCTTGGGAATGACCGAATGCGAGGCATTGCTGGCGCCGGCGTGGGACGCACGCTGAGGGGCCGAAGCAGCACCTGCGAGCACAGGGACAAGTGGCTGACCCTCGTCCACCAGCAATGCGGTCCCCCACCGTCTGGGGACAAGCGATGTAGCCCCCCTCCCCAAAGCCCAATCAACTGCGCACACCCGTGATTTCGGCCAAATTTCACGACTTTGGGCCCCTGAAGAAAGTTTTGCACCCCCCTTCCCCACCACCACCACATGCATCTTCGCATTCAGCACATTCCACTGATCAATTTGATGGGCCTCATGACATTTGTTGAAACAGAAAATGTTCTGAGATTTTGGACCACTTTTGGCCTCTCAGAATAAAGATTTATCGGCTTCGGCGCCAAAAATACGTGGTTGGAGGAGGTTGTCAAAGCGGTTGGGGGCGGCTACTGTCGGCTACCAATGCTACATTTGCTTTGATTATTGTACATGAAGCAAACAAAGACGGAGTGCAGAAATGTATTCCAGCATTAGTCACGGTGTATTAGTGTCGTAAACATGTGTAATAAAAGCAAGAGATTTCTTCTATGTTTTCTTTCCGGAAATTTGCATGCTTTTTCATTATTTGTTCAGGCATGTATCAATGTAACTTTCAAATCACCGAGTTCGTGATTTCGAGATTTTGGACTTCCACAGTGGTTGTGCCAGATGAAGGGAATATTTGAAGGATAAGATCAAGGTCATTACCAAGGGTCTTATTACAATTTCAAAGTGCTTGATACTTGAAGTTCAACAGGAAGCACAAGAAGTTCAAGATCCGACAAGAATGTAGAGTGCTTTGAGTGCAAGTATACTGCCGGAGCTTTGACCGTAATGCCGGAAGCAGCGTTGCCAAGAGATGTTTGTTGATCCGTAAGCCAGGAAAAAGTGGTATGATTTCAACTTCGTTGACAGATATTCTGCTATGTAGGAGTCAAGTTTGACTCAGGTGCAAGGTGCGGTGCGGCAAATAGCAGTTGAAGACAAGCGTGCGACCCCTGCGTTGCGACACTTCAATGCGTCTGTGCTCAGTGACAACGAACGTGAGCAGCTGTGGCGCTTAATGGTTGGTGAAGGGGAAGATCGCGGGCGTTGTTGTCAAAAGCAGTGGAGTGCGGCAGAGCAAAAAGTAGAGGCGGAAGCGTACGAAGATCGAAGCCACTACTGGCGAGCAAAGGAAGCTGTAAGCAAAGCTAGTGAGCCTGGCACTTGCCGTTTGGGGGACAGTGGCTGGGCATAGGACGAGGGGGGGGGGAGGGTACCCCCCCCTTCTAATGCATCCCCCCACCCCCACCCCCGAACCTTCCCCCGATGACGAAAGGACAATGACAATATTCGGCCGGCCAACTTCGGCGGAATTCGGCGAATGTTGACCACTTTTGACCCTGCAAAAAAAAAAAGTGTCCTTGGCACCTGGAAAGGCCCTTGGGTACCTTTCTGCCACAACAGTACCCCCATCCAGTGTCAGTAAGCCCCAGCCTGGTCCCGCACATCCCGATTGCAGCACCACCCTGGGCCCCAGGCCTCAACAGCGCGTGTCATGTGGCTACCCCGGCTTTCCGGAGCGTGTCAGGGCCGAATCCACCCAAATTCGCCCCCGGCGAAAACAGAAACTATTTTCCGCGTCGCGCCCCGCGCGCGCGTTGAAAAAATGACTTCCAGCCGCTTGGCCATCCAAGTGCCATTTTGGCACCATTTGGGTGCATCGCGGGGAACACCCCGGCTTGACCCATGATTTCAAACATACAATTTCCTCCATTGCTAAGCAAGCCGAAATATACGAGGGACGGATAGATTTTGGTGGGGGGGGGGGTCTGAGGGGCCCGAGATGACCAAATGGCGATAACGAAACTCCTCTGTCCCTCTTCTGGTGTAGGGCAAATTTGGGCGCCGAAGCCGCCGAAGTGTGTCTTCTGAGGGGTAAATTTGGTTTTTTCCCACGATAGTCACTTTGGTCTGGAGGAGGGGGTTTGGCACAAGGCCTCGGTATCTATTTGTTTACGGCGCCTATTGGCCTCTCGCCACTGCTCATTCTGACCCTCTGTGGGTCCGAACGTGTTTTGGTTGTGTCAACAGAGCCCCCCGGATGACTTGTCCTGTTTGACTACTCCGGAGATCGGCGGTCCTGGAGACGGGCTGTTGCCCATGCCGCTGACCAGGTGCATCCAGATGCACACTCCGAGTCCATGCGTGGATTTGCCGACTCCGGCACTGACTTGTGCGCGCTGGGGTGTGCATCTGCAGGATCATTTTCCTGACAGGGGCTTCTAACAACCACAATGATTCTTTCCCGTTTTTCCTTTCCTTGTTCTCCTTCTGCGCTCTGCACCGTTTTCGGCGAGCGCGGTCTGCCCTGTCCTGTTACCCTCCTTGGTTCGTCCCTTTCCCCCTGTCCAGTTTCTTCCCCGCCCTCTCCATTTTGTCTGCCCTGGGGGGCATTGGGTGGCGGGGGTGCGTGTTGCTGTAGGGAGGGGGTAGAGGAGGGGGCGAGGGATGGTCACTTTGGTCTGGAGGGGGGTACCCCCTCCCCCTCCGGTGTATGCCCTAGTCCAGAGTTGTCTCTTCCCACCAAAAGAGCGGTTGAACCGTTGTTGCCCAGGGCTGTGGGGGTGGAGGGGTGGCAAATGCAACCCCCCCCCCCCCCCCTCTCCCCACATCTGCTGATCTGACCCAACCCCTCCAAACTGCACAGTCTTGGGAATGACCGAATGCGAGGCATTGCTGGCGCCGGCGTGGGACGCACGCTGAGGGGCCGAAGCAGCACCTGCGAGCACAGGGACAAGTGGCTGACCCTCGTCCACCAGCAATGCGGTCCCCCACCGTCTGGGGACAAGCGATGTAGCCCCCCTCCCCAAAGCCCAATCAACTGCGCACACCCGTGATTTCGGCCAAATTTCACGACTTTGGGCCCCTGAAGAAAGTTTTGCACCCCCCTTCCCCACCACCACCACATGCATCTTCGCATTCAGCACATTCCACTGATCAATTTGATGGGCCTCATGACATTTGTTGAAACAGAAAATGTTCTGAGATTTTGGACCACTTTTGGCCTCTCAGAATAAAGATTTATCGGCTTCGGCGCCAAAAATACGTGGTTGGAGGAGGTTGTCAAAGCGGTTGGGGGCGGCTACTGTCGGCTACCAATGCTACATTTGCTTTGATTATTGTACATGAAGCAAACAAAGACGGAGTGCAGAAATGTATTCCAGCATTAGTCACGGTGTATTAGTGTCGTAAACATGTGTAATAAAAGCAAGAGATTTCTTCTATGTTTTCTTTCCGGAAATTTGCATGCTTTTTCATTATTTGTTCAGGCATGTATCAATGTAACTTTCAAATCACCGAGTTCGTGATTTCGAGATTTTGGACTTCCACAGTGGTTGTGCCAGATGAAGGGAATATTTGAAGGATAAGATCAAGGTCATTACCAAGGGTCTTATTACAATTTCAAAGTGCTTGATACTTGAAGTTCAACAGGAAGCACAAGAAGTTCAAGATCCGACAAGAATGTAGAGTGCTTTGAGTGCAAGTATACTGCCGGAGCTTTGACCGTAATGCCGGAAGCAGCGTTGCCAAGAGATGTTTGTTGATCCGTAAGCCAGGAAAAAGTGGTATGATTTCAACTTCGTTGACAGATATTCTGCTATGTAGGAGTCAAGTTTGACTCAGGTGCAAGGTGCGGTGCGGCAAATAGCAGTTGAAGACAAGCGTGCGACCCCTGCGTTGCGACACTTCAATGCGTCTGTGCTCAGTGACAACGAACGTGAGCAGCTGTGGCGCTTAATGGTTGGTGAAGGGGAAGATCGCGGGCGTTGTTGTCAAAAGCAGTGGAGTGCGGCAGAGCAAAAAGTAGAGGCGGAAGCGTACGAAGATCGAAGCCACTACTGGCGAGCGAAGGAAGCTGTAAGCAAAGCTAGTGAGCCTGGCACTTGCCGTTTGGGGGACAGTGGCTGGGCATAGGACGAGGGGGGGGGGAGGGTACCCCCCCCTTCTAATGCATCCCCCCACCCCCACCCCCGAACCTTCCCCCGATGACGAAAGGACAATGACAATATTCGGCCGGCCAACTTCGGCGGAATTCGGCGAATGTTGACCACTTTTGACCCTGCAAAAAAAAAAGTGTCCTTGGCACCTGGAAAGGCCCTTGGGTACCTTTCTGCCACAACAGTACCCCCATCCAGTGTCAGTAAGCCCCAGCCTGGTCCCGCACATCCCGATTGCAGCACCACCCTGGGCCCCAGGCCTCAACAGCGCGTGTCATGTGGCTACCCCGGCTTTCCGGAGCGTGTCAGGGCCGAATCCACCCAAATTCGCCCCCGGCGAAAACAGAAACTATTTTCCGCGTCGCGCCCCGCGCGCGCGTTGAAAAAATGACTTCCAGCCGCTTGGCCATCCAAGTGCCATTTTGGCACCATTTGGGTGCATCGCGGGGAACACCCCGGCTTGACCCATGATTTCAAACATACAATTTCCTCCATTGCTAAGCAAGCCGAAATATACGAGGGACGAATAGATTTTGGTGGGGGGGGGGGGTCTGAGGGGCCCGAGATGACCAAATGGCGATAACGAAACTCCTCTGTCCCTCTTCTGGTGTAGGGTAAATTTGGGCGCCGAAGCCGCCGAAGTGTGTCTTCTGAGGGGCCAAAAGTGGTCCAGAATCTCGAAAAAAAAGGTTCTTCTGAAAACTGTAATCACACCGCATTGAGCAACGGAATGGGCCGAGCACGAAGATGGATGTGGTGTGTGTTAGGCCACTGAGCCTTGGATGTCAGCCGCCACTTGCCCTGGTCGGCACAGCTGTGCGCTTCTGAGGTCAAGAGCAGCGGTGAAGGTGAGGGGGCCCTGGACCTTCCAAAAGGCACTGCTGCCCCCCTTGGGACTGCGTGACGTAGTGCAGCACTTTGGGCATCAGGAGCCCGGCCAATTCCTGCAAATGAGCAGTCGCCCCTTCGCCGGCGATGGACGGAACGAGGCGGAGGATTTGCTGCAGCAGCGGCAGGTCCTGCGGAGAGGAGGGTGCGCGGGGGGCGGGGCACGTCCCGCGGCGACCTGGCCCCCCAGGCAGCCGGTGCACTAGCGCTGTGCTGTATCCCGTCCTCAGGGAAAGCACGAACTTCTGCAAACTCATCGAAAGCATTTTGTCAGGACTGTAAGTGGCGGTGCATCGGGGCCCTGTGGATACTGCGTACCATTTTCAGAGGCATTCACCGTCAATACTTTGTACCCCCCCCCCCTTACGCAAACACGGGCCAGGTTCTGGTTCCAGGACAAAAAGTGCGGAAACACGGGGTCCCCGTGTTTGGACAAGCCCGTGTTAGCGCGCGGCACGTACTGCCGAACACAAGTTGCAGGCATAGCCCAACCAATCGTTCATGACTATGAAAGAGTGTCCAACCGACCGGCATACACCCCAGAGTACAAGAGCACATGGAATTATAGCTGTGCCAACACTTTGTCACCCATATTGACCCTTCCTGCATCCTGCACAAAGCTATAAACCACGTTCTCTATTGGATCAGAACCGCAAAAACGACGGTTCAAAAAAAGGACCAAAAGTGCGGAAACACGGGGTCTCCGTGTTTGGACAAGCCCGTGTTAGCGCAAGGGGGGGGGGGTAAACTCGGGTCCCCATGTCACAATGGTGTGCCTTGTCGCAACGACTGCGAAGAACATCGTAGGAACGGCGCAAAGAATGCTCAAAATGCGTGGTGCACATGCGACTTCTGTTTGACAGGTCCCTGCTGCGATGAAGAAGGTAAAGAGAAGGCAGGAGGGCGTGAGGACTGCGACTTCACCCTCCTGAAGACCTCATGTACATGTTTCTGACAGACCTGCAACAAAGCAGGGCTTGGAAACCAGGGGCAACCACCCGGTGGAGCAGAGGTGCGGGGGGGAAACAGCGTAGGAGCAGCGTAAAAACCTTGTGGAACAGCGTAGGAAAAGCGTGGCACAGGGGGAGGAGCAGCGCTCGTGCGACAGCCGCCCCCAAGTGATCGCCTGAAACTGAGGAACTGAGGTCTAGGGGCATCCTGAGGCTCGTGCTTCCCACGCTTGGAGTTGGGGCGGGGGTTGGCAATGGAGGTTGCAAAAGCGGTTGTTGGCGGTTGAACAAGCGGCCGGACCGCAGATTCCGGCGGGTGCAAACCGGCTTTCGGGGGAGGGGGGGGGGCGTTGGAGGGCTGGAGGCGGACGGAGCCGGTTTCGCGGGGGTGGCCATCACCAGCCTCCGGCCCATTCCCTTCTAATGCATCCCTGTCCGGGTCCGCAGCCCCCCCCCACCCCCCCAGCTCCGCGAGGATCCCCCACTGGCACAGGGCGCACACCACCACGAACCACCACGAACCACCACGAACCACCACGAACCACCACGAACCACCACGAACCACCACGAACCACCACGAACCACCACGAACCTCCACGAACCACCACGAACCACCACGAACCACCACGAACCACCACGAACCACCACGAACCACCACGAACCACCACGAACCACCACGAACCACCACGAGCCACCACGAACCACCACGGGCGTCTTTCGGTGCGTGTTTCTGTGTGCACGTTGGCGGTCGCCCTGAATGCCCCATCACTGCTCCGCGCACAACCCAAGGCTTTTCTTAGCAACGGGGGAGGGGGGGGGGTTGCAGAATGAGAAGGGCGGCACCCACAGCACCTGACGTGACCTACGGGGGGCTCAGCTCCAGAGGCACGCACCCACTCACCGAGGGAGCAACACTCGAGTCGGATGGGCCGGAGCGGGCCCCCACCACCGGGATCAGCCAATACGGGGCGCTCCTCCCGGGGGACGGTGCTATCCGGATGAGGTAGAGGTACCACTGCCATACCAAGTTCCCCAGCTCAAGCCCCGTCTGGGTCAGGCAGCTTCTCTACCGGCTGGTGCCCTCTCTGGGCCTCTGAGTGCGTGTGTCTCGGCCAGACCTCTTGCCGTCCAACGCTGAATAGCGGGCTGACGGACGGTGGTAGCTGGCAATACCTGACCTGACCTGACCTGACTGAGCAACACAAGGGAGAAAATATGGGGTAAAACATACAGCCCCTCCCCCCAAACCACCACACCACCCGTCCCCCGGGGCCCCGTGACGTTTGGGCTGTCACGTGTGGTGGTGTTGGTCGGCGAGACGTCCGCACAACAGGCAGCACATGCAGCTCACAAGAGGAGAAAGAAAAGCTCCCCTGGAGCCGGAAAGCGGCCCTAGGCGCCTTTCGCAAAAAAAAAGTCTGTGAAATGGACCCCCGGGACCCCTCCCCCCCCCGTGTGACATTCCGTCGGGTTGTTGTTTCTTTACGGGGCCCTGGACAGTCCCCCGGTCTTTCCTTCGCATGTTGCGTCGCGTCGCTGCGTTCTGTCGGCCGCTGCGGCCGGTGCTCCCGCTGGTGTCGTTGCCGCGTTCGCGGAGCCCAGTGGTTGGTGTGCCGGATGTGGCGGGATGTGCCGTTTGCGCGTCAGCGGCGCCCAATAGTTGGCGTACCGCCACCCCCCCATTCCAAGGAGGCACCCACCATTTTGAAAGAAGGCACCCGCGCCCCCCCTCCCCCCCTGGCGTAGGGTAGGCGAGGCACCAAAGGCACAGGCCGGGCACACGCATACGTCCGCCATGAACTCCGCCCGCACGAAGTCCTCCGCGACCCCCACCACCCGCTTGAGGGCGGGGGACGGGGCGTACCCCTCCACTTTGTGGAGCAGCGCCACGACCTGATCGCGCCCAAACCCGAGGGCCATGTCCCGCTGCAGCTGCTCCACTTGGGCGGTCCCGTCGCGCGGCAGCGCCTCCGCGGGGCCGTCCCGGGGCCGACAGACGCCCAGCAGCTGATCCACCGTGTCCATGTTGATGTACTGGGACATGGTGTCGAGGTACGGCCCCAGGAAGGGCGCGTAGCCTGCCAGGCCGTAGCAGGACAGCACGTCCTGGACGCACACGCGCATGCGCAGCGTGAGGGGGGGCCAAAGGGACGAACGACCAGGAGGCCGGGTGTCACGGGGGGTGCAACTTCTCGGCCAACTACCCCCCACCCCCACCCCACGAAGTGTCCAGCAATTGCAAAACAGCCGATTATTGCAGATGACGTGACGAGCCTACTCCCTTTGTACAATCACTGCACATGTGCCTTGTGGGCCACAAAAAATGTAGCTCGGAATGTCCACCTTCCAGCCCCACACCAGCCAACAGCTATTCTGCTGCCACTGCCTGGGCTGAGGCAGAAGAGCATTCCACGGAATGGGGGGTGTTCCAGTGCAATTCCTGACCCTGAATCTGCGGCATGAGGCACAAGGACAGGAGGCATCAAAGAAATCCTCCCTTTTTGCTGCTTCCATTCGAGGTCTGGATGAGGAAGTGGAAGGGGGCTCTCCAACGACCGTTGTGGTGTACAGCCCCTGCCTCTGGTACTTGTTGTGGCGACACGAATGCACAGCAAACGGCAGATGACTGGAAGAAACCGCACGACTGGCGGGTGCCGTGGGCTCTACCTGTGCAGCCTTTTGAGGCACCGTAACACGTCAAGCCGGTGTACGGGCGGTTGGGGGGGCGGAGGATGCGGGGGGGCAAGCAAATCGATCAGAGCGTTCTCTTGCGACGAGCCAGGGCCCGACATTGGGGCGCAGGGCGGTAGTGTGGTCGGATCGCGTGACGCCATGGAACGCACTGTAGCAGGATGTGGGCAGCTGTGGGTCGGCGCGAGGCTTATGTTGGGCTGTGTGGACTGTGTGAGGACCGCGACCGGGTGAGAGTTATATGAGGAGACGAGCAAGACACAGCAGGTGTTGAGAAAGCCGATCGTGGGTTGGGAAAGGGGCAGGCGGGCTTTCAATCGGATGGGTGGGTCGATAGAGCCCCCTGGCTAGACCCCCCGCCCAAAAAAAGGGGCTCAACTGACGGGACCCGCAAAATCCTCTGGAGACTGGCCCCCGGGCCCCGGAGGTAACACAGACCGAAAAATTGGCAAAAAATGAGAATCAGCGCGTCGAGGGAGTTCAGAGAAGTCATCATTTGCCATGCATTTGGTAAAAAATAATTGACCATTTTTAATGCGCCAAAACTATCAGCCGAAACCAGGTTGCTTTACCCATGCCTGCCTGTTTTGCATCCTTGCTCTCGGACATAGGGCCGCGCGCGCGGCAACCGACATGCCAAACAGTCGCCGACGCGGGGCTTCCGCCAGAGAGCAGTCACCCACGCGGCCCAAGCCGTGCAGCACCAGCCTCCTACGCCAGGACGTCTGGGGGGACCGTTGCAGCCACGAACCGCACGTCTCCAGGAGCATCGACCCCCCTGCTCTCGTCCCGGACCGCACATGTCAATGCACCGCACATCTCCCGCCCCGCGCCCACCGCCCGCACGGACATCCCCCGGCACCTGCGCCATCTGCTGCACGAACTGCCGCTTGGCGCGGTCCGCGTTCGTGGCGATGTACTGCAGCGCGTTCCGCACGACCTCGTCCCAGGTCTTGGCCGGGTCCCGGGGGTCGCCCGCGCCCGCGCCGGCGCTCGCGGCGGTCGTGCAGGAGCGCCGCTTGGCCGCGGGCTCCGCCTCACCCGACAGCTCACTCGCCAGGCGTGCCTTGGCCTTGCCCGCCTGCGGCGCAGGGGCACGCGAGGATTCGCGCGCGGACGCGCTTCGGAAGACGCGGGAGTGCCCGTCACGTTGCTGGGCCGCCCCAGACCACGGGGGAGGCGGGGTGGGCAGCACACATCGAGCCATGGCTCGGTGGGCACGCTTGGGGGCACTTGGGCGGGCGGGGGGGGGGGGGGGCAGGGAAGTATTAGAAGGGGGGACGGGGGGGGGGGGGGTCTGGGACCCAAAAGCTTGTGTCCCCAAAATGCCCCGACAAGATTTCCCCAATTGTAAATTTCGGTCTTCCCCTCTACAGTCACTTTGGTCGGGGGGGGGGGTCCCGGGGGGGGGGGGGGGCGCTGACACGCAAACGGCACATCCCGCCACATTCAGCACAGCCCCGGCACACCAACTACTGGGCTCCGCGAACGCGGAAACGACACGAGCACGAGCACCGGCCGCAGCGGCCGACAGAACGCAGCGACCCGACGCAACATGCGAAGGGACGAACGGGTGACCGTCCAGGGCCCCATAAAGAAACAACAACCCGACGGAATGTCACACAGGGGGGTACCCCCCCTCCTCCTGCGGTGTACGGCCGTTCTAATACATCCCTGGGGGGGAGGGGAGTGAGGCATTACGGAGTGGCAGCCCCAGGCGAGGGGCGGTTAGCATGACGCCTGGTTGTATTGCGGTCTGCAGCGGGCGGCGCCCAGTGGCCTCTCGCCAGTCCCCCTTGCCCTTTCCTTGGACCCTCTCCCTCCGCAGGCGGTGGCGCCCATCGGCCTCCCACCCCATCGTGCCCTCCCTCCCCCTGCCTGACCTATCCTTAGCTCCCTACCCACCCTCTCTCTGCCTCGGCAGGTTGTGCCAACGGCTGATATTACAGAACAAGGGCAGCATGTGACACCAGCCTTCGGCCGGCTCAAGCGCCCTGACCCTCTACAAGCAGCCAAAGTTTGCGTCACAAGGGGGGGGGGGGGGTCCCTGGGAGGCTGCGGCCAACCGACCGACCCACCGACCGACCCTCCCTCGCACCCAATCTGGCAGCAGCACCCCGTGTTTTGTGCCAAAAAAAAGAGGACAAAATCTGGAAGGCCCGGGGGTTTGTCAAACTCTGCGGGTTGCAGAGGCCACAAAATGCAATGAATAGCGATGTCCCAGGGTTATTCGGGCACAGGGCTGTGCCCGAGGGGAGAAAGAGAGTTCGTAACCCCAACAGAAACGAACCTTCACGGGGACACTCTCCACTTCATGGTCAAGACGTGGGCAAGACCAGAGAAGCAGTATTGAACAATCGCTGGCGGTTGGCAGCGGTTGGTTGTTGGTGGCAGTTGGCTGAGGGGTTGGCGGTGGTTGGCGGTTCGCGTTGGTTGGCGGTTGGTGGTCCCTGGGGGCTGTCCTCAAGGGCTGTCCTTAAACAAAAAAAGCAGATCTGAAGGACAGCCCTGTACGCGCACTCTAAGCAAACGTTTGCGCCGGACGAAAACGGGGGGAGGGGAGGGGCTGCCACAAAGGCTGAGCAAAGATGCTGGTCGGCACTTCTGGAGGAGCACATCGGATTTGCCCTGCGCGTGCCCTGTGCGCCCCCTGCGCGCTACTCTTATTATGACTTTTCCGGATTCTGTTCCCAAGTTCATTACCCAACGAAGCCTCGGGATGGGGAACGTGTTGATAGTCGTGTCGGGGAGTGACCGCGAACGTGGCTTCCATCAACAAGGGGGTCCAAAGGAACTTCCGGAGAGGCGTCAATCTCGGGAATTGATGGGGATGGTGGGGGAGACTCGAGACTGGGTATACCAAAGGAGATGGAGTGTGTGGAGCATCGATGATTGTCGACCCGCACACCACCTTGATCATGCACCAACTCCACATGCCCATCATGCAAAAGGCCAATCACCTTCGCAGGTACCCGAAGCCCAGTAGACTTGGTGTAGAACACCCTGTCCCCAATGCTCAACTCCACAATAAATAGCAACAAATAGCTCCGAGGACGCAAGGGGCAAAAACTGATGCTCCAAAACAGTCCCGAATGTATCACCATGTACCCAGCTCAACAAGCCTGTTGGACAATACACATAGAGGCACCTTGTAGCCCTAAAACGCATCACACTAGGTGAACTGGGGGACAATAGGGGCAATGGGCCGGTCCATACTGTACAAATCCTAAAAATTCGCGAAAATATTTAATTCCCCGCACAAGCTGTTGTTGTCCGCAAAAAAAAAAATTAAAACGAAATTTTTTTTTGGCGTCATGCCCTACGCAAATATGGGTTCCGCAAAAAAAACCGCAAATTCTATTGCCTTCGGCAAGGCACCTCGAAGAGGGGAGAGGTGCGAGAGGCGCGAATACTTCATAAGCAGGTTGTGCCCCAAACCCCTTGGAACCCCCCCCCCCCCCCCAACACCCAAATAGTGTCAAAAACACATAAGGAGGGGCTAAAACATGCTTTACATAGGATATTTGATCATTTTGGGTGGTCAAAGTATGAAAAAATCAGTTTCAGAAATTTCCATTTTTGAGCTACCGAGGCCGGAAAACTGCATGAGCAGGTGGTGTGCCCTAGACCCCTTGGTACCCCCCCCCCCACACACACCCAAATACGGTGAAAAACACATGCAGAGGGGCCAAAACATGCTTTACATAAGATATTTGATTATTTTGGATGGTCAAAGTATGAAAAAATCAGTTTCGGAAATTTCCATTTTTGAGCTGCCGAGGCCGCAAAACCGCATCAGCAGGTTGTGTGCCCTAGACCCCTTGGTATCCCCCCCCCACACCCAAATAGGGTGAAAAACACACAAAGAGGGTCTAAAACATGCTTTACATAGCATATTTCATCATTGTACGTGGTCACAATATCAAAAATTGTTTTTGCAAAAAATTCCATTTTTGACCTGTAGAGGGTGGAAAACTGCTCAAGCAGTTTGTGCACACCCCAAATGCCATTGAACCACCTACAAACAGCAATTTTGGGGCTTTTGGGGGGCCCATGGCTTGGGCTAGATGGGCCCAGTGCCCACTACGTGGGCACCCATGGGTGCTCAAGCACCCATATTGTCACCAAATGATCCCCCAAACCCGTCCTAGGGGCAACGGAAGGGTTTCCGAAAAAGTGGAAACGTGAAAAACTTTCAAGTGTCACTAAACAGCCTACGCAATAGCAATTTTGGAGCTTTCGGAGGGCCCATGGCACGGGCTACATAGGCCTAGCAGCCACTACGTGGGTCCCCATGGGTGCTCAAGTACCCGTATTGTCACCAAATGATCACCCAAACCAATCCTAGGGGCAACGGAAGGTAGTCATGAAAAATCGAATTTCAAAAAACCTTCACGTGCCACTAAACAGCCTATCCAGCGTGAAAACGGCCAAGTCCTCATTGGCGAGGGGCCATATATTGGGGGGTGACTAGGGGTACCTGGAGTTGGGACCCGGGACCCCCGCCATGAGTTAGGGGGTCCATATACAAGAAAAAAGTTCTTCAGGACCCAGGTCCGAATACACACACAGCGGCCACAATAGAGAAAAGAAGTTTTGCCCCCCCCCCCCCAACCCCACCACCCCCCACCCCCCCCCCTCAAAAAAGGGTACCCCAGTGCGGGGGGGTACGGGGGTCAAAATCCAAAAACTCATTGGGGGATCATTTTTGGTCCTAAAATGATGATTTTACAAGGGGTTAGGCGTTAGAAACCATACATTGGGGTATGCTACGCGAACGACCCCAAAAAAGGGGGGTATACGACGCCCGCGCCTGCGCTTGATCTAACAACCTCTCTTCGAGGTGATTTTTTTTTTGCCCCTGCCCCGTTTTTGCAAGGATGCCAGAATTTCCAAGAATGCCATTTGTCTTTCACAGCCATGTACAGTGCTGTGAATACTTTTTGCCAATTTTGGATGCTGTCGCAAAAATTCTGCTTATTATTAATTCAAAACACCCAACGCAAAAATTAGGAATCCGCGAATCTTTAGGATTTGTACGGTATCCCCAAACCGGAAAGGGGCAAGTCCATGAGGAGAACTCATCCCAAATGGCCGCACCCCCGCACCCACCCACTCGGCCAACCGAGGGGTAGAATCTGCCCCAAAAGCAGGGGTACAAATCAGAAGAAGCCCCAAAAAGTGCCCTGCATGCGCCCTGTGCACTAATACTCCCTCATGGAATGCCCTCGTGTGCAAAACAACAGAAGCGAGGGTCCCGACGAAGATGACCCCGCCGCCGTGAGCCATCACCAAACCCATCACAAACCCTTTTGACGCAAGGAAATGCGTGGTTGGAGGCAGAGCATACCCCTGAAGCTGCGTGCGCGCCCGGGACAGCGGTTACCAGTGCGCCCAAAGCCCGCAAGTCCTCCGTGCTCCAGCCGGCAAAGAATTGCCGCAGCTCCTGCAGCTGCACAAACCCATCGCCGTCTGCATCCAACTTCTGCAACACTTGGCTGGCGTTGTTGGCCACCTGCAGCACAGCACAGCACCCGCCGGCCTTACGCAGAATGCGTCCCTAAACTGGCCCACGGCCCAATGAGGGAGCAGCACCATTCTCATGGCATGCAGCGGCACAGCTTGGAAACGGGGTTCCCCCCGTCCACTGCGTCCAGCCTATGCCCAGCCACTGTCCCCCTGACGCCAAGTGCCAGCTTCCATGGCATTTGTAACCAACAGTAACCGCCCGCAACCGCTTTGGCAACCCCCTCCAACCGCCTGCCTAAGCGCCTGTGGGGCCGCCTCTGAGGTCCCTTCCCTCCTAGTGCATCCCTGCCCCACGGGCTTCGGACGTAGTGGTCACCTCATCAGGGGTCCCTCACGGTGCTTGGGGGTGGCGAGTGGGCAGTCCGAAGCCTGTGATCCTTCGACAATGAGTGCACGTTCATCGCCAAGTGGCCTCCCCCCCCCTCCCTCGGGGGGGGGGGGGGAGGGGGGCAAAGGGGGCATCAGGCTTTGTTGAGAAGAGGGGGGGATCTTGGGGCCTGAATGGCATTTGCAACCAATAGTAACCGCCCTCAACCTCTTTGGCAATCTCCTCCAACCGCCTGCCCAACCGCCTCTGAGGCCCCTTCCCTTCCAATGCGTTTCTGGCCCTGGGGATGCACCAAGGCGTTCCGGATGGGTTCATTGTCACGTGCATCGCGCACGCCCCGTGCCCGGGCAGGGACGGGGTGGGCGCGGCGCAGTGGGGCCAGCGGCCGCCTACGACCTCCGCCGCTCGCCTTTTCTCGGAACGTCGCCTGCCAGCCCCTGCCCCTGCCCCTGTCTGAGCGTCCCCTCGCATCCCGTGCCCAGGGCCCAAACCATTGCAAAACGAACTGCGGCAGGAAAATGGGGCCAAGCAGCGATTGCCCCCCACCATTCGCCGCGCGTGAAAACAGATCACGGCGAGGCCACGCGAGCGCGGGGCCCATACCGCGAAGAGACGGAGGACCTCGTCCTTGTCCAACTTCCCGTTGCCGTCTGCGTCGACGGCGTCGAAGATTCGATCCACCAGGGCACAGCTTTCCTTGGAGCCGTCTGCCCCCATTCTGATGGCGAATGACGTACAACAACGACGGAGTCTGAGGGAAGCAACGTCATAAAGATGAGAAAATAAGCCACCGGCCCCTGGTACCTGCGGACCGAGTAACTGTTGTCAGTTCCCGGCCAATGGGCATCGGTGGGCCATCAACTGCCATCAGCGGGTTGTGAGGGTTGCAGTCATTTGACTGTACATTTCTGGGGCTCGTGCGGTCAGTTTTGGGTGATGCGGGGGGGGGGGGGGGGGGCTACCAAATGTGGTCCGGCGTGTGAGACTCACAAGGGTCGGAAACTGAGCCGCTGGATGACCCCGCCCACAGCCATCACAGCCATTGCATCTTTCCAAGTCCAAAGCAGTCTTGCAGCACACCCCAGCCCAGGCAACCACACCAAAACGGCACCCTGCATAGGGATAGAACCCATGGAAACCCTACCCAGCGGGTTCCGGCGGTAGGAAGTCTTGGTCGTGTGCCATGAACATAGGTATACAGGCTTAAAAGCCACCACTCCACTTCTGATTTTTTGGGGGCTCTTACGTGATCCGAAAACATTTGCAGAGGTTGGCACACGGGGAGTATTTCCTGGATACTTTTGGATGCTTGTTCGCTCTAAGATCCCCAGATCCAAAACACATCCACACCAACAGAGATGTACACACAGAACGCGTTCCAGGGAAATTTCTCAAAAAAATTAGCTGGTAACCACACCAAAACGGCACCCTGCATAGGGATAGAACCCATGGAAACCCTACCCAGCGGGTTCCGGCGGTAGGAAGTCTTGGTCGTGTGCCATGAACATAGGTATACAGGCTTAAAAGCCACCACTCCACTTCTGATTTTTTGGGGGCTCTTACGTGATCCGAAAACATTTGCAGAGGTTGGCACACGGGGAGTATTTCCTGGAGACTTTTGGATGCTTGTTCGCTCTAAGATCCCCAGATCCAAAACACATCCACACCAACAGAGATGTACACACAGAACGCGTTCCAGGGAAATTTCTCAAAAAAATTAGCTGGTAACCACACCAAAACGGCACCCTGCATAGGGATAGAACCCATGGAAACCCTACCCAGCGGGTTCCGGCGGTAGGAAGTCTTGGTCGTGTGCCATGAACATAGGTATACAGGCTTAAAAGCCACCACTCCACTTCTGATTTTTTGGGGGCTCTTACGTGATCCGAAAACATTTGCAGAGGTTGGCACACGGGGAGTATTTCCTGGAGACTTTTGGATGCTTGTTCGCTCTAAGATCCCCAGATCCAAAACACATCCACACCAACAGAGATGTACACACAGAACGCGTTCCAGGGAAATTTCTCAAAAAAATTAGCTGGTACGAACTTTGCGCCCTATATGTGCCCTCTATGTGCCCTCTATGCGCCCTCTATGCGCCCTCTATGCGCCCACTATGCGCACACTATGCGCCCTCTATGCGCCTTGTATGCGCCCTCTATGCGCCCTGCATGCGCCCTCTATGTGCCCTCCATGCGCCCTCTATGTGCCCACTATGCGCCGTCTATGCGCCCTCTATGCGCCCTATATGTGCCCTCTATGCGCCCTCTATGCGCCCTCTATGCGCCATCTTTGCGCCCTCTATGCGCCCTCTATGCACTCTATATGCGCCCTCTATGCACCCTCCATGTGCCCCCTATGCGCCCTCTATGCGCCCTCTATGCACCTTTTATGCGCCCTCTATGCGCCACATATGCGCCCTCTATGCACCCTCTGTGTGCCCACTATGCGCCCTCTATCTGACCTCTATGCGCCCTCTATGCGCCCTCTACGCACCCTCTATGTGCCCTCTATGCGACCTCTATGCGCCCTATATGCGCCCTCCATGTGCCCAATATGCGCACTCTATGTGCCCACTATGCGCCCACTATGCGCCCTCTATGCGCCCACTATGCGCCCACTATGCGCCCACTATGCACCCTGGATGCGCCCTCTGTGTGCCCACTATGCGCCCACTATGCGCCCTCTATGCGCCCTCTGTGTGCCCACTATGCGCCAACTATGCGCCCTCTATGTGCCCTCTATGCACCTTTTATGCGCCCTCTATGCGCCACATATGCGCCCTATATGCGCCCTCCATGTGCCCAATATGCACACTCTATGTGCCCACTATGCGCCCACTATGCGCCCTCTATGTGCCCACTATGCGACCTATATGCGCCCTCCATGTGCCCAATATGCGCACTCTATTTGCCCAGTATGCGCCCTCTATGCGCCCTCTGTGTGCCCACTATGCGCCCTTTATGCGCGCACTATGCGCCCTCTATGTGCCCTCTATGCGCCCTCTATGCGCCCTCTATACGCCCTCCATGTGCGCAATATGCGCACTCTATTTGCCCACTATGCGCCCTCTATGTGCCCTCTGTGTGCCCACTATGCGCCCTCCATGCGCCCACTATGCGCCCTCTATGCGCCCTCTATGCGCCCTCTATGCACCCTGGATGCGCCCTCTATGCGCCCACTATGCGCCCACTATGCGCCCTCTGTGTGCCCACTATGCGCCCACTATGCGCCCGTTATGCGCCCTCTATGTGCCCTCTATGCGCCCTCTATGCACCCTGGATGCGCCCTCTATGCGCGCACTATGCGCCCTTTATGCGCCCTCCATGTGCCCAATATGCGCAGTCTATGTGCCCACTATGCGCCCACTATGCGCCCTCTATGTGCCCACTATGCGCCCACTATGCGCCCTCTATGTGCCCTCTATGCGCCCTCTATGCGCCCTCTATGCGCCCTCTATGCACCCTGGATGCGCCCTCTATGCGCCCACTATGCGCCCTCTATGCGCCCTCCATGTGCCCAATATGCGCACTCTGTGTGCCCACTATGCGCCCACTACGCGCCCTCTATGTGCCTACTATGCGCCCTCTATGCGCCCTCTGTGTGCCCACTATGCGCCAACTATGCGCCCTCTATGCACCTTCTATGCGCCCTCTATGCGCCCTCCATGCGCCCTCCATGTGCCCAGTAAGCGCACTCTATGTGCCCACTATGTGCCCAATATGCGCCCTCTATGCGCCCACTATGCGCCCTCTATGTGCCATCTATGCGCCCTCTATGCGCCCTCTATGCGCCCTCTATGCACCCTGGATGCGTCCTCTATGCGCCCACTATGCGCCCCCTATGCGCCCCCCATGTGCCCAATATGCGCACTCTATGTGCCCACTATGCGCCCACTATGCGCCCACTATGCGCCCTCTATGTTCCCTCTATGCGCCCTCTATGCACCTTCTATGCGCCCTCTATGCGCCCTCTATGCGCCCTCTGTGCGCCCTCCATGTGCTCAATATGCGCACTCTATGCGCCCACTATTCGCCCACTATGCGCCCTCTATGCGCCCTCTATGCGGCCTCTATGCGCCCTCCATGTGCTCAATATGCGCACTCTATGCGCCCACTATTCGCCCACTATGCGCCCTCTATGCGCCCTCTATGCAGCCTCTATGTGCCCTCCATGTGCCCAATATGCGCACTCTATGCGCCCACTATGCGCCCACTATGCGCCCTCTATGTGCCCACTATGCGACCTCTATGCGCCCTATATGCGCCCTCCATGTCCCCAATATGCGCACTTTATGTGCCCACTATGCGCCCTCTATGCGCCCACTATGCACCCTCTATGTGACCTCTATGCACCCTCTATGCGCCCTCCATGTGCCCAATATGCGCACTCTATTTGCCCACTATGCGCCCTCTAAGTGCCAATTATGCGCCCTCGATGCGCCCACTATGCGCCCATGTTCCGGCACATGTTCCGGCGGTTCCGGAACATGTTCCGGCGGTTCCAGATCATGTTCCGGAACCGCCGGAACATGTTCCGGTGCTTCCGGAACATTATCCGGCGCGTCCAAAACATGTTCCGGCGCGTCCGGAACATGTTCCGGTGCTTGCGGAACATGTTCCGGCGCTCCCAGACGTCCGGAACATGTTCCGGTGCTTGCGGAACATGTTCCGGCGCTCCCAGAACATGTTCCGGTGCGTCCCGAACATGTTCCGGCACGTCCGGAACATGTTTGGGCGCGTCGGGAACATGTTCCGGTGCTTGCCGAACATGATCCGGCGCTCCCGGAACATGTTTCGGTGCGTCCGGAACATGTTCCGACGGTTGAGGAACATGTTCCGGCGGTTGTGGATCATGTTCTGGCGGTTCCGGGACATCTTCCGCCGGTTCCGGAACATGTTCCGGCGGTTCCGGAACATGTTCCGGCGCTTCCGGAACATGTTCCGGTGCTCCCGGAACATGATCCAGTGCTCCCAGTACATGTTCCGGTGCTTCCGGGACATGTTCCGGCGGTTCCGGAACATGTTCCAGTGCTCCCGGGACATGTTCCGGCGGTTCCGGAACATGTACCGGCGCTTCCGCAACATGTTCCGGCGGTTCCGGAACATGTTCCGGTGCTCCCGGGACATGTTCCGGTGTTTCCGGAACATGTTCCGGAACCGCCGGAACATGTTCCGGCGGTTCGGGAACATGTTCCGGTGCTTCTAGAACATGTTCTGGCGGTTCCGGAACATGGTCCGGTGCTTCCGGAACATGTTCCGGCGGTTCCGGAACATGTTCCGGCGCTTCCGGAACATGTTCCGGCACTTCCGGAACATGTTCCGGCGCTTCCGGAACATGTTCCGGCGCTTTCGGAACATGTTCCGGCGCTTCCGGAACATGTTCCGGTGCTCCCGGAACATGTTCCAGTGCTCCCGGGACATGTTCTCGTGCGGTTCCAGAACATGTTCCGGCGGTTCCGGAACATGTTCCGGCGGTTCGGGAACATGGTCCGGTGCTTCCGAAACATGTTCCGGCGGTTCCGGAACATGTTCCGGCGGTTCTGGGACATCAACTGGTGCTTCAGGAACATGTTCCGTAAGCACCGGAACATGTTCCGGAACTTGTTCCGGTGCATGTTCCGGAACCGCCAGAAGATGTTCCAGAAGTGCCGGAACATGTTCAGGAACCGCCGAAACATGTTCCGGCGGTTCCGGAACATGTTCCGGCACTTCTGAAACATGTTCCGGTGCTTCCGGAACATGTTCCACCGGTTCCGGAACATGTTCGGGGACTTCCAGAATGTGTTCCGGCGCTTCCGGAACATGTTCAGGCGGTTCCGGAACACGTTCCAGTGCTCCCGGAACATGTTCCGGCGCTTCCGGAACATGTTCCGGCGCATCCGGAACATGTTGCGGCGCATCCGGAACATGTTCCGGTGCTTCCGGAGCATGTTCGAGTGCTCGTGGAACATGTTCCGGTGCTTCCGGAAGTTGTTCCGGCGGTTCCGGAACATGTTCTGGCATTTCCGGAACATGTTCCGGCGGTTCCGAAACATGTTCCGGCGGTTCCCGAACATGTTCCGGAAGCGCTAGAACATGTTCCGGTACTTCCGGAACATGTTTCGGCGGTTCCGGAACATGTTCCGGTGCTTGCGGAACATGTACCGGCGGTTCCGGAACATGTTCCGGTGCTTCCGGAACATGCTCGAGCAGTTCCGGAAAATGTTCCGGTACTTCCGGAACATGTTCTGGCGGTTCGGAACATGTTCCGGCGCTTCCGGAACATGTTTCTGGCGGTTCCGGAACATGTTCCGGCGCTTCCGGAACACGTTCCGGTGCTCCCGGAACATGTTCCGGCGCTTCCGGAACATGTTCCGGTGCTTCCGGAACATGTTCCGGCGCATCCGGAACATGTTCCGGTGCTTCCGGAGCATGTTCCAGTGCTCGTGGAACATGTAAAGGTGCTTCCGGAAGTTGTTCCGGCGGTTCGGAACATGTTCTGGCACTTCCGGAACATGTTCCGCGGTTCCGAAACATGTTCCGGCGGTTCCCGGACATGTTCCGGAAGCGCTGGAACATGTTCCGGCATTTCCGAAACATGTTCCGGCGGTTCCCGAACATGTTCCGGAGGCGCCGGAACATGTTTCGGCGGCACCGGAATATGTTCCGGTGCTTGCGGAACATGTACCGGCGGTTCCGGAACATGTTCCGGTGCTTCCCGAACATGCTCCGGCAGTTCCGGAAAATGTTCCGGTACTTCCGGAACATGTTCCGGCGGTTCGGAACATGTTCCGGCGCTTCCGGAACATGTTTCTGGCGCTTCCGGAACATGTTCCGGTGCTTCCGCAACATGTTCTGTTGCTTCCGCAACATGTTCCGGCGCTTCCGGAGCATGTTCCGGCGGTCCCGGAACATGTTCCGGCGCTTCCGGAACATGTTCCGGTGCTTCCGGACCATGCTCCGACGATTCCGGAACATGTTCCTGTACTTCCGGAACATGTTCGGGCGGTTCTGAACAGGTTCCGGCACTTGTGGACCATGTTCCGGCGGTTCCGGAACATGTTCCGGCGCTTCCGGAACATGTCTAAGCGGTTCTTGAACATGTTCCGGCGGTTCCAGAACATGTTCCGGCGGTTCCGGAACATGTTGCGGTGCTTCCGGAACATGCTCCAGCGGTTCCGGAACATGTTCCGGTACTTCCGAAACGTGTTCCGGCGGTTCGGATCATGTTCCGGTGCTTCCGGAACATGTTCCGGCGCTTCCGGAACATGTTCGGGCGCTTCCGGAACATGTTCCGGCGCTTCCGGAACATGTTCCGGTGGTTGCGGAACACGTTCCGGTGCTTCCGGAACGTGTTTCGGCGGTTCCGGAACATGTTCCGGTGCTTCCGGAACATGATCCACCGGTTCCGAACCGCCCGAACATGATCCGCGAGCACCGGAACATGTTCCGGAACCGCCGGAACACGTTCCGGAAGAGCCGGAACAGGTTCCGAAAGTGCCGGAACATGTTCCAGAAGCGCTGGAACACGTTCCAGAACCGCCGGCACATGTTCCGGAAGCACCGGAAGATGTTCCAGTCCTTCCGGAACATGTTCCGGAACCGCTGGATCATGTTCCGGAAGCGCCGGAACATGTTCCGGAACCGCCGGAACATGCTCCGAACCGCCGGAACATGTTCCGGAACCGCCGGAACATGTTCCGGTACCGCCAGAACATATTCCGGAAGCATCGGAACATGTTCCGCAACCGCCGGATCATGTTCCGGAAGCACCAGAACATGTTCCGCAACCGCCGGAAGATGTCCCGGAACCGCCAAAACATGATCCGCAAGCACCGGAACATGTTCCGGAACCGCCGGAACACGTTCCGGAAGAGCCGGAACAGGGTCTGAAAGTGCCGGAACATGTTCCAGAAGCGCTGGAACACGTTCCAGAACCGCCGGCACATGTTCCGGAAACGCCGGAAGATGTTCCAGTCCTTCTGGAACATGTTCCGGAACCCCTGGATCATGTTCCGGAAGCGCCGGAACATGTTCCGGAACCGCCGGAACATGCTCCGAACCGCCGGAACATGTTCCGGAACCGCCGGAACATGTTCCGGTACCGCCAGAACATGTTCCGGAAGCACCGGAACATGTTCCGCAACCGCCGGATCATGTTCCGGAAGCACCAGAACATGTTCCGCAACCGCCAAACGATGTCCCGGAACCGCCGAAACATGATCCGCAAGCACCGGAACATGTTCCGGAACCGCCGGAACATGTTCCGGAAGCGCCGGAACAGGTTCTGAAAGTGCCGGAACATGTTCCAGAACCGCTGGATCATGTTCCGGAAGCACCGGAACATGTTCCGGAAGCGCCGGAACATGTTCCGGAAGGGCAGGAACATGTTCCGGAAGTAGCGGCACATGTTCCGGAACCGCTGGAGCATGTTCCGGATGCACCGGAACGTGTTCCGGGAGCACGGGAAAATGTTCCGAAACCGCCAGAACATGTTCCGGAACCGCCTAAACATTTTCCGGAAGCGCCGGAACATGTTCCGGAGGCGACGGAACATGTTCCGGAACTGCCGGAACATGTTCCGGAACGGCCTAAACATGTTCCGGAACCGTCGTAACATGTTCCGGAAGCACCAGAAATATGTTCCGGAAGCACCAGAACATGTTCCGAACCGCAGGAACATGTTCCGGAAGCGCCGGAACATGTTCCGGGAGCACCGGAACATGTTCTGGAACCGCGGGAACATTTTCCGGAGGCACCGGAACACGTTCCAGAAGCGCCGGAACATGTTCCGAACAACCGGAACATGTTCCGGAAGTAGCGGAACATGTTCCGGAACCGCCGGAGCATGTTCCGGAAGCGCCGGAAAACGTTCCGGAAGCGCCGGAACACTCTCCGGAACACGTTCCGGAACCGCCGGAACGTGTTCCGGAAGCACCAGGACATGTTCCGGAACCGCCTGAACATGTTCCGGAACCGCTGGAGCGTGTTCGGGAAGCACCGGAACACGTTCCGGAAGCGCTGGAACTTGTTCTGGAAGGGCAGGAACATGTTCCAGAAGCGCCGGAACATGTTCCAGAAGCGCCGGAACATGTTCAGGCTCTTCCGGAACATGTTCCGGCGCTTCCGGAACACGTTCCGGTGCTTCCGGAACGTGTTCCGGCGGTTCCGGAACATGTTCCGGTGCTTCCGGAACATGTTCCGTTTTTTCCGGAACATGTTCCGGTGGTTCCGGAACATGTTCCGGTGCTTACGGAACATGTTCCGGCGGTTCTGGAACATGATCCACCGGTTCCGAACCGCCCGAACATGATCCGCAAGCACCGGAACATGTTCCGGAACCGCCGGAACACGTTCCGGAAGAGCCGGAACAGGTTCCGAAAGTGCCGGAACATGTCCCAGAAGCGCTGGAACACGTTCCAGAACCGCCGGCACATGTTCCGGAAGCACCGAAAGATGTTCCAGTCCTTCCGGAACATGTTCCGGAACCGCTGGATCATGTTCCGGAAGCGCCGGAACATGTTCCGGAACCGCCGGAACATGCTCTGAACCGCCGGAACATGTTCCGGAACCGCCGGAACATGTTCCGGTACCGCCAGAACATGTTCCGGAAGCACCGGAACATGTTCCGCAACCGCCGGATCATGTTCCGGAAGCACCAGAACATGTTCCGCAACCGCCGGACGATGTCCCGGAACCGCCAAAACATGATCCGCAAGCACCGGAACATGTTCCGGAACCGCCGGAACATGTTCCGGAAGCGCCGGAACAGGTTCCGAAAGTGCCGGAACATGTTCCAGAAGCGCTGGAACACGTTCCAGAACCACCGGCACATGTTCCGGAAGCACCGGAAGATGTTCCAGTCCTTCCGGAACATGTTCCGGAACCGCTGGATCATGTTCCGGAAGCGCCGGAACATGTTCCGGAACCGCCGGAACATGCTCTGAACCGCCGGAACATGTTCCAGAACCGCCGGAACATGTTCCGGTACCGCCAGAACATGTTCCGGAAGCACCGGAACATGTTCCGCAACCGCCGGATCATGTTCCGGAAGCACCAGAACATGTTCCGCAACCGCTGGACGATGTCCCGGAACCGCCAAAACATGATCTGCAAGCACCGGAACATGTTCCGGAACCGCCGGAACATGTTCCGGAAGCGCCGGAACAGGTTCCGAAAGGGCCGGAACATGTTCCAGAAGCGCTGGAACACGTTCCAGAACCGCCGGCACATGTTCCGGAAACGCCGGAAGATGTTCCAGTCCTTCCGGAACATGTTCCGGAACCGCTGGATCATGTTCCGGAAGCACCGGAACATGTTCCGGAAGCGCCGGAACATGTTCCGGAAGGGCAGGAACATGTTCCAGAAGCGCCGGAACATGTTCCGGAAGGGCAGGAACATGTTCCGGAACCGCCGGAACATGTTCCGGAAGCACTGGAACATGTTCCAGAAGCGCCGAAACATGTTCCGGAAGCGCCGGAACATGTTCCAGGAGCACTGGAACATGTTCGTGAAGGGCAGGAACATGTTCCGGAACCGCTGGAGCATGTTCCGGATGCACCGGAACATGTTCCGGAAGCACCGGAACGTGTTCCGCAAGCACGGGAAAATGTTCCGGAACCGCCGGAACATGTTCCGGAACCGCCTAAACATGTTCCGGAAGCGCCAGAACATGTTCCGAACCGCCGGAACATGTTCCGGAAGTACCGGAACATGTTCCGGGACCGCTGGAGCATGTTCCGGAACCACCGGAACATGTTCCGGAGGCGACGGAACAGGTTCCGGAACTGCCGGAACATATTCCGGAACGGCCTAAACATGTTCCGGAACCGTCGTAACATGTTCCGGAAGCACCGGAAACATGTTCTGGAAGCGCCGGAACATGTTCCGAACCGCAGGAACATGTTCCGGAAGCGCCGGAACATGTTCCGGGAGCACCGGAACATGTTCTCGAACCGCGTGAACATTTTCCGGAGGCACCGGAACACGTTCAAGAGGCGCCGGAACATGTTCCGAACAACCGGAACATGTTCCGGAAGTAGCGGAACATGTTCCGGAACCGCCGGAGCATGTTCCGGAAGCGCCGGAAGACGTTCCGGAAGCGCCGGAACACGTTCCGGAACACGTTCCGGAACCGCCGGAACGTGTTCCGGAAGCACCGGAACATGTTCCGGAACCGCCTGAACATGTTCCAGAACCGCTGGAGCGTGTTCGGGAAGCACCGGAACACGTTCCGGAAGCGCTGGAACTTGTTGCGGAAGGGCAGGAACATGTTCCAGAAGCGCCGGAACGTGTTCCGGGAGCACTGGAACATGTTCCGGAAGGGTAGGAACACGTTCCGGAAGCGCCGGAACATGTTCCGGAAGCGCCGGAAGATGTTATCCGGAACCACCGGAACATGTTCCGGAAGTAGCGGAACATGTTCCGGAACCGCCGGAGCATGTTCCGGAAGCACCGGAACATGTTCCGGAACCGCCGGAACATGTTCCGGGAGCGCCGGAACATGTTCCGGAATCACCGGAACATGTTCTACAAGCACCGCAACACGTTCCGGAACCGCCGGAACCTGTTCCGAACTGCCCGAACATGTTCCGGAAGTACCGGAACATGTTCCGGAAGCGCCAGAAACATGTTCCGAAAGCGCCGGAACATGTTCCGAACCGCCAGAACATGTTGCGGAAGTACCGGAACATGTTCCGGAACCGCCGGAGCATGTTCCGGAAGCACCAGAACATGTTCGGGAACCGCCGGAGATTTTCCGGAGGCGCCGGAACATGTTCCGGAACCGCCGGAACACGTCCCAGAAGCGCCGGAACATGTTCCGAATCGCCGGAACATGTTCCGGAAGTAGCGGAACATGTTCCGGAACCGCCGGAGCATGTTCCGGAAGCACCGGAACATGTTCCGGAACCTCCGGAACATGTTCCGGGAGCACCGGAACCTGTTCCGGAACCGCCGGAACATGTTCCGCAAGCACCGGAACATGTTCCGGAACCGCCGGAACATGTTCCGAAAGCGCCGGAAGACATTTCTGGAAGCGCCGGAACACGTTCCGGAACCGCCGGAACGTGTTGCGGAAGCACCGGAACATGTTCCGGAACCGCCTGAACATGTTCCGGAACCGCAGGAGCATGTTCCGGAAGCACCGGAACACGTTCCGGAAGGGCAGGAACATGTTCCGGAACCGCCGGAACATGTTCCGGAAGCACCGGAACATGTTCCAGAAGCGCCGAAACATATTCCGGAAGCGCCGGAACATGTTCCGGGAGCACCGGAACATGTTCCGGAAGGGCAGGACCACGTTCCGGAACCGCCGGAACGTGTTCCGGAAGCACCGGAAGATGTTCCCGAACCGCCTGAACATGTTCCGGAACCGCTGGAGCATGTTCCGGAAGCACCGGAACACGTTCCGGAAGGGCAGGAACATGTTCCGGAACCGCCGGAACATGTTCCGGAAGCACTGGAACATGTTCCAGAAGCGCCAAAACATGTTCCGGAAGCGCCGGAAATTGTTCCGGGAGCACCGGAACATGTTCCGGAACCAGCGGAGCATGTTCCGGAAGCACCGGAACATGTTCCGGAAACGCTGGAACATGTTCCGGAACCGCCGGAACATGTTCCGATGCTTCCAGAACATGTTCCGGAAGCATCGGAACATGTTCCGGAACTGCTAGAGCATGTTCCGGAAGCACCGGAACATGATCCGGAAGGGCAGGAACATGTTCCGGAACAGCCAGAAGGAAGCACCGGAACATGTTCCGGAAGCACCGGAACATGTTCCGGAAGTAGCGGAACATGTTCCGGAACCGCCGGAGCATGTTGCGGAAACACCGGAACATCTGCCGGAACCGCCAGAACATGTTCCGGGAGCACCGGAAGATGTTCCGGAACCGCCGGAGCATGTTCGGGAAACGCCGGAACATGTTCCGGAACCGCCGGAACATGTTCCGGAAGCACCGGAACATGTTCCGGAAGCATCAGAACATGTTCCGGAACTGCTGGAGCATGTTCCGGAAGCACCGGAACATGTTCCGGAAGCGCTGGAAGATGTTCCGGAAGGGCAGGAACATGTTCCGGAAGGGCGGGAACATGTTCCGGAGACACCGGAACATGTTCCGGAAGGGCGGGAACATGTTCCGGAACCGCCGGAACATGTTCTGGAAGCGCCGGAACATGTTCCGGAAGGGCAGGAACATGTTCCGGAACCGCCAGAAGGAAGCACCGGAACATGTTCCGGAAGCACCGGAACATGTTCCGGAAGTAGCGGAACATGTTCCGGAACCGCCGGAGCATGTTCCGAACCGCCGGAACATGTTCCGGAACCGCCGGAACATGTTCTGGAACGGCTGGAGCATGTTCCCGAAGCACCGGAACATGTTCCGGAAGCGCCGGAACATGTTCCGGAAGCGCCGGAGCATGTTCCGGAAGCACCGGAACATGTTCCGGAACCGCCGGAACATGTTCCGGGTGCGCCGGAACATGTTCCGGAACCGCCGGAACATGTTCTGCAAGCACCGCAACACGTTCCGGAAGTACCGGAACATGTTCCGGAAGCGCCAGAAACATGTTCCGAAAGCGCCAGAACATGCTCCGAACCGCCAGAACATGTTGCGGAAGTACCGGAACATGTTCCGGAACCGCCGGAGCATGTTCCGGAAGCACCGGAACACGTTCGGGAACCGCCGGAAGATTTTCCGGAGGCGCCGGAAATTGTTCCGGAACCGCCGGAACACGTCCCAGAAGCGCCGGAACATGTTCCGAACCGCCGGAACATGGTCCGGAAGTAGCGGAACATGTTCCGGAACCGCCGGAGCATGTTCCGAAAGCACCGGAACATGTTCCGGAACCGCCGGAACATGTTCCGGGAGCACCGGAACCTGTTCCGGAACCGCCGGAACATGTTCCGCAAGCACCGGAACACGTTCCGGAACCGCCGGAACGTGTTCCGAAAGCGCCGGAAGACATTTCTGGAAGCGCCGGAACACGTTCCGGAACCGCCGGAACGTGTTACGGAAGCACCGGAACATGTTCCGGAACCGCCTGAACATGTTCCGGAACCGCAGGAGCATGTTCCGGAAGCACCGGAACACGTTCCGGAAGGGCAGGAACATGTTCCGGAACCGCCGGAACATGTTCCGGAAGCACCGGAACATGTTCCAGAAGAGCCGAAACATATTCCGGACGCGCCGGAACATGTTCCGGGAGCACCGGAACATGTTCCGGAAGGGCAGGAACACGTTCCGGAACCGCCGGAACGTGTTCCGGAAGCACCGGAACATGTTCCGGAACCACCTGAACATGTTCCGGAACCGCTGGAGCATGTTCCGGAAGCACCGGAACACGTTCCGGAAGGGCAGGAACATGTTCCGGAACCGCCGGAACATGTTCCGGAAGCACTGGAACATGTTCCAGAAGCGCCGAAACATGTTCCGGAAGCGCCGGAACATGTTCCGGGAGCACCGGAACATGTTCCGGAACCGGCGGAGCATGTTCCGGAAGCACCGGAACATGTTCCGGAAACGCCGGAACATGTTCCGGAACCGCCGGAACATGTTCCGATGCTTCCGGAACATGTTCCGGAAGCATCGGAACATGTTCCGGAACTGCTCGAGCATGTTCCGGAAGCACCGGAACATGATCCAGAAGGGCAGGAACATGTTCCGGAACCGCCAGACGGAAGCACCGGAACATGTTCCGGAAGCACCGGAACATGTTCCGGAAGTAGCGGAACATGTTCCGGAACCGCCGGAGCATGTTCCGGAAACACCGGAACATCTTCCGGAACCGCCAGAACATGTTCCGGGAGGGCCGGAACATGTTCCGGAACCGCCGGAACATGTTCCGCAAGCACCGGAACATGTTCCGGAACCGCCGCAACATGTTCCGGAAGCACTGGAACATGTTCCGGAAACGCCGGAACATGTTCCGGAACCGCCGGAACATGTTCCGGAAGCACCGGAACATGTTCCGGAAGCATCGGAACATGTTCCGGAACTGCTGGAGCATGTTCCGGAAGCACCGGAACATGTTCCGGAAGCGCTAGAAGATGTTCCGGAAGGGCATGAACATGTTCCGGAAGGGCGGGAACATGTTCCAGAAACACCGGAACATGTTCCGCAAGCACCGGAACATGTTCCGCAACCGCCGGAACATGTTCCAGAAGCGCCGGGAGACGTTCCAGAACATGTTCGAGAACCGCCGGAGCATGTTCCGGAAGCACCGATACACGTTCCGGAAGCGCCGGAACGTGTTCCGGTACCGCCGGAAGATGTTCCGGAACCGCCGGAACATGTTGCGGAAGCACCGGAACATGTTCCGGAAGCACCGGAACATGTTCCAAACCGCCGGAACATGTTCGGGAACCGCCGGAACATGTTCCAGAAGTACCGGAACATGTTCCGGAACCGCTGAAGCATGTTCCCGAAGGAACGGAACATGTTCCGGAAGCGCCGGAACATGATCCGGAAGTGCCAGAACATTTTCCGGAAGCACCGAAACATGATCCGGGAGCACGGGAACATGTTCCGGAACCGCTGGAATATGTTCCGGGAGCGCCAGAACATGTTCCGGAAGCGCCAGAACATGTTCCGAAAGCACCGGAACATGTTCCGGAACCGCTGGAACATGGCCCGGAAGCGCGGGAACATGTTCCGAACCGCCGGAACATGTTCCGGAACCGCCGGAACATGTTCCGAACCGCTGGAACATGTTCCGGAAGTACCGGAACATGTTCCGGAACGGCTCGAGCATGTTCCCGAAGCACCGGAACATGTTCCGGAAGCGCCGGAACATGTTCCGGAACCGCCGAACATGTTCCGGAACCGCTGGAGCATGCTCCGGAAGCACCGGTGCATGTTGCGGAAGCGCCGCAACATGTTCCGGAAGCGCCGGAACATGTTCCGGAAGGGCAGGAACATGTCCCGGAACCGCCTGAACATTTTCCGAAACCGCCGGAACATGTTCCGGAACTACCGGAACATCTTCCGGAACCGCTGGAGCATGTTCCGGAAGGTTCCGGAACATGTTCCGGGAGCGCCGGAACATGTTCCGGAACCGCTGGAAGATGATCCAGAAGGGCCAGAACATTTTCCGGAAGCGCCGGAACATGATCCGGGAGCACGGGAACATGTTCCGGAACCGCCGGAACATGTTCCGGAAGCGCCGGAACATGTTCCGGAAGCACCAGAACATGTTCCGGAAGCGCCGGAAGATGTTCCGGAACCGCCTAAACATGTTCCAGAACCACCGGAACATGTTCCGGAAGCGCCGCAACATGTTCCGGAAGCGCCGGAACATGTTCCGGAAGGGCAGGAACATGTCCCGGAACCGCCGGAACATGTTCCGGGAATCGCTGGAACATGTTCCGAAGTACCGGAATATGTTCCGGAACCACAGGAGCATTTTCCGGAAGCACCGGAAGGTGTTCCGGAAGCACCGGAACATGTTCCGGGAACGCCGAAACATGTTCCGGAACCGCCTAAACATGTTCCGGAACCGCCGGAACATGTTCCGGAAACATGTTTCGGAAGCGCCGTAACATGTTCCGGAACCGCCGGAGCATATTCCGGAAGCACCCGAACATGTTCCGGAAGCGCTGGAACATGTTCCGAACCGCCGGAAAGTGTTCCGGAACCGCCTAAACATGTTCCGGAACCGCCGGAACATGTTCCGGAAGCACCGGAACATTTTCCGGGACCGCACGAACATGTTCCGGAGCGCCGGAACATGTTCCGGAAGCGCCGGAACATGTTTCGGAAGCACCGGAACACGTGCCGGGGGCGCCGGAACATGTTCCAGAACCGCCGGAACATGTTCCAGAAGCCCCGGAACATGTTCCCGAACCACCTACACATGTTCCGGAACCGCCGGAACATGCTCCGGAAGCACCAGGACATGTTCCGGAACCGCCGCAACATGTTCCGGAAGCGCCGGAACGTGTTCCGGAAGCACCGGAACACGTTCCGGGGGCGCCGGAACATGTTTCGGAACCGCCAGAAAATGCTCCGGAAGCGCCGGAGCATGTTCCGGAAGCGCCTAAACATGTTCCGGAAGCGCCCGAACATGTTCCAGAACCGCAGGAACATGTTCCGGAACCGCCGGAACATGTTCCGGAAGGGCCGGAACATGTTCCGGAAGCACGGGAACACGTTCCGGGGGCGCCGGAACATGTTCCGGAAGCGCCAGAACATGTTCCAGAACCACCTACACATGTTCCGGAACCTCCGGAACATGCTCCGGAAACACCGGAACATGTTCCATACCCGCAGGAACATGTTCCGGAACCGCCGGAGCATGTTCCGGCGCTTCCGGAACATGTTACGGAAGCACCGGAACATGTTCTGAACCGCCGGAACATGTTCCGGAGGTACCGGAACATACCTCCGGAACATGTCCCGGAACCGCTGGAGCATGTTCCGGAAGCACCAGAACATGTTCCGGAATCGCCGGAACATGTTCCGGAACCGCCGGAGCATGTTCCCGAAGCACCGGAAGATGTTCCGGAACCGCCGGAACATGTTCCGGAAGCGCCGGAACCTGTTCCGGAATCGCCGGAACATGTTCCGGAAGGGCCGGAACATGTTCCGGAAGCACGGGAACACGTTCCGGGGGCGCCGGAACATGTTCCGGAAGCGCCAGAACATGTTCCAGAACCACCTACACATGTTCCGGAACCTCCGGAACATGCTCCGGAAACACCGGAACATGTTCCATAACCGCAGGAACATGTTCCGGAACCGCCGGAGCATGTTCCGGCGCTTCCGGAACATGTTACGGAAGCACCGGAACATGTTCTGAACCGCCGGAACATGTTCCGGAACCGCCGGAACATGTTTCGGAACCGCCGGAGCATGTTCCGGAAGCACCCGAACATGTTCCGGAGGCACCCGAACATGTTCCGGAAGCGCCGGAACATGTTCCAAAAGCCCCGGAACATGTTCCGGAATCGCCGCAACATGCTCCGGCGGTTCCGGAACATGTTCCGGTGCTTCCGGAACATGTTCCGGTGCTTCCTGAACATCCTCCGGCGGTTCCGGAGCATGTTGCGGAAGTAGCGGAACATGTTCCGGAAGCACCGGAACATGTTCCGGAACCGCCGGAATATGTTCCGGAAGCGCCGGAGCATGTTCCGGAAGCAGCGGAACATGTTCCGGAACCGCCCGAGCATGTTCCGGAAGCGCCGGAACATGTTCCTAAAGCACTGGAACATGTTCCGGAAGCACCAGAACATGTTCCGGAACCGCCGGAATATGTTTCGGAAGCGCCGGAACATGTTCCGGAACCGCCGGAACTTGTTCCGAACCGCCGGAACATGTTCCGGAAGTACCGGAACATGTTCCGGAACCGCTGGAGCATGTTCCAGAATCGCCGGAACATGTTCTGGAAGCGCCGCAACGTGTTCCAGAAGGGCCGCAACATGTTCCGGAAGGACCGAAACATGTTCCGGAAGCGGCGGAGCATGTTCCGGAAGCGCCGGAACATGTTTCAGAAGCGCCGGAACATGCTCCGGAAGCGCCGGAAAATGTTCCAAAAGCGCCGGAACATGATCCGGAAGCGCCGGAACATGCTCCGGCGGTTCCGGAACATGTTCCGGTACTTGCGGAACATGTTCCGGTGCTTCCGGAACATGTTCCGGCGGTTCCGGAACATGTTCCGGCGGTTCCGGAACATGTTCCGGTGCTTCCGGAACATCCTCCGGCACATGTTGCGGAAGTAGCGGAACATGTTCCGGAAGCGCCGGAACATGTTCCACAAGCACCGGAACATGTTCCGGAACCGCCGGAATATGTTCCGGAAGCGCCGGAACATGTTCCGGAAGCACCGGAGCATGTTCCGGAAGCAGCGGAACATGTTCCGGAAGCGCCGGACCATGTTCCGGAAGCGCGGGAACATGTTCCGGAAGAGCGGCAACATTGTCCGCTGGCTCCGGAACATGTTCCGGAAGGGCAGTAACATGTTCCGGAAGCGCCGCAACATGTTCCGGAAGGGCCGGAACATGTTCCGGAAGAGCCACAACATGTTCCGGAACCGCCGGAGCATGTTCCGGAAGCGCCGGAACATGATCTGGAAGCGCCGGAACTTGTTCCGAACCGCCGGAACATGTTCCGGAAGTACCGGAACATGTTCCGGAACCGCTGGAGCATGTTCCGGAATCGCCGGAACATGTTCCAGAAGTGCCGGAACATGTTCCGGAACAGCCGGAACATGTTCCAGAAGGGCCGGAACATGTTCCGAACCGCCGGAGGATGTTCCGGAAGCACCGGAACATGTTCCCGAAGGGTCCGAACATGTTCCGGAAGTAGCGGAACATGTTCCGGAAGCGCCGGAACATTTTCCGGAAGCACCGGAACATGTTCCGGAAGTACCGGAACATGTTCGGGAACCGCCGGAGCATGTTCCGGAAGCCCTGGACCATGTTCCGGAAGCGCCGGACCATGTTCCGGAACCGCCGGAACATGTTCCGGAAGCGCCGGAACATGTTCCGGAACCGCCGGAGGATGTTCCGAACTGCCGGAACATGTGCCAGAAGTAGCGGAACATGTTCTGGACCCGTCGGAGCATGTTCCAGAAGCACCGGAACATGTTCCGGAACCGCCGGAACATGTTCCGGAAGCGCCGGAACATGTTCCGAAACCGCCGGAACATGTTCCGGACCCACCGGAACATGTTCAAGAACCGCCAAAACATGTTCCGGAATCGCCGGAGCATGATCCGAAAGCACCGGCCCATGTTCCGGAATCGCTGGAACATGTTCCGAACCCCCGGAACATGTTCCGGAAGTACCGGAACATGTTCCGGAAGTACCCCGGAACATGTTCCGGTGCTTCCGGAACATGTTCCGGCGGTTCCGGAACATGTTCCGGCGGTTCCGGAACATGTTCCGGTGCTTCTGGAACATCCTTCGGCGGTTCCGGAACATGTTCCGGTACTTCCGGAACGTGTTCCGGTACTTCCGGAACATGTTCCGGGGGTTCGGAACATGTTCCGGCGGTTCCGGAACATGGTCCGGTGCACCGGAAGATGTTCCGGAACCGCCGGAACATTTTCCGGTTCCGCCAGAACAAGTTCCGGAACCGCCGGAACATGTTCCGGAAGCGCCGGAACATGTTCCGGAAGCGCCGGAACATATTGCGGAAGCGCCGGAACATGTTCCGGAACCGCTGGAGCATGTTCCGGAATCGCCGGAACATGTTCCAGAAGTGCCGGAAAATGTTCCGGAAGTACCGGAACATGTTCCGGAACCGCTGGAGCATGTTCCGGAATGACCCGAACATGTTCCAGAGAGCATGTTCCGGAAGGACCGGAATATGCTCCCGAACCGCCGGAACATGTTCCGGAACCGCCGGAACATGTTCCGGAACCGCCGGAAGATGTTCCGGAACCGCCGGAAGATGTTCCGGAACCGCCGCAACATGTTCCGAAATCGCCGGAACATGTTCCGGAAAAGCCGCAACATGTTCCGGAAGTACCGGAACATGTTCCGGAACCATTGGAGGATGTTTCGGAAGCACCGGAACATGTTCTGGAAGCACCGGAACATGTTCCGGAACCGCCGGAGCATGTTCCGGAAGCGCCGGAACATGTTCCAGAACCGCCGAAACATGTTCCGGAAGCGCCGGAACATGTTCCAAAACCGCCGGAACATGTTCCGGAACCGCCGGAACATGTTCGGGAACCGCCGGAACATGTTCCAGAATCGCCGGAGCATGTTCCGAAAGCACCGGAACATATTCGGGAAGCGCCGGAACATGTTCCGGGACCGCCGGAGAATGTTCTGGAACCGCCGGAACATGTACCGGAAGCAACGGAACATGTGCCGGAATCGCCGGATCATGTTCCGGAACCGCCGGAAGATGTTCCGGAACCGCCGCAACATGTTCCGAACCGCCGGAACATGTTCCGGAAGTAGCGGAACATGTTCCGGAACTGCCGGAGCATGTTCCGGAACCGCCAGAAAATGTTCCGGACCGGCCGGAACATGTTCGGGAAGCGCCGGAACATGTTCCGGAAGCACTGGAACATGTTAGGGACGCGCCGGAACACGTTCCGGAACCGCCGGAACATCTTCCTGAAGCGCCGCAACATGTTCCAGAAGCGCAGGAACATGTTCCGGAGCCACCGGAACACGTTCCCAAACCGCCGGAACATGTTCCGGAATCGCCGGATGAGGAAGGGCCAGAAACATGTTCCAGAAGCGCCAAAACATGTTCCGAACCGCCGGAACATGTTCCGGAAGTACCAGAAGGTATCTGGAAGTGCCAGAAACACGTTCCGGAAGCGCCAGAACATGTTCCGAACCGCCGGAACACGTTCCGGAAGTACCGGAACATGTTCCGGAGGCGCCGGAACAGGTTTCGGAACCGCCGGAACATGTTCCGGAACCGCCGGTACATGTTCGGCAAGCGCCGAAACATGTTCCGTAAGCGCACGAACCTGTTCCGGAACCGCCGGAACATGTTCCAGAAGCCCCGGAACATGTTCCGGAACCGGCAGAACATGTTCCGGAACCGCCGGAACATGTTCCGGAGGCGCCAGAACATGTTTCGGAACCGCCGGAACATGTTCCGGAAGCGCCGGAACATGTTCCAGAAGCGCAGGAATATGTTCCGGGACCGCCGGAACATGTTCCGGAAGCACCGTAACATCTTCCGGTACCGCCGGAGCATGTCCCGAAACTGCCGGAACATGTTCTGGAACCGCCGGAACATGTTCCGGCGGCTCCGCCGGAACATGTTCTGGAGCCGCCGGAACATGTTCCGGAACCGCCGGAACATGTTCCGGAACCACCGGAACATGTTCCGGAATCACCGGAACATGTTCCGGAGGCGCCGGAACATGTTTCGCAACCGCCAGAACATGTCCCGGAACCGCCGGAACATGTTCCGGAAGCGCAGAAACATGTTCCGGAAATGCCGGAACATGTTCCGGAAGCGCAGGAACCTGTTCCGGAACCGCCGGAACACGTTCCGGAAGCCCCGGAACCTGTTGCGGAATCGCCGGAACATGTTCCGGAAGCGCATCTGGCCAATATGCATCCGGCTACTAGGGCTTTCAGGATGCCTGCAGACTTGTGCTGTGATGTGGCGTGCATGTTTCCGTATTCCGTGGATGTCTTCCCCTGCTGCCGTGAGCACATTTGCATTGCCCCCAGGAATTGGACGTACTTGGTCCGCTTGGCTGCTTGCACTGTTGTTCCTTCCACTTGGATGGTGGTGGCCTGTGGTGTAACTTTGTGGTTGTGGTATGCATAATGGATGAGTCCAAATTTGTTGGGGTTGCATGCAGCATTCATGGCCTTGAGCACTGCTACGGTCTTGTCCACACTGTGTTGCACGCCCTGTGTTGTGGCCCCCCATAGTGTGGTATCATCCATCACACACTGTATGTGCAGGCGCGCCTTGGACTCCCATAGTCTCAGTGAAATCCCCCCTTTCCCGATCCCCGGTCCTGCCAGAAATAATGAATTCCATATGTAAAGATAGGGATCCATGCCCCCTCCCTGTACCAGTCTCCCTATCACAGAATATGCCATGGAAAGGCCCATGGCCGTCACCACGTAGGCTGTGATCTGGGCATACAATTGCCTCTGTTGCCCCCACGCCCATTGCAGACTCCCCCCTTGCGCCACCTGTTTGGTCACCAGTTCCCTGTCTGTCTGCCCATACCCATTGCTGAGGTCTAGGGACATTAACAGGATTTCCCCTGTTTCTCTTAACTGCGTGAAAATGCTGGTGTAGGTTAGCCGCCGCAAGTGCTGGCAGTTCGGGCCTTTTAGGATCGCATGATGTAACATGTGTAGGTCTTCTGGGGTGTTGTACCGCTGGTTCCTCATGTCCTTGCCTAGGTATCGCCGATCCCAGCATGATGGTTCGGGTCTGTTTGTTTAAAACGATACCTGGCTGTTTTTCAAAGGGCAGGTTCCGGACCCGCCGGAGGATGTTCCGGAAGCACCGGAACATGTTTCGGAACCACCGCAACATGTTCCGGAAGCGCCGGAACATGTTCCGAACCGCCGGAACATGGGTATTTGCAACAATGCCACGGGGATATCAATAGAATTATCAATGCCGGCAACAAATGTGAGAGAGTCCAAGGGGACATGAGTCGAGTGTTGCAAGGACATGAGGAGCGTTTGCAACGTATTGAGAGTCTTGAGCAACACCTCAAACAACATCAAGAGTATTCACAACAATATTTTGTTCACAAGGAGGTGCATGCCGCCTCCGTGCAAGGAGTAGAACAAATGTGCACGTCAGCAACGCAAAACATTGAGAGCGTCCGTGGCCAAGTGACTCAATTGCATGCCCAATTCGCCAACAACAAGAGCATATCCAACAACATTTGGCGAGTAAAGATGTTTTGGAGGCACGAATTGAGGGAACGGAACAATATTGTCAAACAAGTGTTTCCGTGCTTGCTTCGCAAATTCCACAACATGTGGAGAATCATCTTCAATCACATGCATCTTTAATTCATGATATTGTCGAGCCCTTATTGTATGAACAACGCCAACATTTTGATTCTTGCATGAATGATTTCAAGCGTGTGTGCAATGAACGAATTGATTCAAGTGTGCATGAGTTAACTTCGTTTGTTAAGACGTTTGTACATGAGTCATGTGAGAACATCGAACGTAAGGCAATCGAGGCGGCTCGTAGACACGTTGTCACGGTATGTGAGCCTTTTGCAACAAAAGAGTCAAGTTTATTGCATGATGTGGCGTGCCGCATGGATGATTTCGAATCACGAGTCAACACAATGATCGTCGATTCCTGCGACGTTGCATCTTGTCATTTAGCCATTGAGGCGGGTGCAAAACAGAATGAAGAGAAGTTTGGAACCATTACCCGCGAATTTGAGAGAATCCGCAAGGTTTGCACTCGCAATGAGGAAATGCATGACATGGTGCATGAGGTAAAAAGGGATTTGCAATGTGTTGTTGTGGACGTGGATGTTCTCAAAATAGGAGGAATTAAGGTCGAGGCGGCTACGGCCGAACGAACGATCTCTACGAGTAGCCCACTACCCACAGTTGGTGTAGTTTACCACAAGCAACAAGCAAAAAGCAATTCTGGCAGACAGACATCTCCTGGTACCCTGATCATCAAAAACAATACTGCACCCCCCCGACAATAGCACAAGCCAAACTCGGCCCCCACTGAAGACCGGCGCAGGCACACCGCGCCGTACGCTCACCAGCGTGCTGTACAGCCCAAGTGCTGACCCACGTGGCGCAAGGCGCCACGCAGCGGCCAGCCACGGCAACCCGCGCCACCGGTGGACCTCCCTCAATCTGAGGCCCTAAACATATATGCCACCCGGCGCACCAACAACATGCTCCCTTGGATCCACAAATAAGGGCGGTTACCGCCCATTTGTTTATGCGCAGAAAGGGACAGGGCCAGTTCGCGCCCTCCCAGCCTCGACCGCCATCTGTGGCGGCACAAGTGCCGGCCCTTCGCGTCCTTGACCTCGGGACTGCCCGCGGAGGTGAACATCTGGTGCGCAGTCCCACCAAGACGCGACGCCAAGTCCGCCATGGCGTCGCGCAGCAAGTCCGGCGCCTCCGCGAGTGCGCAGGTCCGGTCGAAGACGAGGCGTGCCTGGGTCCCCAGCCACACCCTGCGAACAGACCGAAGCGCCAGACGGCGGGCCATCACGTATTGCGCCTGCCGCTGTGCCCGCAGTTGCCGCCGCCCCACCTCCTCAGCTGAGCGGCGATGTCGCACGCCTCCCCGGTGCCGGCGCGGGCGCCGGTGGTGCCGGTTACGCCGAGTAATACCTCGTATAAAAACGCTGCAGTACACAGCACAGGGGTAAAGCTCACTCGCCACAAACCAAACTACAGCACCACGGCGCCCACAAACCTGCACTGGTGCAACGAACGTAGCAGCTCCCCCAACCGACACTGGGATGCCACCTCCGCCCGAGCAAGGCGACCGTGGAAATCGGACTGCACCCTACTCAAAGGATCACCGGGTTGCAAATGGGACGGGCACCATACGACATAAACCTGCAGTCTAGAAACACATAACCGGCGCGACACCGAACGCAACATTGCATGCTGACACCGTGGGCAAGCCCAAGCCCGGCCTTTGTGCAATCTACCCCACCACTGGCCTCGTTCACTGCCCCATGAGGATAGACATGATTGCCATCAGTAACCATTTTCCTGCCGGTGAGCCGCAGGCTAACCATTCTAACCTTCCTTTTCGATGGCAGGGAGTGCAGGCCCAGTGGTGGGACGATATGGGCATCTTGCCCAGCCACCCGACCGTGCCCCCTCTCCACCACATCCCCGATATCACTGTGCCCAACTCTGCATAGGATGAAGGGGCTCGGTTGGTATCGGGGAATCGCGGAACCCCCCCCTCAATTGCGCCTGAGCCCCCCTTGCGCACGGCACCCCTGTAGGACCCCCCCTGGTATGCCACCGCTAACCCCTCCGTGAAGGCTTACCGCGCAGCCCCCCCGATGGCCGTCAACTTCGTGGACGGCCTCGGCTACACAGTCCACCGCGATATTCTTCTCGCGGAGGACTGCAAGACCACCCGGGGGAAGGTAGAAAAAATTTGGGGGGGGGGGACCAAGTTCCTCAACACTTTGACCCGGTGTTCAATGTGAAACCATTTGAGGAACAAGGGAGGGACCCCACCCTTCCTCAGCGGTACCCGTCCAAGCCCTCCAAAACCGGGGGGCTGGCTGGTGCCCTTATTAAAAAGTTTATTAACTCCCTGCAGGACCATGTCCCTGATCCGTTCGAGGACATGTTTGAGATGCCGTATTCGGTCATCGTGTCGGGTGCTGAGTCGGGGGACCAGCTCCCGCACACGGATGTCTCCACCGCCCGCGACATGCCCCCCCCCCTTGACCGCCACCCCTCCAGCTGCCACATATCCACCTTCGTGCGTAAACGGTGCCCCCTGCATCTGTTGCCCGGGGGGAGAGGGGAGCCCGGGGTGCCGGGCAGTGCTGACCATGACGAGGACCTCCCCCTGTTGGAGGAGGACCTCGTCCCACCTCTCCTCCATGGCCTCCCCCAGCGCCGTTCCCGCCTGGACGTTGATGCGGTACTGGGGGGAGAGGGCCAGTGGACCCCCGATCGGCGTCATTGGGGGGTTAAGCCGAATACGACGCATGTGGACCCCCCCACCCCCCTGGAGCTCAAGGACTGCCGCGGCCTGCTGGGATGGGGGGGAGGGGGAGGACGTGCCCACGTTCGGGCAACTGTTGCTATTGGGTGTTGGATTGGAGGCTCGGGTGGTGCTGGCCAACCGGGACGTGGTGGACGACGTCTTCAGCCCCCCCGAGGTGCAGCCAGGCCCCCCGGTGTGCACACACCATCCCCTGTTCCTCTCCCGCTCCGCGCACGGCATCTCCCCCGTCACCGTGCGCGAGGGGGAAATCCTCCTGTGGAATGGGGCGTACGAGATGGAGGTGGTGAAGGCGGACTCGACGGACGGGGACACCCAGGTGACGTCGGCACTTGGGGCTACGCTGCCCCCCACGCGCCCGGCCCCCGCCTGGCGGCTGCTGCACCCCGTGCCGGAGTGGAAGCGGGCGAAGGAGTCCAAGAAGGGACCGTGGACTGTGACCTGCCCGTGTGAATGCGAGGTATGCATTGTTTTCCACCCCGTACTCGCGTGAAGTTTGCGCGAAGTTCGCAACTGTGTGCTTCGCATTCGAATATGCTCATTCGGGAATTTGTCGCGAACTTCGCGCGAATTTCACGTGAATATTTACATTTCATTCATTTTCCATTTCATCTCCTTCTCAAGAGCCATGGCACTGCTGGCTGCCCGACCCCCGAGCGGCCGTGGCCGCCCAGAAGCGATTCCGCCTGGCCGGGCACACCAGTGCCCCTGCACTGCCGGGCACGGGCACGGGCACGGGCACGGGCACGGGCGGCCACGTGTCCTTCGACATGCCCTCGAGTTCGGCCGGCGGCCCGCCCGCTGACATCCGGCCGACCGTTCCCGCGGCCCCCCCTCCAGCCCCGGGCCCGACGTGGTCGTCGCAAACCCGGTGGCAGGAACCGGTGCCACGGCCTACCCGTCGGAGCTCCCCCCCATCACCACCCTCTCCATGCTGCGGACCCAGCCCCCGTTCGCATGGAAGCTGGACCTCCCGGGACGGAAGCGGGCAAGGGAGGAGTTTGTGGCGACAAGGTGGGAGATCGAGGTGGAGACGCAGGAGGGGGCGCGGGAGCCGCCCCTCAAAATTTCCTTCCCCTGCGCCATCACGCACCCCAACCCCGGGGGAGGTTGGAAGGAGGGGGAGAGGGTTATTGCCCTCTACGCATACCGGCCGCGTGGAGGGCATTGGAGGATGGATTGTTGCGTGCCGGGTAGGGCGGGGGTGCCAGCGGGGCAGCTCGGGCGGTTGGCGGCGTTGGCGGTGACGGGGGTGAGGCAATGGGGGGACCGGGTGGAGGAGCACATGAGCTATGCGTGGCTCCAAATGCTCACCCGGGCAAAGGAGGAGCAGCGGCGGCATTTGGGGGAGGTGGGGGGATTGGTGGACGTGGATGCGGAGGAGGGGGAGGGGCAGGGGGGCGATGCCTCCTCCATGCGGAGCTCCAGGAGCGGCGGGTCCAAGGGCAAGGTGGGCCGGCCCCGCAAGGCCCCCAAACTGCCCACCAAGTCGGGGGGCCAGCCCTCGGCTGCAAAGCCCCCGCCCGCAGCGCATGTGGACGTGTGGGTGGCGGCGCAGGCGGGGGCCATGCCCGAGTGGCAAAAGCGGGTGGTGGCGGCGGAGGGGGAGGTTCTCCTCCTGCGGGGCAAGCTCCAGGAGGCGGAGCAGCGGGCGCAGGAGGCGGAGCGGCGGGCAACGGCAGCGGAGCGGGAGCGGGACGTGTTGCGGGCGCAGGCCCGCAAACCCAAGCCCAAGCCGGGGCAGCAGCAGGAGGTGGGGCGAGCGGAGGGGGGGGGGGGGGGCAGCGGCCGGGGGAGGGGGGGGTGAGCGACGGGGTTAATTACCTCATGGCGGGGAGCCAGGCCTGGAAGTCCCGGGCAGAGAAGGTGAAGGGGGAGCTCTCAGCAGTGGCCGCCACCGTGCGCCTGTTGCTTGGCCAGAATCAGGGGGGGGGGGGGCTGTCCTTTGATTCGGTGGCGCCATGGTATAAGGCTGCCTTGGACAGCCATGACGCTGTGGAGAAGCGTTACCCGGGGGACGCCATGGTGGAGGCCGCCACTAACCCTTGCCTTCAAGCCCCCCACGCCCGCCGAGGTCCAGGGCTCTGGGAGCTGCATTGGCACTGCAAGCCAGTAGTGTCACCCTGCGAACGGCCCTTTTTAACCCTTGTACATTACACCGGGGACTGAACGTGCTGCGAACTTCGCGCGAACTTCGCGCGATTCTTTGCCAATGCGCGACCGACCCAGCCCACCACTGTCCTAGGATTTTTTGCGAACTTCGCGCGAACTTCGCGCGAATTTGTACAGTATTTTTTTGTAATAGTGGTTCCCAACACATGGGGTGTATACGAATGTGTTGTACAAATTTTTTGTTGTGTGGTGGATGCCAATGGGGCTGACTGTGTCTGACTTTCTTGACTTTCATAAACAACATGCATTGCCTTTTGCCTATTGTCAGTGTTTTTTGTTATGGGACGTGGGAGTGGCGACAAGGGGAAGAAGGCCTTTGCCCATATCAATTCCAGGCAGCACCGGGCCCGCCGCTTGAGGACATTGCAGCACATTGTCTCGGGGGAACTAGGAGCCGAGTATCTGGTGAAGCACCTCCCGGACACGGGCCAGATTGTCCTGACGCCGGTAGACGGGGGGGGGTGGGTGCTCTGCCCACCGCCCCATCCACGTGGGAGAAGACCGTAGCCGCGGTGTGGCGCATCCGGTCGCTGCACCTATCCAGGACGGAGGCGCAGTACCTCAGACCCCTTCTAGTGGAGGGGGTACCCTGGGAGGACGTGTGGGTCACCATGCAGCAGCTTGCGCAGCCTGCATCGGAGGGGTTTGTAGCCAAGACGGGGGATGACATGGAGCTATACGGAGCCTTTTGCCCGTTACCGGCGCGGTTGCAACACTTGTACCGTTGCCGACCGGTCGAACCCGCCCACGTCCAACAACCGGGCAATCCAAGGCAGCATTGGATGCCGCTAGCAGTGGACGGCACGTCGCGGCACGAGGCGTCCTTCGTGCATTGCACCCTCGGGGGTACCCGTAGCCCCGATCAACTAGCAAGTTGGTGGCTATTGGGGGTTAGTGAGGAGTGGTCGACCTTGTACGCGGCTGCTCAAGAGGTTGACTTCGACCAACAGTTGTGGGATGCTAGTAAGGTTGTCTTCCAAGACACTTCCGGTGCCGACCGGGAAACACTTTTCTTCCTCTGTGCCGGTGGCAACGCAAAAATTTTAATGGCCAATTGTAAAACTTTTAAAGCCGAGGCTCCACGAGCCATGGTTTGTTGGGTTTGCGGCCCCAATAGGCAAGACTGCCTTGCCAATTTTGGCTTGGAAGCCACCATTGACGGGCAGTGGGAGGTTGTGCTCCCCATGGGAGCCATATATAGACACATCCCAGCCAAACGTCGCATTCCCGACTACGGGTTGCACGGGGTGCTGCGGGTAACTAGTTGTGGTATTTCCGGCATGAGGGATGCGGTGTCGGCTGCCACCGGCAAGTCCGCGGCGGTCGTCGCCCGCAATTTTTTCCAACCGATCCTAGATGTTGCCCGCATGGCAGCCAAGACGGTAACAAAGGGTAGGATGGCAAAGGGCAATGACACCGCCAACGCAAAGGGAAGCGTTAGGCTAGAGTGTGCCGCGGCTGTGCAACTCATGCGCACCCGGAGGTGGGAGGCACTCATTGCCGTGTGCCTTGAAGAGGGGGGAATGAACAACAAGCGGGTGGGGGGAAAACCATGGGGGGATGTTTGTAGGCATTGGTGGGACAATTTTGCCAAGATGTGTATATATGCATGGCGGACATCTTGGCTGTCCGGGGTAGACCGAGGAAGATTACGTGACTGTAGCATAGCAATGGGCAAAGCCCACTTACTCTTGGAATGGCCTAAGCCGTTGTGGTCACATTTGTGGATTGGCCAAATGTGTGTTTTTGCCAGCCAATGGAGAAATCTCTCCCAATTTTCATGCTTCACCATGGAAGGCAGCCACCGTAGGCTCAAGCGCATGTTGCGCAACAGCGGGGGCCTAAGCCTTCTGCGTGGGCGGCTAGGTGTGCAGGTTGTCGTTGACAACCATACCATAGACGACAGCCTCTGTGCGGAGGCGTGGGACGTCACAAAGAGTCCCATGCGTGGGCAAGGCCCTGTGACCGTACAACAGTTGGCTAGGCGGGCCCGCAAGAGGGCCCTTAGCGACCTCAACTATGTACATACCCTTACGTAACGTTTCAGGCGCCGCAAACAGCGCAAACAGCGAGCATAGAACGTTTGGACAGTTCATGGCCGGCGAAGTGGACGTGCGTGTTATTGTGAATGCATACCTCTACGCAAAAATGGGGCCAAATTCGCGCGAACTTTGCGCGAATTTGTCCCAGATTCGCATTCGCAAGTGTCGCAGCAGACACAGGCGAACGGCACAATACGAATAGGGCATTAAACGGGTACCATGGCCACGCAGTGTATGGAAAAGGGGTGGTTTTTTCTCGCAAGGACCTGTGTTTTATTTTTTTAGAATTTTTGAAACCATATCCTCCATTCCAACCCATTGAAAAAGGCCTTTTTCGGACAAAATAGTTGTTTTGGGTACCCATATTCGCTCTCTCATTCAAAAGTTCCCGTAACGGCAATTCGCAAAGGGTACAAGGGTAGTGAAATGAATGAGATCATCACTGAAGGGGTTGCAAACAGGACAAAGTGCAAACAATGGCAAATGGGAGGGTACATACATGGTACACATCACCTGCAGTCACAGCGTCACAGCTGAGACTGCGGGCGGGTCCTGCCGTCTCAAGGGACGGCATCATGACCATTGCAATTGGCATCAGTTAACTTCGGATCCACAAATGAAATGGTCATGGTAGGCCAAAGAACATCAAACAACACAGACACGCATACATTCTTTGAACACACCATGTGACGCATTGCACCGAAAGAGTCAAGGCAGGCTTTTCCACACCATTGCGCATGGGGATGCGTTGGGGGTGTTTTCCCTACACTATGGATTTCTCTGGATGATTTTCCAAACTTCCTCAAGAAACACCACATCAAGACAGAGCACGAACAGGACAAGGGGTTTTTTATGGTCGTCACCAGATCCTGCGAATAAACAACAAAGCGTGACCAGAGCGAAGTGCAGCACATTGCAATGAGCCTTGAGGGTTGGGTAAGAGGGTCGGGTTAAAAGAAGGAAATCAAATTCAAATTCACTGCAGAGCCCCTTCTCAGATGTATGTTGCTTGCACACGACATTGACAAATAAGGGGTTTGAAAATGCTTGCTGGCCATTGGAGGACATGGTGCGCATTCGGTCGGACGTGGTACACTGACTGCTAGTGGCAGCAGTGCAGCGGAGCAATCCCTTTCCTCGGCCGCGAAGCCGCAAAGCTCCGTCCGCACAAAACAGGTCCTAAGAAAAAGGTCCCTGCAGGGGTCCACACCGAAGACCCACGCGTGACGGAGCAGCACATGTCAACTGTCATGCATCGTCATTGAAGGGGCTCACATCCAGCAAATTGTAATTGGTTGCAGAAGCAAACATGTCAGAATCCCTTCTCATCTGTTATCAGCACGTTCATCATTGAAGGGGTCCGTGGTCATAGGCGCGAAGGCCTAGACCACAAACAGTCAAAACACCTCAGGGGTGTTGTGCATAAGCAAATTGTCGGCTCAAACAACCAAAACACGTCAAGGGTGGTCTGCATAATCAAATTGAAGTTGTCACATACACCGCTGTCAACAACAAGTGTGCAATTGTTTTGCAACGGAGGGGGGGGTTTGTGTTTTCCGTGACGCCTTTTTTCCTAGGGGGGGGGGGCTGGAAACCACCCGATACTGGGGGGGGGGGGGCTGGCTGGGTCACCTTGGGGGGGTTTCCTGTGAAGAGTTTGGTGTGGACAACGGCGGAGGGGGGGGGGGGGTTGATGTAGTGCATAATCAAGGGGTTTGGGGGAGGGGGGTTCATGGTTTGGTAATGATGGTCCATAAAAGTCTGATGTCTGATGTGTGATAGCCGACTAGGTCGCTATACATAGAGCTGCGGACAGTCCCCCCATCAGTCCGGGGCGTGCCCCCGTCAGTCCGGGGTGTGCGCCCGTCAGTCCGGGGCGTGCCCCCGTCAGTCCGGTGTGTGCCCCTGTCAATCCGCAGGGGTGCCCCCGTCAGTCCGGGTGTGAACCGGTTACTCCGGGGTGTTGCCCCGTCAATCCGGGGTGCCCCCGTCAGTCCGGGGCGTGCCCCATCAGTCCAGGGTGTGCCCCCGTCACACCGGGGCGTGCCCCCGTCAGTCCGGGGTGCGCCCCCTTCAGTCCAGCACGTGCCCCCGTCAGTCCGGGGTGTGCCCCCGTCACTCCGGTGTGTGCCCCTGTCAATCCAGGGGGGGTGCCCCCGTCAGTCCGGGGTGGGAACCGGTTAATCCGGGATGTGCCCCTGTCAATCCGGGGGTGCCCCCGTCAGTCCGGGTAGGCCCCCGTCAGTCCGGGGGGTGCCCCCGTCACTCCGGGGTGTGCCCCCATCAGTACGGGGCGTGCCTCCGTCAGTCCGGTGTGTGCCCCCGTGAGTCCGGGGCGTGCCCCCGTCAGTCTGAGGTGTGCCCCCGTCAGTCCGCGGTGTGCCCCCCTCAGTCCGGGGCGTGCCCCGTGGGGACCCGGGTGACTAAAATGGCCATAACTCGATTTTACGGGCTCCAAAACGCGCGGTACTTTTGACCATCGGATGCGGCATTTCTTGTTCTTCGTTTTTGTCTGTCGCAACATTTGCTGAAAATGCACGTAGCCCTGGCAAATCGCGATTTATTGCCATTTTGGGTGTTTTTCGGCTTGAAACGGCCGTGGCCAACCGGGTGACTTAAATTGCCATAACTCGATTTTAGGGGCTCCAAAACGCGCGGTACTTTTGACCATCGGATGCCGAATTTCTTGCTGTTCGTTTTTTTCTCGCAACATTTGCTGAAAATGCACGTAGCCGCGGGAAATCGCGATTTATTGCCATTTTGGGTGTTTTTCGGCCTGAAACGGCCGTGGCCAGCCGGGTGACTAAAATTGCCATAACTCGATTTTAGGGGCTCCAAAACGCGCGGTACTTTTGACCATCGGATGCGGTATTTCTTGCTCTTTGTTTTTGTCTCACGCAACATTTGCTGAAAATGCACGTAGGCCCGGGAAATCGCGATTTATTGCCATTTTGGGTGTTTTTCGGCCTGAAACGGCCGTGGCCAGCCGGGTGACTAAAATTGCCATAACTCGATTTTAGGGGCTCCAAAACGCGCGGTACTTTTGACCATCGGATGCGGTATTTCTTGCTCTTTGTTTTTGTCTCACGCAACATTTGCTGAAAATGCACGTAGCCCCTGGAAATCACGATTTATTGCCATTTTGGGTGTTTTTCGGCTTGAAACGGCGGGTGGCCAGCCAGGTGACTATAATGGCCATAACTCGATTTTAGGAGCTCCAAAACGCGCGGTACTTTTGACCATGGGATGCGGAATTTCTTGCTCTTCGTTTTTGTCTCTCGCAACATTTGCTGAAAATGCACTCAGCCCCGGGAAATCGCGATTTATTGCCATTTTGGGTGTTTTTCGGCCTGAAACGGCCGTGGCCAGCCGGGTGACTAAAATGGCCATAAGTCGATTTTAGGGGCTCCAAAACGCGCGGTACTTTTGACCATCGGATGCGGTATTTCTTGCTCTTTGTTTTTGTCTCTCGCAACATTTGCTGAAAATGCAGGTAGCCCCGGCAAATCGCGATTTATTGTCATTTTGGGTGTCTTTCTGGTTGAAATGGCCGTGGCCAGCCGGGTGACTAAAATGGCCATAACTGGATTGTAGGGGCCCCAAAATGCGCGGTATTTTTGACCATCGGATGCGGAATTTCTTGCTCTTCGTTTTTGTCTCTCGCAACATTTGCTGAAAATGCATGTAGCCCCGGAAAATCGCGATTTATTGCCATTTTGGGTGTTTTTCGGCCTGAAACGGCCGTGGCCAGCCGGGTGACTAAAATGGCCATAAGTCGATTTTAGGGGCTCCAAAACGCGCGGTACTTTTGACCATCGGATGCGGTATTTCTTGCTCTTTGTTTTTGTCTCTCGCAACATTTGCTGAAAATGCAGGTAGCCCCGGCAAATCGCGATTTATTGTCATTTCGGGTGTCTTTCTGGTTGAAATGGCCGTGGCCAGCCGGGTGACTAAAATGGCCATAACTGGATTGTAGGGGCCCCAAAATGCGCGGTACTTTTGACCATCGGATGCGGTATTTCTTGCTCTTCGTTTTTTTCTCTCGCAACATTTGCTGAAAATGCACGTAGCCCCGGAAATCGCGATTTATTGCCATTTTGGGTGTTTTTCGGCTTGAAACGGCCGTGGCCAGCTGGGTGACCACGATGGCCATAAATGGATTTTAGGGGCTCCAAAACGCGCGGTACTTTTGACCATCGGATGCAGAATTTCTTGCTCTTCGTTTTGTTCTCTCGCAACATTTGCTGAAAATGCACGTAGCCCCGGCAAATCGCGATTTATTGCCGTTTTGAGTGTTTGTCTGCTTGAAACGGCCATGGCCAGCCGGGTGACTAAAATGGCCATAACTCGATTTTAGGAGCTCCAAAACGCGCGGTACTTTTGACCATCGGATGCGGATTTTCTTGCTCTTCGTTTTTGTCTGTCGCAACATTTGCTGAAAATGCACGTAGCCCCGGCAAATCGCGATTTATTGTCATTTTGGGTGTTTGTCTGCTTGAAACGGCCATGGCCAGCCGGGTGACTAAAATGGCCGCAACTCGATTTTAGGGGCTCCAAAACGCGCGGTACTTTTGACCATCGGATGCGGAATTTCTTGCTCTTCGTTTTTGTCTCTCGCAACATTTGCTGAAAATGCACGTAGCCCCTGGCAATCACGATTTATTGCCATTTTCAGTGTTTTTCGGCTTGGAATGGCCGTGGCCAGCTGGGTGACTAAAATGGCCATCACTCGATTTCGGGGGCTCCAAAACGCGCGGTACTTTTGACCATCGGATGCAGAATTTCTTGCTCTTCGTTTTTTTCTCTCGCAACATTTGCGGAAAATGCACGTAGCCCCGGGAAATCGCGATTTATTGCCATTTTGGGTGTTTTTCGGCTTGAAACGGCCGTGGCCAGCCGGGTGACTCAAATTGCCATAACTCGATTTTAGGGGCTCCAAAACGCGCGGTACTTTTGACCATCGGATGCGGAATTTCTTGCTCTTCGTTTTTGTCTCTCGCAACATTTGCTGAAAATGCACGTAGCCCCGGGAAATCGCGATTTATTGCCATTTTGGGTGTTTTTCGGCTTGAAATGGCCGTGGCCAGCCGGGTGACTAAAATGGCCATAACTCGATTTTAGGGGCTCCAAAACGCGCGGTACTTTTGATCATCGGATGCGGAATTTCTTGCTCTTTTTGTCTGTCGCAACATTTGCTGAAAATGCACGTAGCCCCTGGAAATCACGATTTATTGCCATTTTGGGTGTTTTTCGGCTTGAAACGGCCGTGGCCAGCCGGGTGACCATAATGGCCATAAATCGAATTTAGGGGCTCCAAAACGCGCGGTACTTTTGACCATAGGATGCGGAATTTCTTGCTCTTCGTTTTTGTCTCTCGCAACATTTGCTGAAAATGCACGTAGCCCCGGGAAATCGCGATTTATTGTCATTTTGGGTGTTTTTCTGTTTGAAATGGCCATGGCCAGCCGGGTGACTAAAATGGCCATAACTCGATTTTAGGGGCTCCAAAACGCGCGGTACTTTTGACCATCGGATGCGGAATTTCTTGCTCTTCGTTTTTTTCTCTCGCAACATTTGCTGAAAATGCACGTAGCCCCTAGCAATCACGATTTATTGCCATTTTGGGTGTTTTTCGCCTTGAAACGGCCGTGGCCAGCCGGGTGACCATAATGGCCATAAATCGAGTTTAGGGGCTCCAAAACGCGCGGTACTTTTGACCATCGGATGCAGAATTTCTTGCTCTTCGTTTTTGTCTCTCGCATCATTTGCTGAAAGTGCACGTAGCCCCGGGAAATCGCGATTTATTGCCATTTTGGGTGTTTTTCGGCTTGAAACGGCCGTGGCCAGCCGGGTGACCACGATGGCCATAACTCGATTTTAGGGGCTCCAAAACGCGCGGTACTTTTGACCATCGGATGCAGAATTTCTTGCTCTTCGTTTTTGTCTCTCGCATCATTTGCTGAAAGTGCACGTAGCCCCGGGAAATCGCGATTTATTGCCATTTTGGGTGTTTTTCGGCTTGAAACGGCCGTGGCCAGCCGGGTGACTAAAATGGCCATAACTCGATTTTAGGGGCTCCAAAACGCGCGGTACTTTTGACCATCGGATGCGGAATTTCTTGCTCTTTTTGTCTCTCGCAACATTTGCTGAAAATGCACGTAGCCCCTGGAAATCACGATTTATTGTCATTTTGGGTGTTTTTCGGCTTGAAACGGCCGTGGCCAGCTGGGTGACCACGATGGCCATAAATGGATTTTAGGCGCCCCAAAACGCGCGGTACTTTTGACCATCGGATGCAGAATTTCTTGCTCTTCGTTTTTTTCTCTCGCAACATTTGCTGAAAATGCACGTAGCCCCGGGAAATCGCGATTTATTGCCATTTTGGGTGTTTTTCGCCTTGAAACGGCCGTGGCCAGCTGGGTGACCACAATGGCCATAAATGGATTTTAGGCGCCCCAAAACGCGCGGTACTTTTGACCATCGGATGCAGAATTTCTTGCTCTTCGTTTTTTTCTCTCGCAACATTTGCTGAAAATGCACGTAGCCCCGGGAAATCGCGATTTATTGCCATTTTGGGTGTTTTTCGCCTTGAAACGGCCGTGGCCGGCCGGGTGACTAAAATGGCCATAACTCGATTTTAGGGGCTCCAAAACGCGCGGTACTTTTGACCATGGGATGCGGAATTTCTTGCTCTTCGTTTTTGTCTCTCGCAACATTTGCTGAAAATGCACGTAGCCCCGGGAAATCGCGATTTATTGCCATTTTGGGTGTTTTTCGGCTTGAAACGGCCTTTGGGAGCCGGGTGACTAAAATGGCCATAACTCGATTTTACGGGCTCCAAAACGCGCGGTACTTTTGACCATCGGATGCGGAATTTCTTGCTCTTCGTTTTTGTCTCTCGCAACATTCGCTGAAAATGCATGTAGCCCCGGAAAATCGCGATTTATTGCCATTTTGGGTGTTTTTCGGCTTGAAACGGCCGTGGCCAGCCGGGTGACTAAAATGGCCATAACTCGATTTTAGGGGTTCCAAAACGCGCGGTACTTTTGTCCATCGGATGCGAAATTTCTTGCTCTTCAATTTTGTCTGTCGCAACATTTGCTGAAAATGCACGTAGGCCCGGGAAATCGCGATTTATTGCCATTTTGGGTGTTTTTCGGCTTGAAACGGCCGTGGCCAGCCGGGTGACCACGATGGCCATAAATCGATTTTAGGGGCTCCAAAACGCGCGGTACTGTTGCCCATCGGATGCGGAATTTCTTGCTCTTCGTTTCTGTCTCTCGCAACATTTGCGTAAAATGCGCGTAGCCCCGGGAAATCGCGATTTATTGCCATTATTGTTGTTTTTAGGCTTGAAACGGCCGTGGCCAGCCAGGTGACTAAAATGGCCATAACTCGATTTTAGGGGCCCCAAAACGCGCGGTACTTTTGACCATCGGATGCGGTATTTCTTGCTCTTCGTTTTTGTCTTCCGCAACATTTGCTGAAAATGCACGTAGCCCCGGGAAATCGCGATTTATTGCCATTATTGTTGTTTTTCGGCTTGAAACGGCCGTGGCCAGCCGGGTGACTAAAATGGCCATAACTCGATTTTAGGGGCTCCAAAACGCGCGGTACTTTTGACCATCGAATGCGGAATTTCTTGCTCTTCGTTTTTGTCTCTCACAACATTTGCTGAAAATGCACGTAGCTAAGGCAGAGATAACAGCGGCAACGGCGCGATCGCAAATCCGGCACAGCAACAAAGCCAAATCAGGGCATTAAATCCATACCAGAGGGGTCTGTGATGAAAAGGACAATACAGACCCATAGGACAAACAAAGGCGCATCAGCCTACATTATAAAATCCAACGATTTGCAAATGAATCCGAACTACAATCCCTAGGTCCACGTCAGCCCTATCTAGTGCCATAGGCCAATCCTAGGGTCTCATTGGGTCAGGTCCTGCTGGTCTGCCGCACGCCCCTCCAAGTCAGAACCAGGGCCTGGGTCTGACTGACAACCCATAGCGACCAATGGCAGACCTGACATGCCTGGCAGGATCAGAACAGAAAACCAAAAACAGCGCAAACACACTCATGCAACCAAAATTTTTTTTTCCTGACAGCAATCATCGGCAAAGCAGAACAAAAGCGCTGTGAATCCATCGCCTGGAGCATGTACAGCACTTGTGACAGAACCTGCCTGCACTGGGACTGTGTCTGACGCTGTCTTACTCTGTCCTGTTACCCAGAGATCCGAATTCTGACTTCAGGGGGAATTGGACTGCCTTGATGGCTTGATTGCCCCCAGCCGCACGCAGACCTGTACACAAGCAGACAGGGAGGAAAGTAACACACCCCACTCTGTCAAACAGTCGGGAGGGTCGTGACACTCACACCCCGAAGGAACTCTGGGCTATGTCACGTGTGCACTGGCGGCAACAGCACAAAGCGCAGAAAGAAAATGGGCTCGTCAGTGGCCTATAAGACCATAGGTACCTTTCTGTCGCAAGACAAGAGACACGAAGATGCCTGTGGGTGGGCCACAGAGATGCGAAACAGTGGGTGTGCAGCGGCACGCCATCGGCCGACGCTATGCTTTACCCACCGGACCTGTAAATTCGACCTATTTCTGAGTTCATAAGACAGGGAAAGGTGATGGGCCCTCCCCCCGGGGGCATAGCCCCAACGGGATGCGTTTCGAGGGATTCAATAGTGGCGTTAGCGCAGATAAAATAGGAAAATCGTGGCACCAGTCGGCGCAGTGCGCGTGGCAGAGCCCTGCATGTGGCATGTGCCATGAGGCATACGCCTGTGTTGACCAAATAGCATGGCTGTTTAGCCAGCGATGGAGGTGGAAAAAGACTGTCTCCCTGGTGGAAGGCAGTTTATAGGTAATGTGTTCGCACCATATAAGTGTCTGATCTACGTCCCATGTCGTTCGGGCGATGATGCGAGGCACTGCGGAGTGCAACGCGCGCAAGACAGTGGGTCGTGAATAGCCAGACAAGAGGGCAACTTGCGCCCAGGATGTGATACTCAATAAACAGGATGCCCACCACCCTCCCCCCCCTGCCACTGCCTGGCGCCAGCACCAACAACTCCCGGGTAATGCAGCGGACATACAGAACAAGAGGGGAAGAAAGCAACAAATCTGGTCGGGCGCTGGTCTTGCAGAGCCACACTGCCATGTGGGCGGGGCCGAACTTCCCAACTACCTCCCAAGGCTCAGAGCCCGACAACCCGCAGGGGGGCCGAGAACCTGGGTGGTCCCACCAGTCGTGTATTTTGTGCTCTCCTGGTTTCTTTTCTTTTCTTTTTTTTTTTTCAAGACAGTCATGCTGATCAGGACCCCAGGCACTGAGACCAGACTCGTAGGTCCACGACCCTGTGATCCTGCGATCTGAGATCCTGTGATGATCTGATGACGCAATTACTGCAAAAAAAATGCACTGAGGAACATGCCTGCCACTGTCGCAATCACGAATCCTCACAACTCATATATTGCCCTGGGCCTGAGACACAAAACAGAAGGAGGTAGGACAGAGGGGAAGGAAACAACACAATACTGCAACTCTACAACGGTCGGGTGGGGGGGGTCTCAAGATCTCAGACCAGCGTCAGGTCCCGTTAAAAAATAGGGGAAAAAATCAGAGCAAGTACTGTGCATCCGCAGCACCCCCCCCCCCCCGCCACTGCGGGTGGGAGTCCAAGACCTGTCGCTGTTCATCACCTGACACCCTGTCCCTTGTTTGGGGATGGACGTGTCGATTATGATCCTCCACTGTATCCTACGACTATCGCCTCGACGGTGTCCCCGGAGCCCCGGTTTGCCCTGTCCAGAGCCCAAACCAAAAAATAGCAAGACCACGCAGAGTTGTTACTGTACAATGTCTGAAATACGCAGATCTAGCCCCTTGGCTGCATTAAAACCACGCCAGGGCTGGGCAACATGATGAAAAAATGAAGAGGCAGGCTCCCACGTGGGCTTGTCATGGCCCTTCCACAGAACGTGCCACTTTCGATGCCTTTTTCTGCCCTTCCCAAACCACTGCACCTTCAGAACCTTATCCAGGACCCATTCCTCCTCCACATGGGCACGTGGGTTGTGCCTCTTGCGATAAAAATGAAAAGGTTCCCGCTTGCCCTGCGGTGCCACATAATATTTTAACCGGGTCGCTGGCAGCACCTGTACGCCATCAGGGGTGTCAATCTGGAATCTCGTACCGCTGACGACTTGGAGCTCTTCAAAGGGCCCCTGCCATAGGCGCTCAAGCTTGCTCTCCCCCGGCAAGTTACGCACCCAAACCGCATCTCCCACAGACAAGCTCAACTTGGGATGTTGTGCCTCAAATTTTTTCCGCCCAGCTTTATGCAGCTTATGAAGCCGTTTGCGAACCAGGGTATGCTCCTGCGAAACCCGTTCGAAAAACTGCAGGGCATCCTCGGGCCCCTGCCAATCCTCCATGGGGGGTGTGTCCCCAAACCCCGGGGGGTCACGCCCAAACACCAACCGATGGGGGGAGTAGGGGTTGACAGCTCCTGGTAGGTCATTCAGACCCCAGAGCGCCATCGGCAGCGCCTCAACCCAATTACCCGGGCGCTCCTCCAGAAAACGCCTAAGGGCATTGACTACCGACTTTACCGCCACCTCCGCCCTCCCATTGCTCTGTGGCCTATAGATCACCCCCTGATGCTGCTCGATTCCGCTTTGAGCACAGAGAGTTTTGAAAAACTCGGAGGTAATCAAGTGATCATTGTCCGAAAAAATCTCACGCGGAATCCCCATGAAAAAAACATAGCGCTCCAGAAAAATGCGCACCAATTTGGCAGCATCCAGCCCCTTCTTCCGGGTGGGTATGGCTATAATATAGCCACTGAGCCTACACACAACTATCAGAGCGGAATCAAAATTCTGTCCGTCCACCTTGACAGAATCTAACTCCACAAAATCCATGGCAAGACTTGAGAAAGGGGTGGAAGGAATGGGAAAGTGCTCCAGTGTATCAGCGCCGGACCTGTTCGGCGCTTTGCATGACTGGCACACTGGACATTGGGCAATGACCTCAGCCATCAACTTTTTTGGAGAGAAGGGGAATAAAAGCGGCGGCGACACAAAACATCCAGCTTGCGCTGGCCCGGATGGCTGTACGCATGCATGGCAGCAATGACAGCTCGTACCAAGCACTTGGGCACCACCAGCATTCCTTTACACCTAATCTTCCCTTTATACAAGGCGTAGTTTCGTACATACTCGCCTTTTTGCAACTGCTTATATACAGAAGACCACTGAGAGTCCTGACTGTATGCATCTGCCCAACTGTCGAAAAGAACAGAAACAGGAGTAGTGGAAACATCATCATCCTTCGCCGCAGGATTCCCGGCGCGATCCGATGGCTGTCGACCGCGAGTACTCTTCCGGCGGTGAACGCGAATCGGCATCTGTGTAAGGGCAGAAATGGAAGCAACAGACTCAGTGGCAGCAGGAAATTCAGCCAAAACACTGGGGTCTGGGGCCGACATAGCCCGTAGCTGAAAAAGGGCCTCATAGCTCCAACATTGATGTCGCAGCCTGCTACACACAGCCTGTATCCTCACATCCCCACCTAACTGAAGCTGTGCTATAGTTGTCGAATTGGATGCCCTTGGACCACCGGGTCCTAAAAAAAGATCAGTCCCCAGATATGCGAAAGGCAAAAAGGAAGAGTCCTGCTGATCATCAGCTGGTTACTCCCTCCCCACCAGAGCCAATATTCCCCGCGCCCGATCAGCATGCTCCTGGGCCACAAGGCAGGATATTTGATTCGCCAGGGTGTGGTCCTCCCACCGCTTTTCATCATGAATGTCGCGTTGGACCCCAGCCAAATCCTCCTCGTTCCCATGCATGCGTCAGGGGCATGCTCGCACGCTGGATAGGCCCAGCGGCTCATGGTGTCCGCCCCCACATTATCCTCCCCCTTCTTATATTCCACCTCGAGCTGAAATTGGGAGAGGAACTCATGCCATCGCCCTCTGCGGCCCACTGGGCCGCTGATGGACCCGAGGTCCTCGCGGAACCAATGGACCAGAGCCCGATGGTCTGTGCTGGCCCTGACAGTCACCCCAGACTGAATCCAGCTACGGAATTTGTGGAGCGCAGCCACAAGGGCATACGTCTCCTTCTCCCGTACCTACCATCCCCGCTGGCCCTGTATCCCCTTCCCTTGCAGCTTGCGGCTGAAAAAAGCTACAGGCCGCAGAAGGCCTTCTTTGTCGTGCTGACTCAATACTGCGCCAACCGCAAAATCGGAGGCATCAATGTCCAGAAAAAAAGGCTTTGCGGGATCAAGAATGTGGAGCATGGCCTCCTGAATTAGAGATTCCTTGATCTGATGGAAGGCATGCTTCATCGCCTCACTCCATTTAATCTTATGCCGCTTACCACTCTTATCCCCCTTTTTCTTATTACTCTCCAGACCCGTCAGTGCCTCAGAGAGTATTGCTGCATGCATAGCACAGTTTTTCATGTACATCGCATACCATTGCGTCAGCCCGAGGAACGCTTTTAAATGAGTGGGCGTGACGATATGCGTGTGATCCCAGCGCTCAATGGCCGCGCGTTTATCCGGCGCGGAAAAGCGAATGCCATGCTGCAAGATATGGCCACAGAATTTTACTCGCGTTTGGAACAGGAACATTTTCTCACGTTTCACAGTGAGTTTATTACGACGAAAAATGTCAAAAACACGCCGCAAATCAGTATCATGCGCTTGTAGCACATCGAACGCCACTTCAGTTACCTTCCCTGACGGATTCTGGGGGTCTGGGGCACCTCCTTCACTGTCGGGGGGGGGGGGGGCTGTCGTCCCTGCCAGCACATCGTTGATGTACGGCCTCGCACTGATGCGCTTATCCTGTTCAAAACACCACTGTACCATACGCTGGTACTGGGCTGGGGCTGTTTTCAGCCCCATGGGGAGCACGAGCCATTCATAGACTCCCCATGGGGTCATGAATGCCGTATATTTCCGAGAGGACTCGGCTAACGGCATTTGATGAAAACCGTCTTCAAGGTCAAAAATTGACCAGATGACGTTTTTGCCTTCCTCTAAAATTTTGTCCTCTATATACGGCAAGGGGAAAGTAAAATCTTTGATTTGGGAGTTTAGGTGGCGGTAGTCTATCACTAACCGCCACTTCCCTCCCGGCTTGGGGACCACAAAGGCCCGGCTAATCCATTGTGGATTTACCGCCTCTTGTAACATGCCCCGGGACTGAAATTTGTCCAAAAGCGCTTTAAATGCTGCAGCCCGCAACCCAACACAGCGGTACGGTACCACTTTTTGTGGCTGTGCATCTGGTGTTTCAATTATCGTCGCGACACCATCAGGACCACAATACGGGGCCTCCGTGTGTGGCTTAAACATCAATACATCCTCATATTCCTGCTCAAGCTGCTCTCGAAAAACCCGGCAACGAGGGTCCTCTTGATCTGCCTGAATGACTGACCTGATGTCGCGGTTAAATCGCGAGTCATTCCAGGCTCGCATGGACCGACGATGGCGTCTGGGGGCTTGGTGATGTGGCTCGGGCTCCTGTGCATGAAAAAGCACCAAGCGCCAACCATCAGAACTGTGTACGGGGGTGCCTTTTGACGATTCAAATATTTTTTTGTCAGGTGGAATATCCCACCAATCCAAAGACAACTCCCCCAAGGCCCAGAACCAGGCCCCCTCCCTCTTTACCGGCACAAGGATGACCCCGCGTGCCCCATCGAGGAGGATTTTATCCACTGTGCGCTTGTAACAGTGCTGCGGTGGGCATAAGAACATCATATGTGTGCCCCAACACTGTTCGAAGGCATCCTGCTGACGCCCCAAAGACTTTACACGTGGGCCAGGCATGGGACGTCGTCCCGCTGCGAATGCGTCAACCCACTTCGTTTTCTCAGGCTCACTTGACTATGTCCTGGCGTCATTCAAAAAATCGGAAGACACAGACGTGCCCTTGGAGTTCTCCCTGAGGCTCTTTCGGACTCCAGCTATCTTACGTGCTGGACGCCATGGGACCTGACAACTGGAGGCATCAGGGGACATCTCAGGTTTGGCCAAACCCAGCGCATCATCAAGGTCCTCAGGGGACATCTCAGGTTTGGCCAAACCCAGCGCATCATCAAGGTCCTCTGACGTGGCCTCCGTAGAGGAACCTGATGCGTGCCCTCGAGAAAAACCCCACCCCCCACATAACTGGTCAGGGGCTCCAGAAAAATCATCAGAGTGCACCGACTCCGCGTCAGAGATCCCCTCAGATTCCCCATCACTATCAGTCATGCTGCAGGCCTCACATGCCCGTAATTTAACCTCCATAGGGTGAGCCGTGTCTGCAAAAAATTGGCTGACCAATTCAGGACGTCTGTCAATCTCACTTGCAGTCAAGGCGCATAATTCGTCGCATTTACACTGGAGCCTGGCAAGCGGAGGCTCCTGCTCAGTAACTCCCGTGGAGCGGACCTGTGCACTCTGGTCCGTTTCTCCTGACATGCAAAAATCACAGATATGCTTGTCACAGGTGCAGAACCCCTGCCCTGCCACAGTAGCAATTTTTTTCTCCTCAGACTTCTGCGGTGACTCAAAAGCCTGTCGTAACTGCGGCTGCAAGCTCTGCATCAGGGCTTCATGGCTGCACGGACAGGGCTGCCCCGCCCCTGGCTGTAAAGCCCCGACTCCGGGCCTCAGAGGTGGATGCCATGCGTCCGTACGACCTGCCCGCAGGCATTGATGCTTACATGCACACCTGGCGGCACATCCACAGTGGAACGTTTCGCCATTATTCGAACTCCGTTGCCGTTCTCTGGATATACCTGAAGCAGGCATGCCGTTCCCATAGTGACACACCAAGGTAGCCAGAACACAGCAAAAACAGAAAGCAGAGCAAAGCAGCCAGCCTGAAAAAACTGCAAAGGGGAGGAATGTACACTGATGCCCCCCCCCCCCCACCTGCCGGTGTCTTAGTCAGGACTTGTGGGGATTCCGCAAGGGCACAACATTTACCCGTCCCACAATTTGCGTTCTTTGTCCTGAACTGCTCTCTGTCACTCTGAAATCTGTTCATGTCAACCGTGATGCTCTCCCGTGGTATTATACAAGACTCCAGGGGACACAGCACCAACTGATAAGCAACCAGGAATGGCCATCCCAAAATGAGGTCATTTGCCACTCCTGCTTCATAGACAAATGCCCCAGGGCAGTGACACAAGAGTCCCCCAAGGCTGTCACAGATAGGCAGCAACACTGTCACCAATGTTCCAAGTTTGCCCCCTTTCACTCCCCCTGAGTTGACCGACGACAAGCGCAATGGATGCCTCGCCGTCTCCAGGGTCCCCTGCGGAAAAAACTTACGAGGGGCAACAGCAAAAATGGAACACCCTGTGTCAATCAGCGCCAAGACTTGGTGCTCAGCGCCGCCAGAAAATCTGACAGTGACCAACACTGTGATCTCGACCTTAACAGATCGGACCATCCTGGCCATTGTCCGCCTCAGCCGCCACACCCGTGCCCTACTGAGGACACGACCCGGCTCAAGCGTGCAACAGCCCGGGACTTGGCTTTTGGGCGGGGACGCCACGGGTACTCCCCCACACCCTTAGCACTTGCCCCCACCCCTCCCAGACGGATCCTTGCCTGAAGGGTCCGACTTCTTCTTAGAGGGGCAATCCTTTTGTAGGTGTCCCTTCTGACCACACTTGTGGCATCGACGTCCCTCGCCCCCAGAATCTGCACCACCCCCCTGGTTTTCTCCCCGGGGTGTCCGCGCTGGTCCTGTGAGCATCGGGTGCCCTTGGGGTGTCTATCCTTACCGCAGTGGATGCACTTGCGTTGCTTCCACCTGTCAAGCCTTTGCTTTTTTCGTTGCGGGAACTGCTGCAACACCTTCTGGAGCCAATCGCACTTCTCAGGATATTTCAAATAGCAATTATCACTGGAGTGTTGTCCCTGGCAGTGCGTGCATTGAGGCCGGTCTTGCTGGTCGCCCTTTTTGTTGCGGTACCCCGGTGCTGACCTAGTTTGGCGAGGTCCGCCACCCTTACCACCATCAATCCTGTTTACAGAAGAGGTACCCTGGCGGTACCCGTGAATGGCATCAACCCGCCGAGTGGTCAGCAACTTAGGGAAAATAAAATTATGGGCTTCCATTTACGTGTACTCACGCCCTCGAAGGTCCTCTTCTTCGACCAAGTCTTTCAGGGGTTCTTCATACCGGCCCCCCGCCCTGCTAAGTGCTCGTGTGTATCGCTTTTTGGCGTGGCGATTGGTGACCTCCCCCACCTTAGCCAACTTGACACACCAGGAAGTGAACCACCTCCTATAGGAAAGGACATCATCCCCATCAGGAGTACTATCCTCCCAATCGTCTTCAAAGGTCCAATCTGGCACAGGCAAAGACAAACTGCTATGCTACAGATGGCTAAGTGACCTGAGTAAGGCACCTCTGAACCTGAAATAGCCCCAGAAATCCAGATACAGTGCAGGAATTCTGCTGTAGCTGCCCTAATAGTCGCAGAGGCCCAAACGGGGGCTCACTGCGGGATGTGGAGCAGGAGCGACAGGAGGTGGGTTGGCTGTCTGTCACTGACCCCCACTAATCTATTGAGACGCATGAAGGGGATGGGGTGCCTACAGACTTGCTTGGGTGCCTACAGACTCGACCGTGCTTGCTGGCGAGGAGATAACCGACAGAGGCGCTAGGGGCTGGGGGAGCAATGGTCGGTGCTGGTCGACTGAATGTGCCCAACATAGACAATTTCAGCCATTTGTCCAGACTGCTTGTCACAGCCAAGTACTTATGACTCCCCTTCTTGGTTGGAGTGCTCCACTATCTACCTACATCGAAACACAATGCCTCCAAATGCGGGCACTCAGTGAATGTACACATGTTCCCTCCAAAACGGAGCAAGCTGATCAAGCCCTGAATTCGACTCATCCTGACAAAACCAAAAATATAAGTGAACCACCTTCGGGGTGCAAAGCTGGTACCCATTTGGCCTTAGGGGGAGTACCTGCCGCGGTGCACGCGTGGTGCGCGCGCGGTGCGGGTACTGGGGTTGTTCTGTAGACCCTTTCATCCAGAGCCAATCAGGGGGAATGGTAACACCTCAGAGCCCACCAGGTACCATCTACAACTCCTCTCCCGGTAGACCATCTCCTGGAGAAGTTGGTTTTTTTGGGGGGGGGGAGGCTCAGACCAAGATGAGCTGGCGTAGCCCACTCACTTCACAGTACTCGAGGTAACCCCTCGGGATCAAGGTTCAGAGCTGTCCAGTGCTACGATGATCCCACAAATGGCTGTCGTAGCGGACCTGACATGCAGTGAGGATTAGCTGAGTCTGAAACGTGGATATGCAGTGGGAGACTGCCACGCTCGTAGGCTTCCCAGTGTGCATGAGGCACAATGACTGTAGGCCGAAAAAGACAGCGGTGTGAAGATTGAAGGCCGGGGTGGATCAGCAGGTTGGATTTCATACACCATCAGAGAGGGAGAGGGTGATCTACGTACATCAAAAACACAATGCCTCCAAATGCGGGCACTCAGTGAATGTACACATGTTCCCTCCAAAACGGAGCAAGCTGATCAAGCCCTGAATTCGACTCATCCTGACAAAACCAAAAATATAAGTGAACCACCTTCGGGGTGCAAAGCTGGCACCCATTTGGCCTTAGGGGGAGTACCTGCCGCGGTGCACGCGTGGTGCGCGCGCGGTGCGGGTACTGGGGTTGTTCTGTAGACCCTTTCATCCAGAGCCAATCAGGGGGAATGGTAACACCTCAGAGCCCACCAGGTACCATCTACAACTCCTCTCCCGGTAGACCATCTCCTGGAGAAGTTGGTTTTTTTTGGGGGGGGGGGGGCTCAGACCAAGATGAGCTGGCGTAGCCCACTCACTTCACAGTACTCGAGGTAACCCCTCGGGATCAAGGTTCAGAGCTGTCCAGTGCTACGATGATCCCACAAATGGCTGTCGTAGCGGATCTGACATGTAGTGAGGATTAGCTGAGTCTGAAACGTGGATATGCAGTGGGAGACTGCCACGCTCGTAGGCTTCCCAGTGTGCATGAGGCACAATGACTGTAGGCCGAAAAAGACAGCGGTGTGAAGATTGAAGGCCGGGGTGGATCAGCAGGTTGGATTTCATACACTATCAGAGAGGGAGAGGGTGATCTACATACATCAAAAACACAATGCCTCCAATGGCGGGCACTCAGTGAATGTACACATGTTCCCTCCAAAACGGAGCAAGCTGATCAAGCCCTGAATTCGACTCATCCTGACAAAACCAAAAATATAAGTGAACCACCTTCGGGGTGCAAAGCTGGCACCCATTTGGCCTTAGGGGGAGTACCTGCCGCGGTGCACGCGTGGTGCGCGCGCGGTGCGGGTACTGGGGTTGTTCTGTAGACCCTTTCATCCAGAGCCAATCAGGGGGAATGGTAACACCTCAGAGCCCACCAGGTACCATCTACAACTCCTCTCCCGGTAGACCATCTCCTGGAGAAGTTGGTTTTTTTTGGGGGGGGGGGGGCTCAGACCAAGATGAGCTGGCGTAGCCCACTCACTTCACAGTACTCGAGGTAACCCCTCGGGATCAAGGTTCAGAGCTGTCCAGTGCTACGATGATCCCACAAATGGCTGTCGTAGCGGATCTGACATGTAGTGAGGATTAGCTGAGTCTGAAACGTGGATATGCAGTGGGAGACTGCCACGCTCGTAGGCTTCCCAGTGTGCATGAGGCACAATGACTGTAGGCCGAAAAAGACAGCGGTGTGAAGATTGAAGGCCGGGGTGGATCAGCAGGTTGGATTTCATACACTATCAGAGAGGGAGAGGGTGATCTACATACATCAAAAACACAATGCCTCCAATGGCGGGCACTCAGTGAATGTACACATGTTCCCTCCAAAACGGAGCAAGCTGATCAAGCCCTGAATTCGACTCATCCTGACAAAACCAAAAATATAAGTGAACCACCTTCGGGGTGCAAAGCTGGCACCCATTTGGCCTTAGGGGGAGTACCTGCCGCGGTGCACGCGTGGTGCGCGCGCGGTGCGGGTACTGGGGTTGTTCTGTAGACCCTTTCATCCAGAGCCAATCAGGGGGAATGGTAACACCTCAGAGCCCACCAGGTACCATCTACAACTCCTCTCCCGGTAGACCATCTCCTGGAGAAGTTGGTTTTTTTTGGGGGGGGGGGGGCTCAGACCAAGATGAGCTGGCGTAGCCCACTCACTTCACAGTACTCGAGGTAACCCCTCGGGATCAAGGTTCAGAGCTGTCCAGTGCTACGATGATCCCACAAATGGCTGTCGTAGCGGATCTGACATGTAGTGAGGATTAGCTGAGTCTGAAACGTGGATATGCAGTGGGAGACTGCCACGCTCGTAGGCTTCCCAGTGTGCATGAGGCACAATGACTGTAGGCCGAAAAAGACAGCGGTGTGAAGATTGAAGGCCGGGGTGGATCAGCAGGTTGGATTTCATACACTATCAGAGAGGGAGAGGGTGATCTACATACATCAAAAACACAATGCCTCCAATGGCGGGCACTCAGTGAATGTACACATGTTCCCTCCAAAACGGAGCAAGCTGATCAAGCCCTGAATTCGACTCATCCTGACAAAACCAAAAATATAAGTGAACCACCTTCGGGGTGCAAAGCTGGCACCCATTTGGCCTTAGGGGGAGTACCTGCCGCGGTGCACGCGTGGTGCGCGCGCGGTGCGGGTACTGGGGTTGTTCTGTAGACCCTTTCATCCAGAGCCAATCAGGGGGAATGGTAACACCTCAGAGCCCACCAGGTACCATCTACAACTCCTCTCCCGGTAGACCATCTCCTGGAGAAGTTGGTTTTTTTTGGGGGGGGGGGGGCTCAGACCAAGATGAGCTGGCGTAGCCCACTCACTTCACAGTACTCGAGGTAACCCCTCGGGATCAAGGTTCAGAGCTGTCCAGTGCTACGATGATCCCACAAATGGCTGTCGTAGCGGATCTGACATGTAGTGAGGATTAGCTGAGTCTGAAACGTGGATATGCAGTGGGAGACTGCCACGCTCGTAGGCTTCCCAGTGTGCATGAGGCACAATGACTGTAGGCCGAAAAAGACAGCGGTGTGAAGATTGAAGGCCGGGGTGGATCAGCAGGTTGGATTTCATACACTATCAGAGAGGGAGAGGGTGATCTACATACATCAAAAACACAATGCCTCCAATGGCGGGCACTCAGTGAATGTACACATGTTCCCTCCAAAACGGAGCAAGCTGATCAAGCCCTGAATTCGACTCATCCTGACAAAACCAAAAATATAAGTGCACCACAAAACAGTTCTGTGGGGATCAAAAGTAGCGTGGGCAAAGTGCCAGGGTGGTTCTTGCGCAAGGCGGTTCCTAGACATGGGGAAGGGGGACAGACAACATCAGAGAGGGACAGAGAGACAGCATGCAGGCATAGTTGGTCGCTATTCACTACGGGGCTGAGAGTACTGCTGTCCCATTTCTGGTTTAAGGGGAGTGGGGACAATATGGGGTGCACAGAGGCATTTGGATGCAGGGGCCTGGGAGTCACACGGCTCGGAGCCTTTTTTGAGGCGATACACAGTGGCAGCCTCGCTCCAGAAATGTCCTCCATATTGGACCATTGCTCTTGTAATAGCTGGGCTGCATATTTTGTATTGGCCTGCATCGACTGATGTCTCAGGGAGGAGAGATGTTCCACCGCGTCTCCAGACCGTAATGCAGCGAATCAAGGTGAGGAGGCAAATTCCTGCAAATTCGCCACAAACACCTGCACTACACCTGACAGACCTCTCTCCTCTCTCTCGCTCTCTCTCTCTCTCTATTATCATCACCATGCCCCGTGCCGCCCCCTGCCAGAGGGGTGATGGGGTGGCTGTCGGCCACCCCATCGCCATAGCAACGTCTGATGGTTCCATACAATTTGCCACCAGGCTAGGCGTTGTTGATCACACAGGGGCGCGAGATACACATTGACCACGACAGAACGCAAAGACAGGCAGGGGCAGGGGGTTAAGAGGCAATGCAACGCAATAACATGCAGATAGTTCCGTGCCATAACGCCGAAGTTTGTGATGCGCATCCCAAAGAGCGAGAATGTTGATGGCTGATGGCAAGAAGGAGTGTGCACCAGTCCGTTGCTCAGTATTCAACCTAACTCGGGCTTTTTGCTTGCTGCAGCCACAAAACGAAATTACAGAAAAATTTTGGATACGGAAATTCTCGGAAATTATAAGCAGCATTTATAAAAAAAAAAGGAAAAAAGGAGGAGCCTGCGGGGGGGGGCATTATTGACACACAGGCCTTGGATTATGCAATGTAAAATTATGCACAATTTTGCACGATGCATTTCGACGGAGACACAAGGGGATTGCAAACAAGAGTATTTCAGGAATCGCTGGTCGGCATATACTTCGCGGAGACTGGGGCGGTCATCGCACCGCGCACGTCGTCCGGCCCCGAAGGGTCGGTGCTCGCGAAGGTGAGCATTCCCGGAAGGGCACACTGCAGTGAGGAGCTGCACCCATGCACTCCAATGATACTCCCGGACTCAGGAATGGTGTAGAGCGCGGTGGAGGCGTCCCCGGAGGACAGGCCGGGGGTTTCCGCACTGCCCGACTGGGCCCCTGGCGGGAGGTTGGCATCGGGCGGACCGGTCTCCAGGGCGCCCCCGCACAACACCCGATCGATGACCGGCCCGAAGGCGCGCCGGAACGACGGCACGCTGCGGTACGACGGCAGGTCGGGGCGCGGCGACGCGGTCATGGCCGTCGGCAGGTCGGAGATGGTCAGCACGGGCAGGGTATGGGACGCAAGCGCGGGCGCGTCGGGCGCGTCGGGCGCGGCCGACGGCGGGTCCTCCTGCGTGCAGTTGGGCATGCTGCGGCTCCTCATGAGGTCTCGCGGCGGCGCGGCGCGCGGGCTCTCCAGCGCCGAACCGGCGGTGCCCAAGGATTGACTGTGCAGGGCCTCGGAGGTGGACTTGGACTGCCGCAGGCGGCGCCGGGACTCCGGCCGCCGGGGGTAGCGGGCGTTCATGGAGGGCCTGGCCGTGGAGTGGCTGTCTTCGTGGGGGATCTCGTCGTGGCTGCCGATCGTGGTGAAGGACGCCGCTGCCTGGAGGCACCAGCGCGGGGAGCGTAGTCCCGCCCGAAGACCCGAACTCTTCTGGGCACTTGCGGCTGCTGCATCAAGGAAGCTGGGGTCCGCCGAGGTCATCACTGCGAACCACTGATGCTGTATCAACATAGTGCACGTGGGTCGTGACTCTGGCTCCAACCGAAGACAGCTGTACAAGATGTCTCTCACGGGCTCGGAAAGCCGTTTGCTTACCTGAGGGGGCGGATATGGAGCAGATAACGAAACCACACCAGTAAATGCTGCTCCCCCATTTGCACCACAATACAAATGTAGCCAGATATACAATGAGGGTGCACCACTTCACAGTGCATGTTTCAGAAAATAGCTCTTAGTGTCCCAAACATTGTTCAAATTTGCCTTGTATGCCAAGCAAAGCCACAGGATGCCTGTCAGTTTGCGATGGGAGTCATTGGTAGAGAAATCGGAACCCCATTCTTCAGGGCACAGCACACAACTACAAGGGGGCCAAACCGTGCCAGCAATAAAGGGTGCCCATGAAATTTGCCCAAAATTTCAACCACTTTTTCAGGCAATGAAAGGGTTTCCTTGGAGGGCATGGCCCAGGCAGGATTTGCCACAAACTTTGGAGTTGCAAAGGCTACATGTTTTGCAAAAGATATGCAAAAGCTGGAGTAGAATTAAACCAAGGTGGTGGGTAAAAATTATGAGCGAAACCGCTCAACAGACGGGCTTGCTTGTTGCTTGTTGTTACGTGCCCATGCATACTTAATGCTCTGCTGAGGGAACAACCCATCTGTACCATAAACGAGGATAAAACATGTACGCTCTTGGGCGAAATGCAGCCATGTATGGCCTCATTGAGCCATTCAGTGCCACGTTGTGTTGAGGTGGCATCTATTCCACAATGAAAAATTTCGCCGTGGAAATTTTGTACAGATTTCCGGAAAGCTGTGGGAAATTTATGGGCCATCCTCAAAATGTAGGGTATGTGGGGTTTTACACATAATTTGAGGGTCAAAACATTTCCCAAATTGCAAAGGAGTCGTCTTCAAGTGCCACACTCCACCTTAGGGTCAATTTGGGCTCAGGTCCTGACATGTGTTTAAACTTTGAGAATAGCGTTTGACTTGCACCCCGAGCAACGGTAAAAGCAACTCCCTGCAGGGTTTTCCTGGGTCTTGCTCTTTTCTAATTCGGGGCTGTGATCTTTTTGCTGCCCATGGCTTTTCAGTTGGCATTAACCACTAAAAATACTTGGGTGTTGCGTGTGCCTCTCAGTCCCCAGGCTAAATTCAACATATGCGACTGTATTCCCACGCCAAGGTGCCACCTGTTCCGTTGAGAGTGTTTCTGAGAGTAATCAGAGTCCTAAGAGCTCCAGTGGTGCTTTTGTGGAACCACCTTTGCCATCCTCCGACAATTGGTATACGTGATGTCAACAATTGTCGATCACACAATGCATGCAGGGAACGCACATGTGTTGCATTGAACAAATGCAGATTCACAGAACAGCCACTGCGATCATACTTCAGTCGTGTTATATTGTGTTATTTCCCAGTGTAAAACTTTTGGTTGCATTTGGTTTCCCATCTGGGGCGACCTGCCCGCTGTTCCTGACGGTCTTGGGGGCCTGTACCTGTGCGGCTTGATCGTCAGATTTCACTTAGTCCAGGGCAGCAAGTTTCTTCTTTGGATCGCTCATCCTTTACACATTGTTTTTGAGGGGGTTTCAGGAATTTACAAAAACCATTTGAACCAGGGGTGTTACATTTTTGTTTGCCAACAACCTGTGCACACACAAGGCACACGTGGAGCGGACAACTGGAGCAAAAGAGTGCTTGTCTGGGTGTTGTTGTCTCGCCAGGTGGTAAGCATGGTACAGAGAGGATTGACACAGCAAACAAAAACGCACCCAGACATAGACAAATAGTCTCACAACACACAGGTGACCACAAACGGAGATGAAACCATGACAAGGACAGGGCAAGCAGCCCACTGAGCGAGGGATTGCATGGGGGGTTCAAGAGGGGGGATACCAAGGAGTACTGCTCTTCCTGCGCCTGGCAACAGGCTGGAGGCGCCTCTTGTCCAACAAACATCAAAACCCCACATACTCCCATTCGTGTTCTGGCCAACGAAGTATTCATGTTCCGCAGGAGGGCCTTAAATGAGAGGTTCCTGGTGCGCCACATCCACATACTGCCGTTGACACACTGATTATTCCAAAGAAGCATAATCTTCCCTTCATTTCCCAAACTTAACAGATCACCCGTACCTGAGCCGGGCCCCAGAGCCTACCTCTGATCCCACCCATGGTATCCACACATGTTTTTCACGATCAGCTGAATGGCGAAGTTCCACGGCAATGTGTTTCTTGCCTTGCATTTTGCCGAACTTTGAATGCACGGTGCGACATACGCCAACGACGGCCCAATCTTTGAGTGCGTGTGATCTTTTGCATGACATGGAACATGAATCACTCAATCAATTTCATGTACGCACGACCGACAAAGGCGCCAATAGCACCGTGTTAATCGGGCACCGAATTTCATAGGGCACCAGGTTTGAGGTCAACAATTTGGCGGAGCTGAATGCTGAGAAAACGGTGCGTCCTTTTGCTGATGCGACAAATTGCTGGTACCGGAGACAGTGGTTGCGAAAACCGCCTGCTTCCATCAACATCAACCTCGCAGCACCGGCAATGCCTGGGTAGCCTGGGATAAAGCAGTGCACGAGCGAGTGCCACACCTTTGGAGGCTCTGTGCAGGTTGCAATGTGGTAGAATGCGGGGATCGAGTGCTGAAACTTAAACTCACTCCAAGGCAAACGGTTGGTGGCCATCTGCAAGATAGTGCAGCCCAGGCTCCAGATGTCCGACGACTGAGCCAGGGGTTCTTCTCGGCAGACCTGGAAGACGGTGAGACTCCGGAGGCACCAAGCCCCACGCCCGCCGTACAGGCCGACGATACCCTAGCCGGTAGCCGCACCGCCCCCTGCATGGCCGGTCGCGTGCCCGTCGATCACCGGGGCCCTGGACAGTCACCTGTCGCATCGGTTGCCCGTAATGAACGCTGTCGCTCGTGGCGTTTAGCTACCAAACCGAAGGCAGCTTGTTGTTTTTGCTGTTGCTATTGAGGTCCCCCTGCACCTCCATGGCCTTCACCACACAGCACCTCCATCTCATTGCCCCTCCATCGAATGCCCATCCAAAATGCAATGCATGCATCACGGCAGCCAGGGGTCCAGGGATGGACATAAAGTCGGCAAAATCATTTTGGTGGGTATATGGGGGCATGGGGGCTGCAACCCAATAACGAAATGATGAGAGAGAAACACCACAGTGGCACTGTGGTGGGAGCGGTAGAGGGGGGGGGGGGGCTGAAGCCTAAGTATATGTGCTGGTTGGTACTTCCGGGTGTTCGCACTGGTTTGGGTTGCCAGGAGGGGCTATCATTTATTTGTGCCCCATGCCACAACTGCGACTCCATACCGCAACTCCATACTGCAACTCTATACGGCGGCTGTATAACGCATGCATGTGCCACTCTATACCGCGACCAGATACCGAAACTTCATTCCACACCTCTATACTGTGTTTCTACACCACACCTCTACAGTGCGACACTATCCCACAACTCTATACTGCGACTTCATAACACAACACTACACTGGGAATCCATACCACAACTCTATGCTGTAACTGCATACCACAGCTCAGTACCAAACTCTGTACTGTGACTCTATACTTCAGGTGCACTGTCAACAAGAATGCCCGAGTAAGGGCCAAACAGTGGGGCGCCGTAGGCCGGCGAAAAATACACAAAATCACACGCACACCACATGTTTGAGGGGGAAGAGCCCATTTCTGCACATACACTCAATTTGTGTGGCACTTCAGCCGTAAAATTTTGGCTGAAAATCCAAAAATATCCAAAAATGGTCTAAGGTAGAACAACTTTCTATTGGGTTTTCTGCTGAAAAACAGATGGTTGGAGGATACTAAAGCCCAGTTTGAGGGCTGAAACCGCAACTCAGAATGAAGCTGGACCCTTGACTGTCCAAAAGACACCCCAAACGATAATGAAAATACCTTCCACAAGAATTTTGAAAAATTGCTACTAAGCCTACTTCAGGGTTTTTGCTGTTGGAAACACCAGGAAATTACCAAACAAGACAACAGAAATCTGTTCCCGTACATGGACAGAAACTCACTTCACACCACTATGCATCTTGTTTAACCCCAAGGTGAGGAGGATGTGTTGTCCCAAAAAAAGTACAGTTCAAGCGCCGTAAACAAAAAGCAGTTTAGACCCTCCACTTTACAGCTCCAGCGCCATAAAATACAGTGCAGAACAACAACAATAGCAAATTTCGGCTGGTTTTCCCAGTTCTTCTGGTTCTCCAACACCAGAGACGGTGTCGTGTACACCGTCTGTGCTGGGGGGGCAGCTGCACTCTGAGGCTCAAACTGCAGAGTCCCATCCGATTGCATTCGTCTGTCGTATTCTTCGGTGTTTTTGTATCGTTTCTGTGGAGTGTTTCTCTTTGCCACCTCGCATAGCCATTCTGCGAAATTTGTGTGGCTGTGGCAAGTCAAGAGGTGCAGCTTAGCATGTGCACACACAAGTTGCATTCAGACATAGCAAAACAATGCAAAACAACTCGGAAGCATAGCAGACATTCTCACCAGCTCGAGGACGAAATCCCATGGCCCCTATTAGGCGGGGGCATGAACATTGCAGCATGCAGCCTGCAGAGTTGTGGTGTAGAGCCGCAGTACAGAGTTGTGGTAAAGAGTCGCAGTGCAGAGTTGTGGTAGGTACTGGCAGTACAGAGTTGTGGTATGGGGTCGCACTATATAGTTGTGGTATAGAAGCGCGGCATAGAGTTGTGGTGCAGAGTACAGAATTGTGGTAGTAACGAATTCTGGTATAGCCTTGCGGCATAGAGTTGTGGTGTAGAGCCTCAGTATAGAGTTGTGGTATAGAGCCACAGTATAGAGTTGTGGTGTAGAGTCACAGTATAGAGGTGGGGTCCAGAGTCGGAGGAGAAAGTTGTGGTATAGAATCACAGTATAGAGTTGTGGCATAGAGTTGCAGTATGGAGTTCTGGTATAGCCTCGCAGCATAGAGTTGTGATGTAGAGCCTCAGTGCAGAGTTGTGGTATACAGTTGTGGTATGGACTGGTACCACAGAGTTGTGGTATGGAGTTGCACTATAGAGTTGCGGTATAGAGCCGCAGTATAGAGTTGTGGTATAGAGTCGGAGGAGAAAGTTGTGGAATAGAGTTGCAGTTACAGGAAAGGATTCTGGTATAGCCTCGCGGCATAGAGTTGTGGTGCAGAGCCATAGTGTACATTTGTGGTGTGGTATGGACTGGCACTACAGAGTTGTGGTATGGAGTTGCACTATAGAGTTGTGTTATAGAGCCGCAGTGTAGACTTGTGGTATGGAGTATAGAGTTGTGGTGCAGAGTTGCAGTAAAGAGCTGTGGTATGGAGTTGCAGTATAGAGTTGTGGTGTAGAGTCACAGAGTTGTGGTATAGAGTTGCAGTGTGCAGTTGTGGTATGGGCTGGCACTACAGAGTTGTGGTAACTAAGTACTCCAACTCTATGCCACAGCTCTATACTGCGGCTCTACACCACAACTCTATATTGCGATTCCATACCACAACTCTATACTGCGGCTCTACACCACGACTCTATACTGCGACTCTATACCACAACTCTATCCTGCAGCTCTACACCTCAACTCTATCCTGCAGCTCTACACCACAACTTTATACTGCAACTCCAAGCACAAGTCTATAACACTACAAGTCTTTACTGTGAATCTACGCCACAACTCTATACTGCAAGTCCATACCACGACTCTGTGCTGCAACTTCATACCACAACTCTATACTGCAACTCTATACCACAACTCTGTACTGCGACTCTATACCATGACTCTACTGCGACTCTACACCACAACTCTATCCTGCAGCTCTATACCAGAACTCTGTAGTGTGAGTCTATACCACAACTCTATACTGCGGCTCTACACCACAACTCTATACTGCGACTCCATACTACAACTCTACAATGCAACTGTATACCACAACTCTGAATGTCTGCGACAGTCTACAATGGACCGATTCTCATGTTGGTTTGGCGTGAAAATGAGTGTTGCCTTGAGAATCTAAAAATCATGACCCTGATTGGGGTGGCATGATGGATGATGATGTGGAGGATCCCCAAGTTGAGGATGGTGAATCTAAAGCAATTCCAAAAATTGTCTCCACCAACATGTCTGCAATAGTCTAGAACCAACATGTACTGTGATTCTATACCACAAACTCTACATTGCGACTCCATACCACAACTCTAAACTCCAAACTCTATACTGCGACTCTATATCACAACTCCGTACTGCGACTCCATACCACAACTCGAAGCCACGACTCTACACCACAACTTTGTACTGCTCCAACTCTGTGGCACACAAAATAGGAAAAAGTACAAAAGACAAACAGTCGGCAGCCACCAGCTAAAAAAAAAACACACATAAATTCCCCCCAAAAATGTCCCTCTGCTCACACATGCCGCTTCTGCCCCTTGGCGTCTGGGGGCGGGGGGGGGGGGGGGGGCGAATCGGGGAGATCGCTAATTTCGAATGCTGAGCGCGGATCCCAATCCCATCAACCAGCGCCCCCCACCCCCCCAAGCGGCCGGCATCGTGCAGAACAAACCTCTGGGGCCATCCACAGCACAGTCCCCAGAGCAGCCCGCACGGTGCTGGTCCGGATGGCAGAGACGGAGCTGCCGAAGTCAGTGAGCTTGACCACGCCCTTGTCGGACAGGAGGATGTTGGCGCCTTTGATGTCCCGGTGGATGATGCCTTTGCCGTGGAGGTACTGCAGCCCCTGCAGCACCTGGTACAGGTATATGCGGAGCAGATCCTCCTCAAGGGCGCCGAAGCGGTCCAGGCTGCATGCGATGGAGCCCCCAGGGAGATACTCCAGGATGATGCAGAACCCTTCCTTGCGGTCTGTGCCCAAATACTTGACGACGTTGGGATGGTCCAACGAGCGCAGGGTCTCAACCTCAGCCTACAGGCGGACAGGCGAGGTTGCCTCAGGAGGAGACAGGAGTGTTAGAAGCACAGAGGTTGCCCAGTGGGGATGTGCGGGTGGCGATGTGTCTCCCGATCGAGGGCCGGTGACACAGAAGATACCACCGTGTGAGTAGTGGCTGCGTACTGCGCCTCTAATACATCGACTCAAAACTACGGCTACATACTGCGGCTCTACCGCAACTCTCCACTGCGACTCCACACCGTGACGTGCTCCTTGCTTGTGCCTGCACCTGAGGTACAGACCAGCCCAAATGACTGGCTTCTTCAGAGTCTGACTCACTCCCAACAGGAGGCATTTTGCAAAGGGCAGGGGCTCTGGGCGAACGTGCTGGACTTTCTGGACCCCCCACTCATTATATATTTCCCGTGGATGGACATGGGAAAAGCCCCATGCCCTCTCCCCCGAACACCCCTGAATTCAGTCGGCACACACATGACATTGCAGAAATGGTGTGGTGCGGGTGAGTTGCGGTATAGTGTGGCTATATGGTATAGATATGGATATATATGGGTGTTGGACAGCGGGGGGGGGGGGGGGTCTATTCGTTAAACTAGCAGGAATTTTCCGGTGCGGGCTGAATTTCGGGAAAATGTCCTTTCATAGGGATGGGCATGTTATACCTTTTTGAAATCTCCCAATGTCTAAAGACTACAGACCACAATTCCCATGGTCGGCGGGTAAACGGGTGGGGTACCTGGGTAAACGGGGTGGCATACGTCCCATTCTTGCATATTGGGGGCCTGTGGCCCCACACAAGGCCCTTCGCGCCCGGCCCGGCGCGGGGCAAGGATGGGGGGGGGGGGGAGCAGGGGTCAGATATACCATATATATGCATTTCTATTGTGTGTGTGTGTGTGTGTGTGTGTGTGTGTGTGTATCCTCTAATCTACACCCCTCTCCCCAACTGTAGGTGGCTCCACCATACTGCTCTAAGGTGCGTGCGAAGGGTAGAACTTGGTGCATGCATGTCGCACAAGGGCCTAAACTCAGTCAAAACGTGCTCAAAATGGGCTCATTTCACTTGTTTGTGCACCCCCAATGGTCTAGGATCAATTTTTAATTGGAAATTGGAAAAGCGCGTTTTTGACCCCTTTTTGATCCATTTTTGGTCCCACAACGGCCCATTTTCAAGGCATTTTGGGATTTTCCATGGGCCAAAACGCATCACCATGGCCTCCAAACGGGCTAAAAACACTCGTTTGAGCATCCCAAATGGTCCAGGATGACTTTTGGAAAAATACGTTTTTGACCCATTTTTGACCCCTTTTTGGTCCCAAAATGGCCCATTTCCAAGGCATTTGGGGATTTTCCATGGCCCAAAACACGCCATCACGGGCTCAAAACGGCCTAAAAACACTTGTTTGAGCATCCCAAGTGGTCTAGGAACAACTTCGGAAATTTTCGTAGCGGCGACCCCGGTGGACCCACCGTTGGCCCCAACCGTGCGCGGGTTGGGCTGCCCTCCGGCTGCACCAAGTGACCACTGGTACGGGGGTCTATGCGTCTCGTTGGGCCATTCTGAGGCTTGGAAACCACAAAAAGTAGGGGGTTGTGGGTGGACGAGGTGCCCTTGGAATTTGGTTTTGAGCCACGTAGCCCAAGATACGGCCCGTTCTTGGTTTCGGGGCTGTTTGACACAAACAACGCACATTCAGGCCATTTTTGGCCATTTTTGGACCGTTTCTCGGACATATCGTGGAGCTAGAGGGCACGAAAGGGCTTTTGGTCACGGGGCAATCAAGGCACACGTGAAGTGTTTGAACTGTTTCTCTTCCTTTGGCCGTTTTGACTGGGTTTCGGGGCTGTTTTGGGCCAAAAAAAGGCTGTTTTGGGGCACAAAAATGCGCAGTTTTGGGAGGGCACCTCCCGACTTGGCGCCCTTGGATTTGGCAAGGCTAGGTGGCTCCACCATACTGCTCTAAGGTGCGTGCGAAGGGTAGAACTTGGTGCATACATGTCGCACAAGGGCCTAAACTCAGTCAAAACGTGCTCAAAATGGGCTCATTTCACTTGTTTGTGCACCCCCAATGGTCTAGGATCAATTTTTAATTGGAAATTGGAAAAGCGCGTTTTTGACCCCTTTTTGATCCATTTTTGGTCCCACAGCGGCCCATTTTCACGGCATTTTGGGATTTTCCATGGGCCAAAACGCGTCACCAAGGCCTCCAAACGGGCTAAAAACACTCGTTTGAGCATCCCAAATGGTCCAGGATGACTTTTGAAAAAATGCGTTTTTTGACCCATTTTTGAGAGGGCGATGTCCCCTTCCTTGGACTTCGACAAAATGGGCCGGTTCCCGCTAGTCGAAAACATGGCTGGAAATAGCGAAAATCCAAAAATTTGCAAAGAGGGCATGAGGACAATCGCCGAAATCTTGAAAAATGAATTCCCCACCCTCACAATAGGGAGAGGGGGTCCCTTCACCTCACAACACCCCAATCTCTGGCCTGCGTACCGCTAGTGGACAGTTTTGCCCCCCCCCCCCCCCCCGCGCGCGAAAATTCCCATCGCGGCCCCATACATATAATATGTAGATATACATATACATACATACATACATACATAGATACATATAGATATACATACATATATTACTAAATTAATTAATTCTATCTAGTTATTTAATTAAATCTAGCTAACAAGCAAGCAAGCAAGCAAGCAACTCCCTAACCCCTACTCGAGGGGCCACGCAACAAAGCGTGGATTGTGAGTCCCTAACCCCAACTCGAGGGGCCACGCAACAAAGCATGGATTGAGAGTCCCTAACCCCAATTCAAGGGGCCACACAACAAAGCGTGGATTGCGAGTCCCTAACCTAAGCTTAACAAAAAAAAAATCTGGGTCCTTAAGGACCACCCTGCAAAGGGGGACAAAATCAGAAGTGGCTAACCCTGCCTTTTCGGGGGCCCAGAAGAGGGCGGAAGTGCTACGTCACCCCTACATTCTCGGGGGTCCCCAACGCCAAGCGCGGGGGGGGGTGGGCAGAAGTGGCCCAGATGTGGGCACATTGCCTACCGGCATGCAGTAACATTGGTAATCCTTTCTTTGCGGTAAGGTCGTGTAGCTTTTTTATTTTTGCAGTAAACGTGTGTAGGAAAAAATTGTCACATCATGTATTTTTTTTTGCGGTAAGTCGTGCAATCCTTTTTTGCGGTAAATGTGTGTAACAAAAAAATCGTCACGTCGTGTAATTTTTTTTGCGGTAAATGCATGTTTCAAAAAATCGTCCGGTCGTAAAATTACACAAATTACAACATACACTGCTGCAGCGCATCAAGAGGGAACTTCCAGCGAACGGACTAGCTCCCGTCCATCCCCATCCCTATAAACTGAAGCACCACTGCATTGTGGTCACTGTAGCCCACCGGGGTGGTAAACATGGCAGATGCATACCCCAATACACCCTTGGAGACACAGATGCAATCAATCCGGCGTGACACCGTCACGTCCTGCCCATCCTCACGCCGGCACAGGGTAGAGGATCTGGTGTACCATGGAAAGTCCGGTTCACGGAACTATGTGCCCACATATCATACAATGCCAAGTCCTAAAGGCAGGCCTTTTGAGCATCCATAGCGCTGAGCTCCTGGAGAGACCAGACATTCTCCCTCGTGGAGTCCAGATGGGTGAGAATGGAGTTATGATCGGCAAGCAGGACAACAAACAGGTCGCAGAGGTGATGTGCTTCCTCCCACAATGCCTGCCACTGCTGCATGCGTTCAGTAGGACCATTATAGAAATGGCCGACAAGAAACGCCACAGGAAAACCATCGAGATGTTTCAACACAACACACAGTAGACGACCCAACAGCGGAGTGGAGGAGACCAACTCCCAGGTAGGTTTATATAGGTAGGTTTATATAGCGAGCAAACCCCTAATTTGAGCTCAGGTGAGGGCAGAGCTACATATTTATAGCCCTGCAGACCAGCGTGGTACTCCGCTGTTTTGAGGGCTGCAGCATCGGGCAAATGATGTTCCTGGACCCCCACCTCAGACAAGTGGTGCCGCTTGAACATTTTGAAGCCATAAGTGTAGCAATATATTTATGTATGGCTTATGAGAGCTCTGCCCCCCCCCCCTCTGTCTACCCCCCCCCCCCCATGGGGGTTCGGAACCCGGTCCGGCGCCTTCAGCACGGCCCGGGGGCACTTTGCACCCCCAAGTACCTTAGGTTAGCACGGGTAAACGCCCTTCGCATCCCGTTTTCCGGGCGGAGGCCGAAGTGCCAACCATTGGCACTTCGCATCTACAACAGGCGGGCAGTGTCTACAATGGGCAGGCAGTGCCTACTTGGGGTAGACAATGTCTACAGACTATCGACCGCCTAGCCCCTATGCATGGGTAAACGATGTTAGCGGACCGTTTTTGGGGAAGGGGGCCGAAGAGCCGAAGGGCCTTCGGCCCCCTTCCCAAATATTGCCTCTTCGCGTGTTCTTTAAGGGGGGTGCGGGGGCTTGGCCCTGCGTGGAGCAGACCGAGGCGTAGCGTGGTAAGGGTTGGCGGTGCACAAATAAACCGGTGCACATCGAAGGAATTGCAGTCTGTACTCTGTAGACACTATCTGCCCCATGTAGACACTGTCTGCTACACGCGGTCTACTACGGTAGAAACCACCGGCATGTTGTAGACAACAAGACTCCTGCTGTGGCTACTGACAGCGTCTACAATAACGGACCATGTCTACCCAGGGCAGACCGCGTCTACCTGGGGCAGACACTGTCTACAGACTACAGACCGCAATTCCCATGGTCGGCGGGTAAACGGGTGGGGTACCCGGGTAAACGGGGTGGCATACGGTGGTAAAACATGATTTCTTGCATTTTGGGGGCCTTTGGCCCCACGTGGGGCCCTTCGGACCCCCATGGGGGGGGGGGCAGACACACCGGGGGGGGGGGGGGATAGAGCTCTTATATACCATATATATACCAAGGCTTCCACTCGAATCATGCCCAAACTGTGAGGTTCAACATTCCTACACTCCTACATCGCTGCAATAACCATGAGTTCGGAGTTCATGTGTGGGCCTTGCAGTAGCCCCTAGCACACTAATTCACAGCTTCCTAACCGTAGGAACAATACTCCATCCCTCCTGCATATGGACATATGGGCTTCAGATGGCTCGTCACGCCGGAGTCAGTGGGTCAGTGAGGTTGACCCCCCCAAAACAGGTTGAACCAGGGGCAGAGCAGAAACATTGCAACGAACAAACATACAACCGCCTCAGAGGAGCCCCAGGCCGTGCATGTGCAGCTGTCATTCCCCGTGCTGAAACGAGTGCCAACGTGGGTGTTCGCGGAAACGCCGCAACGAACAAACCAATCACTGTCGTGCAGCACCACCCAGGTAAAGAAAAAAATTGTAACAAAGTGGCCGACAGGAGGGAGATTTCTATGGACTATGCCGCCATACCCGCCTGTTACGAGCCCCCAGGATTCGAACCTACCCCCAAGGAACTCTAGGCCAGGCGGCTATCCACTATAGCGCCACGACAATGTGCCAACAAGGGGGGTAAAGAAGCCGGCCGCCGGCGCCGTCGTCTACACGCCTGGCAGCGGGCATCGAACCTGCGCCCCCCGGGACGAAGCACCCGTGCACTTCCAGTATACTACGCTACCGATGCGGTGATATAACTGCCGCCAAACCCACCACCTCACTCTACCCGGTATGCATGGCCGGTAGAAAAGGCCCATGGCCGACACCAACCAAGAACAGCAGTTGTTTATGAGCTGCTGCACCGTCGCCTCCACGGTTCGCGGCGGCCCGCGAGGACGGAGCGCACTGCGGGGCCGGGCCCCCGTGCACTTTCAGGTATGCTCGCCCTATACTAAACACCACCAAAAGGCAAAGAGGGGATTTTTGGATGTTCGGTGGGTCTCTATCCCCCCCGGGGTTCGAACGCACCTCCGCAGAATGGAAGAGGTGTGCGCTACCCACTGTACTACGACGAGGTGCTACTACAGGGCACGGTATACCCTCCACACACAGACAGTTGAACCTCCCCAAGAGTACCACGGAAACTGGCTACGGCGTGCGACACGCCGTGCGCATGACCACGGACAATCTGCCTGTTGTCTCCGCCTGATCGCGCAGGAACTGGCGACGTTGGGGGTGTGCCAGCCGGCCTTGGTTGGCCAGCTCATCCGCCCGTTCATTTCCTGCCACTCCGATATGACTATACATGTGGCGCCACAGAGTGGGGGCAACCCTTGCATCTACTTCTGCCTGAAGCTGCAGCCAAAGGTCAGATTTTAGGAAAGGCCTACCCTGCAACCTCCAACGCCGGAGGTGCTTCAAGATACCATCATACACATACTTGCTGTCCGTCACGACCCGAAGTGCCTGTCCCCTCGGAACAACCCTAAGTGCTGCAATGCACGCTGAGAGCTCCACCCTGTTCACCGTCTGTACCCCCCCTTCAAGGGGCTGCGCCATATTACGAGGGTCCAGCGGCCCAAACTAGACCCCGTACCCAGCGAATCCCGTTCGTGGCATTTCTAAGCCAAACGAGCCATCTGTATATACCTCTGGGACGTGCAGACCCTCCAGGCCCTCTGGCTCGTCGGCCGCGGCCCGGGCCCTCTTCTGGCCTAACCTGTCTCCTGTCTACTGTCTACTGTCTACCATATATATATATATATATATATACATATATATGGGTTGTGCAATCCTTGCCCCCCCCCTTCCCTGCCCCCCCCCCCCACCGTTGGTCACGAGTAAGCTGCCACGTGTGTGGTGTTGGTTGAGTCAACGTTAGCAGAACATGCAGCATGTGCAGTTCACAAGAGTGGAAGAAAACCTTGTCAAGAGCAGAAAACAGCCCTAGGCACCATTCGGAAAAAAGGTCCGTGGGAACAGTTCAAAGAGTGACCTTTAATGCCTGGGATAGGTGGCAACATCATCATCTACATACATGTCATCACAACAGGGTATTATATGATCACCTGGAAAGCAAAGACGTCACTATCCTACATTCAGTGCACCCCTCCCCCCGCCCCTAGGGGTCCGGAACCCGTCCGGAACCCAGTCTGGGGGCGCTTCGCACCCCCAAGTCCCTTGTTTTAGCACGGGTAATTGCCCTTAGCATCCCGTTTTCCGGACGGGGGCCTTCAGCACCTGTCACAACCATTGGCACTTTGCGTCTACAACAGGTAGGAGGTGTCCACAAGGAGCAGGCAGTGTCTACATGGGGCAGACAGTGTCTGCAAACTACAGGCCACAATTCCTTTGATCCGCGGGTAAATAGGCGGGGTACCCGGGTAAACGGGGAGGCATACGCTGGTAAAACATCCTATTCTTGCATATTGGAGGCCTTTGGCCCCAGGGGGGTCCTTCGGACCCCGGGTGGGGGGGCTGGGGATGGGGGGGGGGGGGGGGAGCAGGGATCGCACATAGGAAAGAGTGGCCATATACCACGACTCCATACTGCAACTGTGTGCAGCGATTTTCTGCCAACACCCCAACTGCGACTCTAGACCGCGACTGTATACTGTCACGCTACACTATAACGCCACACTGGTACCTTTACCACGATTCGATATCGCGACTCTTCCGTGACGTGATTCCGTGACTTTTTCCCACAACTCTGCACTGTGATGCAATACCGAGACTCTATACTGCATGCAACTCTATATTGCGGCTGTCTAGCGCCCTTATGCGTCACCCTACACCACGACCTGATACTGAGACTCTATACCACAACTCAAGAGTGCGACTCCATACTGCAATTCCATGGAGTTAGGGTATGCAGCCTTGGTATGGAGTAGCAGTACAGAGTTGCAGTTTTGAGTGGTGGTAAGGACTTGCAATATTGGGTAGGTTCGCGGTTTGGAGTACCAGTATATACCGCAATATGACTAACAACCTGAAGTCACGGCCTAAAGTCACCGTACGGAGTTCCACAGTGATGCAGCAGCAAATTCTGATGCAGGGGCTGATGCCATCCTACAGCAGCATTCTCACAAGAACAAATCTGAACAATTGTTAGCCAGAGTTTTGGTGCATGATGCTTCACTTAATGCCAGACAATACAAGTGCGAATGCGCAACAGGATGGGCCGTAGCTGGGCCGCAAGTCACGGCCAGCGAGGAAACGAGGCACAGAATGATGCAGGGGGTAAAGACCTCCATTGCCTTGATGTCTGATTCACTGTACCCGAGTGCCGGCTGCTTCAGGCATACCAAGGAGCCAGTGCTGTGCACAAGGCCCAGAAACACGTCCGAAAATCCACCAGATGCCACTTGGCTCGAGCGAGTGTACTTCAGTGCGTGTGTGCTGCAGTAGTACATGACCTTCTCCGGCCATTCCCCCAAGGCTGCAGCAGTGCTCAGAGACATCGGCAGTCTTACGGAGGCGTCATTCACTTTACAGGAGTTCCATGAAGCGCGCTCATCAGAGGCCTTTGAGATGTCCTCCAGCTCCGGAACAGGGTCGCCACCCGAAAAGCGGGCCGCCACAACTTGGCAATCGCTCTGCACATGCGTTCGCACAGAGGAGAGCACTCACACACTTTGCGTGAACAAACGCGCACGAATCCACATAAAGCACATGCGCGCCAACGCACGGTGCAGCAATGTGAGCAAAAAGCATTCACATGGGCACCTCAAATGCCCTGGGGGTATTCATCATGGCGCCTCCAGTGCCATGCGCTACTCATGGGGCCACAGTAGCAGAGGTTACTCCAAAGGTTACTCATGGGGCACATCTGGGATCCCTTTGCCTACAGTGAAGGTGTGGTATTGAGTGGTACAAAAAAGACACACGCCTTCCTGTGGGAGAGGCACGGCAGGCAATCCTCAAGAGGGGCAGGCACAGGTGTTGGCACGGGGTCCCAGCACATCCCCTCTGCACCTGCTTGCAGGCGTTGCGGACTCCGCTGCCCTCCTACAAAACACAAAAGATCTGCTGCATTGTGGTGGCCCGCCCATATCAGCTGCCGCTGACAGGACTTTGGCTGGACAGTGTGTCAGGGAAAAGAGGGCAAACCCGGTTGTCCGGTCACAAGGCGTGGTTGATTGCTGACAGCCCCCAAACCCCATGGTGGAACCCCGGGGGGGGCGACCCCTCGGTTCTGGACGCCAACTACCCCCCCAACTAACTGTTGGCCGGAGGCCCCTGGGGCATTGGAGGAGGGGTTCAGGGAGGGGCGAATTGGGGGGGGGTCTAGGAGGGGCTTGGGGAAGGGGGGGTCCGGGAGGGTCGGTTGGGGGGGGGGGGCCTCCTGGGGGCGACACCTTTGGCAACTAAGTGTTGGCCGAAGGCCCCTAGGGGGGGGGGGGGGGGGAGGGGTAGTTGGCGTCCTGGGACCCGCGGAGTCACCCCCCCCGGGGGTGGAACTCGCACGAGGGAGACACCGCCGTGCCTGTGTGTGCCTCGGGAAGGGAGGACCACATGTGCTGGGGGACTGACAAGTCTTGCGACCCTTCACCATTGCTCCCCTTGACCACTCCTATGCCTGTGGTTGTATGCACGGGGGGGGCTGGGGGCAAGCAGGTCACAAAGCGCTCCACACATGCACGTCCTGGTATGCATATGCAGCAATAGTCGGCAGCTCGATCACATTCCAATATGGACACTTCGGCTTCATTATCGTCCTAGCTCATTGGCCTGTTTTGTCGGCAGAGATTGATGGTATAGTACAGATAGGCACGGGGGGGGGGGCATGCAGGCACACTTGCTTAGCTGGCACAAAAAGAAGCCAAAATGGAGGGGAGACTTACGTGCACAACGAGACAAAAGGAAAAGAGAAGCACCGGTGGCCATTCGCAAGAATAACCTCTTCACTCTGTTGGGAATCATACTGCAGCAGTGAGGAAAAGGTGTGCCAATTGTTGGGTTTGTTTCTCAAATGCCCAACTAATGTGCCTGTGGGCGTTGATGACAGAACTTCGTTTCGTGAGATCAGAAGGCAAATTGCTTTGCTTTGATCAGATTTTGTGGCCTAGGCAACTCATCTGCCCTCACTTGACCCCACGCCGGGTCCTTCCATCACCTTTTCCTTTGCAGCATATGTGTTGCACCAACCCCAGCATTGTAAAGCAATATACTACCGGCAGTGGACAGTAATGGCCGGCATACTACTATAACTATACCATACTTGCATGCTACATGCAACTGATGATGCTTCCACATTGAACTTTGGGTGTTGCCAAAAAGCCCAATCTTGCAAGGTTGGGCTCAATCAGAGAAAAAGTTGTGGGCCTTTCAATCGCCGAGTTGAGGTGTGTTCTCCGCCTCGTGTGCAGCTGAGTTGAGGCCAGTTTCCACCCACATTAAATGCATGTTAGACGAGCCGTTTGCCTTCTCATCATGGCAAGAAAACTAGTATTCCAAACACAACAGCAACATAGCGGCAATGTATTTTGGATCATGAATTTCAAACCCGTCGGTCGGCTCAAAATGCCTTTTGGGAAATTCCTTGGCCTTGTATGCAAATGTCTGCTTGAATAGATGGGGTTGAGATCCTGTTCGTTGTGGGGTGTAAGGTGATTTGATGCCATCTCCTGTGCTGTCCCTCACCGCAATGCCTCCCCTCAAACCAACCCAGCAAGTTTCATGTACCTCAGGCCTCATAGACCTCATGAATTGTAGTAGAAGCATCACCGCAGGCAACACAATATTGTGCAAGAAGAATGGCATCGTGCCAATGTTGCTGAGATGTTGCTCCCCGTGCCAAACTTGTACCAGGCTATACGTAGCAGCAGAGGCCAGTGCCGATAAGAGCATGCAGCAGCGCATGGCGCCGGTGATGGGCACCAATGTTATGAGGAACCACATGGAAGGAACACCGCAAAGTGCCCATACGACGTCAATCGAGGCCATGGCAACACAAGCGGACAGCTTCCACCAAAAGTCGGAATGACGGTGTAGCAACCCGCCCACAAATGGGGCCACTAATAGGACACATGCCCCAGACAAACACCCGAAGAGCGGGACTAGAACTCGCCCAGGGAGCACACTCACAACGGGTGGCCAAAGAACGCATGCCGGGACATGGAATAGGGCACCAAATAGAATTGAAAATCGGAACCTAGTAATCGAACTGCCACAACGTCTCATGGAACCTATGTGACAAACATCAACAAGTGTAGGCAGGAAGGCAATTACCATTGACCAATTACCAATTACCATTCGATTCTTTGCAATGTTGCAAACCAGCAATTATTGTGCCAAAGAGGCCCATGCACGGCAGAGCAAAACAAAAGGCACAAAACATCAAGATGAAAAATCAAGAAAATATTGGAGTGCTTGGAGGAGCCCCAGATTCCCTCCCAAGGAGAAGGAGAGGAAGAACAAGAAGAAGGCTCGCTGGGCTAGTGTTAAAAGTTTACAGACCGCTGCTGAAGAAAGACAAAGATGGGGTGGTAGACAACTGAATCGGGCAGTTTGAGAAGAAGAACATGCACGACGCTTAGCCTTCTTCTTCTCTTTTTTTCTCTTCGCCTTCTCCTTTTGCCCCTCGCCTTTTCTGCCTCCTTCAAATACTGCCTCCCCCGGTCATCACATTATAGCAATGTCTCCTAGATTATGACTTCCACCTCACCAAAGACCTCTCCTCCAGTCCCGTCGCTGCCCATCTCAGCAATCAACTTCACGAATGCTCTGGCGCATTTCGGGGGCCCAGGTCTCTTCCTCAAGAGTTTCATGTTTGTCTTCATTAGCATCCCGTGCCTCTTGTCATCTTCTGTGGTGGCCGAGTTGCTCTCGTCCGTCCAAACACGAGGCATAACATGGTCCCATGGTCCACAAGGAGGGTGGTGGACCTACCTCCAAATGCAAAATTGAGAACAATGCAATAATGTATGGGCAGACTGGTGCAACCACGGGGGGGCGTACCATCGGGCCATACGCCGACTCCCTCCCACTTTCCAACCAATTTCAGGGCGGGAGGGGCGGGGGCTAGGGCCGGCTGAAGGGGAGGGGGGCACCCGGACCCCAACATATATGGCTTAAAATGACCCCCTCATCGTGCTGGACATTTTTGCGGTATGTATGTTGGCAAAAAAAAATTTGCCACAGGGGGTGGGGGGGCATGGTAGGTGGGGTGGTACTTGTGTACTTGTGTAAGGGCATAGCACCCCCGAGTCAATTCCTGGCCACTGTTGCCAGTGGCGCCCCCCCCACCCAAGCCGAACCATGCATGTTGTGAAGAAGGAGTTCATGTATGTTGCGAAACCCTTTGGAGGAGAGGGGGGGGAAGGGTTTGCGACGTGCACAATACCTTTTTACAAAAAAAAAGTTCTCTCCGCGCACTACGTGCCCACAACGTGCGCACGCACTATGCCCGCACAACGGTTGTACATCGTGTGCACCAACGCGCCGCATGCCCTTCATGGGGTTCTCCTCCTTGGGGCCTCAAAACATGCGTGATTGGAGTGGTGGAGTTGAGGAAGGTAATGAAAGGGGCGCTAAGAGCGCTTGTCCACCGGACGATCAAAGTAGTCCTCGTCGTCACTAGACGAATCGCTTGCTTGACGGGTTCTCTTCTTTTTGGCCTCAAGAAGTGCGCCTAGACGCTTCTTGTCTCTTGCCCGCTTCCCGGTGGACTTCAATGGCCATGTCCGACAATCCCCCTACATAGTTGCCTCCGATTCAGAGGGTGGCATGGGTGGAGTATGAGATGTTGTTGGTGGCATCAGGGGAGTTGTATAGGAGGAGGAGGACGAGGACGAGGACAACGACGGCGACGACGACGAGGACGAGGACGAGGAGGAGCAATTGTTGTTGGCAGAGGTGTTGGTGAAAGATGTGATGGAAGGAGTGGGCGTACCACCAGCCACTTTTTGCCTCTTTGACCCGCTCTTGAGGGCACCAACGTTCCATCCGCAGACGGATGCTTCCTCCTCCTCAGTGACACGAAGGCCATGTGGAATGGGATCATTGGGATGGAGGGCAGCAAAATGGGCAGCCATACTGTACAACCAAACCGTGGTTGTGCATTGGGGGCCATTTAGCGGTCGGTTGGTGCAAGGGTTGGCCTTGGTTGCCGTTGACCTTCGGCCCCAAGAGATTGCCGATGGCTGCGATGGGCAACAGCTGACCGCCACCACCAGTCGATTCGTGTGTAGACCGGGATTGCAACGGCAAGCGGATTGTGCACTCATCCCGTGCTCCACAAAAACCGCAAATATTGGCGCATGACCGGGCCGCCTGTCCTTCAATGTGGTGACCACGTAGAATGTGTTGCCCAATGTGCATGCACAGCACTCGATGTGGCACATTCGCTTGGCAAATCTAGCAATTCACACCGTTTGGGCCACTTTCTGTTGCCACCTTATCATCAGTAGTGGCAGTGGGCATGCATGGATAGGGATCCCGTGAAACAGTGGGCACTACAGAGGGAGCACAATGAATGCACCACTCAGCCAATGCCTTCAAAGTGCTGGTTTGCTGGTACCACCTATTCCCCACGTTGCTCTCAAGGGTCACAAATTGGCAATGCTCGCCGCGCACTTGCACAATCCGGGGAGTCAACATGCCATTCCAAACACGCAAATCGGGGCCCGGGCAATGCTCAAATGGCAGTAGTTGGCCGTGGACGATGAGGTTGTTTGACGACTCAATGACGTCGTAGCTATGGACCACTAGCGCTCCCTTCCTCTGTGCAATGCATGCAAGACAAAACAGATGCCGGTCCACGGGCCCTGCAGCACTTTTTGTAGCGCCGCTGATTGAGTTCACAGTCCCTCGTCTCAAGGGATAGACACTGTCCGAAGGGAGGGTGGGTGGGACCCTCCATTTCGATTATGAAAATCGACTCAGCGTGAAAGGGGGTCATATGCATGCTGCACAAATGCACAGGCAACGGCAGATCCAGGGAATGCATTAAACTTCAGTTTCAACGGAAACTACAGCTTACACTCCCTTCCTCTATGCAATGCATACAAGACAAAACAGATGCCGGTCCACTCGGGGCCCTATTGTGAGAGGAAAGGATTTTCCTCGTGGCCCAATGGCAGAAAATATAGACGGAACATGTCGTCGAGTCGAAACTGACGTGTTGCGCGTGCACCCAGTTCAAAACTGGGCCAGGTAATCTCCTGGCGCCTGCACTACTTATAGGCAGACAAGGGTTAGCATGACTGGCACGTGTGTCAAGCGAAAGCGCCAGATCATTACCCCCCCCCCCCCCGGCAGAAAACCAAGGAAACAATTCGAATACGGACATGGCTCTGGCACCCCCCCCCCCCCAGGCAGGGGAAGCGGAGGCGTCCTCCCCTGTGGCACCCGTCATGCCCCGTCAACAGCCACGAAGGCCGGAGGGACAATCGGGGTTGTCACGTGGCGCACTGACCCGCGGGAAAGGGGCCAATGCAACGAAGGCCTAATAGGGAAAGAGGGACGAGTGCCATTGCCAGTACCTGTCACGGGCTGACCCCAAACAAGAACGCATCGAGTCAAATTTGTGTACCCTGCTCGGCGGATCCGCTGGGTTACGGCCAGAAGGTACATAAAAGCCCACAATGGGTATCCCAAACCAATGACGAAGCCAGCACAGGGCCCGCAGTATCCGCTACTAGCGCGCACAAAAAATAGCACCTCTTTGCCCCTGGACTTGGCATCGCACCACCGTACTGTCACTACCAACACAAACCCGGGGCCATTTCATATAAGTCGCTAGGCGCACTCCCTGCACCCAGCCCCTAACTCCGCCGCTTGCAAGGTAGTCACCCAGCGGGGGCACTAAAACATACGCATGCCCCCTGACGGCAGGTACAAACCAACAGAGAAATCCTTTGGCCCCACAGGGGCGGCGTCAGCAAATACAACACGGGCACCCCAGCAGGTCAGGCGCTCCGCCTGCACCCTAGCCTTCACTCTATACCTCTGTGGTACAAAAGCAAAACAAATGGCGGCTAGCAAGGGACGCGGCAGAGCACACGGGACCCTACTAAGCCCCACGTGCTTGCAACAGTATGCACCAACCAGAAAGGGACTCAATCCCGCCGACGGCCTTCAGGCCCACTGCAGTCGTCCGAGCAACCTCTCCATTACTTTCCTATTCAGCAGACCCAACACCAACGGCAACCACAGCCGCACCAGGCCTCTCAGCATCCCTGGGCGGTTCTCCAACGTGCCACTCTTAAGGTCAAAAACCTTTCCTACAAAGTCCAGATGGCGTGAGGGCTCCGTGACAAATTTCTTGCTAATTACAAAACCAACGCGCTGCAACTTGTGCCGGGCACGGCATACCGCTTTGCGCACGAAGCGCTTGGTTCCTGCAATTAAAATGTCGTCCAGGTTGACAAAAAAAACAGCACAAGCAACCACCAAACCGATGTCCGGACCACACTGTACACCAACTTCTGACACAGGAGGGGCGAGTATTTCTAGCCGAATGGGAGTGATTTCCAAACATACTGGGCATCATCCACGCACACACTGAACTCCCCAACCCACAACCGCGGCAGGCGCAGACTCCAAAAACAATTGGACAGGTCCGATTTTGCCATATATAGCTTCTGCCTCCCCCGAAACAAAACGGAGTCCCGAAGGCGGTCAATCTAGGGCAGCTGAAAGCCCCTCGGCTTACGGCCATCACAGGCGTTTTGTTTGACGCAATTCAAGATGAACGCACACTTCTCACTACAGTTAGGTCGGACCTGGGCCTTACCGATGGCTTCCTGCACGTTCTCGTGTTTGCTCAGTGCCCCGTCCCAAATCAAGGCATCCAACGTCTCGCGTACCCCCACTCCGTCAGACAATCCCACCCCGCGTGTCTCCTATCTCCATTTTTGGTACAGACTCCTCAGATCCTCCGGAACACACCGCGACCACGGCGTCTCCGCTATTGGCACATCACCAACCTGTCCTAGCCCTCTTGCTGCCACCGTCGGGTCAACCTCTGCATGGTCCTCCTCGTCACTGTAGTAGCTCTCTCATCCTCAACGCCCTTTTCGGCCAATTCGGATAGGCAGCCCACAACCACTGAGATGGTCTCTGCGGCTCTTGCACCGGCTGCATCGCAAATCCCTAATATCAGTTGGCTCACTGCTTCGGACATCCTAGCTCTCTCCTTCTCATGCACCTTGTCATGTACCCGCACCGGGTCCATGTCCAGCTCCTCTCCCAATTCCACGATCTTCCCCATGCAGCAATTATGCGCCCATTGACGTCTACTTTGCCCCTGGCGGCCCTGCTGATCGGGTCCTTCTCCTTTTGCGGGCGGCCTGTCCAGCCGGTCCCAAAACATCGCCATCTATCCGTGCCTCCGCCGCCAGTTCTCTGAGCTCTTTTCGCAACCATGCTGGCCACCACTGCTTGGAGGACAAGTCCCCACACACGAGGCAGTACACGTTTTCTCCACATACCAGCACCGGCGGCGCCCCCCTCTCCATAAACTTCCACACATGCTTTGGCTTTGTGTAATGCCTTGCCACTGACGGTGATCCCCACCCACCTGCGAGCATGACGATTTGATTGTGTGCGCCCGACGCCCGCAGGCTGTGTCGCTCCTCCCCTCCGAAGACAGTGCCACCTGTAGTGTTCGAGCTCCGATCGTGCCACAAGTGCGACCCCTGCTTCTTCCAAATTTGCGGGTGGGTGGTAGCCATGTGGGCGGTCTTCCGCCACCCCATGTTTATGACGCTCTTCCTTGATGAAGTGCATCCACCGCGACGGCCATGGCCCGAGGTCTTGGTCATGCTCACCACTCCGCAACTTCTCTCCCAAGAAGCAAGAAGCAAGTTTGCCATCTCCAGGGGAAGAGACTGTCGCTTCCCCGATGCGCAGCAGGTTCGTGAGCGATAGGACAGCCAAGCCCAAGCACTCGAGCTCTTTCCATTCCAACGTGTCCTTCCTCTTGGCGATCAAGTAGATGATGTCTTCCTCAGCCCATCGGATGTTTCTCGGGTTTCTCGATATCCGGAGTCTCCCCAGTGGCGCGGCGAACATCCAATCCGCAGGTACCACGATCGTCGGTATGATGGCCATTTTCTCCGCCAGTCGTAGTCCGGACAGTAAGGCCTTGATCGGCGATTCGTATTGGCCGGGCGTGGCCACCTGTAACATGCGTCCCTTGAGCGCCTTACGTGGCGCCATGAAACCATTGATCCTGTTGTACCGTAAATACTTGTGCAGTGCCCCCGCATACGCCTTTCAGGTGCCATCCTCCAAATTACGCCATACAGTAGCCTCGTATGAGCTGCCAATCTCTCGCTCTGCTTCCTCCAAAAAGGCTCCCAGTGCGTTTTTGCGCTCGCACCGCTTGCTTGTTACGTTCTCCTGCCCCACTTTCGGCCAGCCCCCCCCCCCCCCCTCGGGACCTGGGGGTCCGGTCCGCTGGGCCGCCTCAGCGGCATCCAAACTCGGCACTTTGGAACGCCCAGTGGCGGTTGCCACAGAGATTGCACGGTCGAGAGGGCGGGTTGGTGCAGTCCTGCCAGGTACCTTTATTGGTGCGAAAGTGCTTGCGTCCATTGATCCATCGGAACTCAAAGTCCTCTGGGCGTCCTCTCCTTGGTGTTGGCGTCCCATCTCGGCCTCCACCATCCCGTGACTTGCCGTTCCGGTCCGTGTCGGATGAACTATCGGTGTCGGAGGAGCAGTCGCTCGATGAGTCCGAGCTTGTGGTATCCGAGGAGGCGCTGGACGAGCTGGTTTCATCCGACGAGTCCGTGTCCGCCCGCTTGGCCTTTTTTCGACTCTCCTGCTTTCGGCGCTTCTGCTCCTTCTTGGCCCGCTTTTTTGCCTTGGCTTTTGCCTTTTTCTTCTTCTCCCTCTTTCGTTGCTTCCTGTTCTTAGCCTCATCCTTCAGGAGGTGTCTGCCATCCTTGTCCAGTTCCATGATGACATCCCACATCTCTTGCGCGATCATTCCCATGGGCACCTCTTTTGCACTGTTTTTTGCCATCGTCTCCACCAGTTTTGACAGTTTGCGTACCCACTTCGGGGCCCCTTTTCGTTTCCGGATTCGGCGCAGGTTGTCCCTTTTTAGTCCCAAAGGCTCCTCATGCAGGGAAAGCAACTCCATATCGGCCATTGTCCCATCCTCTTCAATCGGTACATCCGTCCCACCAGCCAGATCCTGGGGCGGGGTCGCCCCCGCTCCTTCGTTTCCGCCTGTTCCATTGACTTGCTTCTCCAGTGTCGTGCTACTGGAGTCCACGATCTCGGCGGTCCCTGCCTGCGTCGCGCCCTGGGCTCATGGGCTGCCTCCTCCGGCGTCGGGGTTCTCCACCTTCTGGCGCTTGCATGACAGAAGTTTCATGTAGGCCACCCTGTACTGGTCCAGTCTCTTGACGCATATCCCGGGTCATTGCGGGGCGCGCCCAAGTCGGTCTGGGGCGTGCCCAATTCAGTCCGGGGTGTGCCCCTGTCAGTCAGGGCTGTGCCCCCGTCAGTCCGGGGTGTGCCCGCGTAAGTCCGGGGCGTACCCCCGTCAGTTCCGGGGTGTGGCCCCGTCAGTCCGGGGCGTGGCCGCATCGGTGCGTGGTGTGCACCTGTCAGTCCAGGGTGTGCCCCGGTCAGTCCAGGTTGTGGCTCCGTTAGTCCGGGGTAATCCCCCCGTCAGTTCGGGGTGTGCCCCGGTCAGTCCGGGGCGTGCCCCCGTCAGTCCGGGGTGTGCCCCCATCAGTCCGGGGTGTGCCCCCATCAGTCCGGGGTGTGCCCCCGTCAGTCCGGGGCGTGCCCCCGTCAGTCCGGGGCGTGCCGCGGTAACTCCAGGGTGTGCCCCCATCAGTCCGGGGTGTGCCCCCCTCAATCCGGGTGGTGCCCCCGTCAGTCTAGGGAGTGCCCCCGTCAGTCGAGGGTGTGCCCCCGTCAGTCCAAGTTGTTCCCCCGCCGGTCCGAATGTGTGCCCCCGTCGGTCTGGGGTGTGCCCCCGAAAGTCCGGGGTGTGCCCTTGTCAATCCGGGGTGTGCGCCCGTGAGTCCGGGATGTGCCCCCGTCAGTCCGTGGCGTGCCCCCGTCAATCCAAGGCGTGCCCCCGCAACTCCACGGTGTGCCCCCGTCAGTCCAGGTTGTGCCCCCGTCAGTCCTGGCCGTGCCCCCGTCAGTCCGGGGTGTGCCCCGTCAGTCCGGGGCGTGCCGCGGTAACTCCGGGGTGTGCCCCCGTCAAACCGGGGTGTGCCCCCGTCAATCCGGGTGGTGCCCCCGTCAGTCTAGGGAGTGTCGCCGTCAGTCGAGGGTGTGCCCCCGTCAGTCCAAGTTGTTCCCCCGTCGGTCCGAATGTGTGCCCCGGTCAGTCCGTGGCGTGCCCCCGTCAGTCCAGGGTGTGCCCCCGTCAGCCCGGGGTGTCCCCCCGTCAGTCCGTGGCGTGCCCTCGTAAGTCCAAGGTGTGCCCCCGTCAGTCCGGGGTGTGCCCCCGTGAGTCCGGGATGTGCCCCCGTCAGTCCGTGGCGTGCCCCCGTCAATCCAAGGCGTGCGCCCGCAACTCCACGGTGTGCCCTCGTCAGTCCAGGTTGTGCCCCCGTCCGTCCCGGCCGCGCCCCCGTCAGTCCGGGGTGTGCCCCCGTCAGTCCGGGGTGTGCCCCCATCAGTCCGGGGTGTGCCCCCATCGGTGCGGGGTGTGCCCCCGTCAGTCCGGGGTGTGCCCTGGTTACTCCGGGGTGTGCCCCCGTCAGTCCGGGGTGTGCCCCCGTCAATCCGGGGTGTGCCCCAGTTACTCCTGGGCGTGCCCCCATCAGTCCGGGGTGTGCCCCTGTCAGTCCGCGGTGTGCCCCCGTCAGTCCAGGGTGTGCCCCCGTCAGTCCGGGGTGTGCCCCCGTTACTCCAGGGCAACCACACATGAGAGCATATGGGAGCGCCCTTAGCAGGGTGCGGGCACAATGCAACTATTTGGGCGTCTAGCCGTATTGGAGATCCATACTTTGTGATACTAGGAGCATCATTGTTGCCCCTAGCGTAGGTTTTGATGCTTCTTCCACGCCGGGGTATGGCATTTTTGGATGTTCACCCACTTTCACCAATTTCCACCCCTTTTTACACTTTGTTGCTCATCTCCACCATGGACTCCCACACTTTGGTGTGGGCCCTTGAGTTGGGGTGATGGACTCCCACACTTGAATGTGCCCCCTTGAGTTGGGGTGATTGGGGGAAGAATGGGCGCAGAATGATGAGGAGGCAGCAGCGCAGGAATTACAGGGTGCTGCTAGCCCTAATGAAGTGGAGGAAACTCTCTGTGACAGGAACGCCGAAGAACTGGCGAAGGAAGGCTTCTACTTGGTGACGTCAATACCCCACCATTGCTACTATCAAGGTTGGCGCTTCCTTACCCTCTGGGAAGGGTATGGCGAGGATGAGGCCACCATGGACGCCTGCTCGGCATTTCTTTTGCCCGATGGGCGTTTGAACTTTGTTGTGGCCGAATGCTTGTTCCATAACAATCTAGGTGAACTGCTAAGGCTAGCCGAGTTCCTTGCAAAAAAAGCCTAAGGATTGGCACTATTTGAGAGTCTTGCCCTCGAGACTCACTGTGCCGCTACACACAGAGAGCCCAATGCTTGCCACAACCCACCATACGTCAAAGACATGAAAGGAGACCCTAGGTGTTCCGCATTTTGCACTCAGCTTCACATCCGCCTCACGCATCCGCCGAGCAGAGACTCGCATAACAAGCGTGAGAAATTCAGCAACTACGAGAGCAGCTTGCCAGGCCGTTTGTGAAGGAGGGTCCGACTCTCCCTCCCCTGTCCGTGCCAGAGCAGAACAAGGCCTTCGAGCTCCCCCAGCGAACCTAGTGGATGCAGCTTATCCCATCCAATTTGAAGGCCTACGTCAGGCTGAGGGCTGGGGAAGTCGGCGAGGTTCCGCGGCCGATCTAGTTCGAGGGCCGAGTCGCCAACGACATGATGAACCCAGGGGAGTAGCCGGCGTGGTGCACTTGGGATTGCGTCTATCAATCCCAGTCAGCATACGCCAAAGGGTATGCAGGATCAGCCGGAAGCGCCAAGCAAGCCGACCAGCAGCACACCACGCCGGACAAGGCCAGAGAGGCACTTGGGGACTGCTTTGTGTGGAGAAGCTTTAAGTTCAGGGTGATGAGGGGCGCCCTGCAATGGCAAACACCTCAAGGGGAGTGGATCCCCGTCGACCCTCCGCCAAGCGGCGACTGCTAGCGCTGCACCCGGTGTGGCTCCCCCGGTGGGTGCCACTGGCACTTTCAATGCCCCAAGTTGTCCTGACAGTAGGACCCCTCCCCCGGGTCTAAGGCCCCCGGGGGGGGGGGACACGCGATACAACCACCCTGCTCGCGGACCTCGCCAACCGCTTTGCTCGAGCGTCTAGCGTCGAGGAGCCCTGTACGCCAAACGAAAGCGCCATCCTTTCGTGGTGTCCCCGTACAAGGGCCCAATACGGGTCGAGGCTACGCGCTCTGGCGTCCTACGCGGCGCGAACAAGCCCATCTACTATCGCTGAGGGCCTGGCAGGCATCCTGCCGGAACGCGCCCGCATGCAGGGTGGTCCTTAAGGGACGAGCGTTTTATTTTCTTAAGGACCGCCCTGAAAGACCGCCCCTGGAGGCCTTTTTGCGCTGGCCCAACGTGGGCCATGTCTATCCCCCTTTTTTGGGGATCGCCGAGAAAGCAGGAGTTACATAGCAATTCCGCCCTCTTTTGGGCACCACAAAAAGGGGTTATGTAGCCACCTTGCCCACTTGTGGGCCACTTCTGATTTTGCCCCCCGCTGTGAAGCGGTGGGGACCCCCCACGCGGCAGGGGTTATGTGGCCACGTTGCCCACTTGTGGGCCACTTCTGATTTTGCCCCCCGCTCTGAAGCGCTACGGACCCCCCACGCGGCAGAGGTTATGTACAATGCACTTTCGCACCCCCTTTTCAAGTTCACGGCGGCCTTGTTTTGCGATGTTTTTGCTGTGGTTTGTGCCACAAGCAAAAAAGTTCAAGCAACCAAGGGAGCACGAGTCGCCGCCGTCCAAGGTTTGATGAACGTGATGTGCACACAGCTGTTGCACACCATGTGTCATGTCATTCCAGGGGGCGGGAGGAATCGTTGGGTGTTGACGTAGGGAGTAGCCTCATCAAGGGTAGCCGGATGAAGTTTCTTTGCAATTTGATTGAAGATGTCCAAACATGCTTCAATGGAACTCAGTGGGATGGTAGTGCTACAGTGGAGGATTGGGTTGAGGCAAGCTCGTGTTTGTGTGAGAGAGTGTTTAGCTACGTGACGGCTACTGGCTTTGAATGTTCAAACGAACCTCTGCCTGAGCATCCTCTTCGAAAGAAATTGGCAAATCCTTGAAAGCAGCAAACCCAAGCAAACCACCATCTTCCACCTCAACCGCATGCCCTTGCTTCCGTTTGCGCTGGCGGAAAGGGGTCTTGCGGAGATCATCAAACACCTCAAAGGGCCCCCAATCCTCTGGTGCCTCCCCATTGCACCTTACCCATAGTTTCTCACACATGCACTGCGTGCTTTGATTTGTGGGTTGTCCCGAAGAGGACAACACGTCACGCCGATATTGGCGATGTGTATGGGGTTGGGTTGGAGGGTGAGGACGAAGACAGTGAGGACGAGGATTTGGAGCAGCCAGGTGAAGTTGCTAGTAGCTCCTCTTCTGACCTTGTAACCCTTCAGCTGTCCCCTCTACCTCTTGTAACCCTGCCGCACAGATGGTGTTCGCGTATGCTGTGGATGAGGCGGTGTTGAAGGCAATGGAGAGGGGGAAATTGCATGACTAGACAAAAGTTGAGTTTAAGGCCATTTGTAGGAAGCATGGTTTGAGTGTTAGCGGGGGGAAGGGTGAGCTTGTGGAGCGTGTCAGGGTGCACTTCCAAAGCTTGTACCAGTTGTAGAGGGTTTAGGTTATGCACCCTGCACTGAGACATGCACTGCACCACTGGACCATGTCACTGCATGCCTCCATCAGTCTCAACTCGGGGTTCAGGTCCATGCCCCTACCCGGGGCAGGGCATGTGCAGCCAGGCAGGCTGCTTCCAATAGACAGTGTATGCAAGACAGATGCGGCTGGGCTGTCTGTACTGTGGAACAGGCGCAAGGTGCATTCCGCGATCCGGAGGGGGGGGGGGGGTGGATGGGCGCAGGGCACTGGCCGGTGTGGTGGGTGGGTGGAAACAGAACCCGGGCCAGTAAGGGTGGGTGGGTGGGGGACCCAACACTCAGTGCAAAGAAAACACTATGCAACACAGTCGGGTTCCTAAACTATAGTTTATATCCATAAACTAAGGTTTAGGTTATGCACCCTGCACTGAGACATGCACTGCACCACTGGACCATGTCACTGCATGCCTCCATCAGTCTCAACTCGGGGTTCAGGTCCATGCCCCTACCCGATGAATTCGCTATGCGGCTCCCCCCCCCCCTCAGCCTCTGTAACGCACTGTACCTACATGCAGGGGTGTGTGCACACGTTCGAGGTCCAGGCGTGCCTGCGTGCATAACGCTGCGACTAGCATGTTGTCTGGTGTGGCATACGCCTTCCAGCGGGATGGCACATCCGACGGGTTCAGCTCTTCTTTGACCCACAAAAGTTCAACCACCACCCCTGACCAACGCAATACGTGCTGCAGCTGACGCAGCAGCCTGTTCTGTGCAGCACAGGCTGTGGCTGCCCTGCCCTTCATGCCAGAGAACAGGGAGGACATGTTATCTCCATACACTCGCAAATATTGTACCCGTCTAAATGCCCCCATGCGCGCTGTTTCGACAATACCCGCCAGCTCCGCTGCTTGCTGTGTAGCTACCCAGTCAGGTAGCATCTTTATACGCATCCCCAGAGAATCTCCCCACAGGCCAACAAAATAATCCTGGCCCTGTCGGGCCGCGTCGCAATAAATGGTTTCGGTGGACCCCAGAGCGCCGTGGGGCACCCATGGGACCAGTGCACAGGCAATGCCTTCCAAGAGGCCTCGCAGCACCTTAGGTGGGGTACACTTTGCAGTGCTGGGTCCCTGGTTGAGCCAACGGTAAGCACCAGCCAAAAATGGCTGTGCCCCCCTCCCTGGCCGCACTGCCCACTGTAGTTTCCCCAGCATGCGCCTCAGCGCTTTTTCCGTATACCCGGTGGTGGCTAGTCGGAGCCAACAGCAGATGAGGTGTGCCTGTAGTGCTGGGGCATTCTGCACTCCGCCCTGGTCCCCCCCGACCACCTTTCCCATCCATTTCACACGATTGCTGGGGTCCAGGGAGGACTTAGGGCTGACCACCCAACCGGCCCTTTCGAGGTCCGCCTTCGTGCGCAGTGGCTGTTGCTGGACCGGGCCGGAGTGCCTGCCTGCCACCAACAAATCGTCTGCATATTGGATCACCACCACCAACCCTGGGAAATACTCTACAAGAAAGGCTGCCAAAATGGCTTGCGCCATGGAGGGGCTGTGCTTCCAACCGAAAGGCAGGGACTGCAGTGCGTACACCCGCCCCCCCCACCCCCACCCTGATGCTGTCCCTCTGCGCTGGGGGCAGTCGGCAGCTCCAGAAATGGTTGCTTATATCGAGGGTGCAGTAAAATAATTGTTCCCCTCGCAGTGCGCACAGCTGCAGCAGGTGCGCCAGCCCATCCAACGTGGGCAACTTAAACGGCAGGGGGTCCACGCAGCGGGCATTCAAGTCCAGCATTGGCAGGGTCAAGGAGCACTTGTGCTCATTCTTGTGCTGGACATACGCCCGTGCATTCGGCGGCTTTTGCGACGGGGAAACTGCAACAAGCTGCTGCCCCAACAGTGTGTGAACTAGTGCAACTAATGGCGGGTCCGACGAAAATGGCTGGGGGGGGGGGGGGTGCCCTCGGACGCCCACAGAAAATTAGCTGGAGCCATGGCATCCCAAACACTGTCCGGTATGTCAATAGCTCCTGTGTCCCCCAGACCCTTCTCGGCCACCTCCACTGGTACCACAAGCTTAGACCCATGCCTCCGCGATGAAGATGGGCTGATGTCCGGCGGCGAGATGTCCGTGGCCGCCTCCACATTAGTGGCCAGTTCATGCATGACCGCTCCCAGGTGATGGTTGACTGGCCCCGCCTCCTCGTTCCATCGGCACATAGTAGTCATCATGTAATCCCTCAGCAGGTCCTTCACCGTCTGCTCCTTCACCCGGATCGTCTCCGCCACCTCTTGGAGGCCTGTATCCAGTTATCCGTCACCAGGTCCCCGCATTCCGGGCACTTCATGTGAGCCAGTGTGGTGCACCTGCACAGGTCTCCATAGCTGGTACTGTGGACCGCGCCGAGCCGCTGTGACCACATACCCAAAGTGTGGGGCTGTGTCGGATTCGGGTTCCCGCACAGGCTGATCGCCCCTGACTTCGCGTTCCCCTTTGCACACCCGCTTGGCGCTGTCGGGCAGATCGTCGTCCTCACGTTGTCGCTTGCGTCCAACATCCATGTCGTTCGCCGCCGCTGGTGCTGCCGCGCTCGTCCCGAGGTCGTTAATTGGGTCACCAGCATCATCTGAGTCATCCACCACAACGTGTACCACATGTTCCTCGGCCGGCCCACTGTCGCTTGCCGCAACAGCGGGGCCGTCAGAAGTTGGCTCCACCCCGGTGTCCCCATTCTCAGCATCCATACCAATCGGGATCTGCGGCTCTCCCTCTGCCTGCGCGACAGTGTCGAATTTCTCCAGCAACTCCACCGGCTCTGTCGTTGGTGTCTCCTCGTCTTCTGCTTCTGGCTCCTCGTCGGACGTGCAGGCAATGGATGTGTCCGAATCTTCCCCTGGCGGTTCAGGGTCGTCCCTATCGCCCCTGGTGAACATGGCCGCTGGGATCTTCGGCACTGGTAACCACGCATCCGTGGGCCAGAGGGACTTGGGCTTGACCAGCGGCCCCTCCACATCTCTGGCCAACCATCCGCTGTCTCCCACCGGCCAGGGCACATGGATTTCTGCTGGTAATGTCCATCCTGGTGGTGTCTTCCAGTAATGTCTGGGCTGGGCCTGTGACCACCAGCGACCCCAGAGTTGCAAACGCCGTAACTTTCCGCCTTGGTGTCCCCAGGATACGGCCCCCAGCTTTTTGAGGCCGTGCCAGGCGGCTTTCGCGGGGTCTCTATGTTGCACGACTTGCTGGAGCACCGTTTGTAGTACCGATCTTCCCCCTGGGACCAGCGACTGTCGCAGTTGTACGTGTCCAGGTCTGTGTTTCCAGAGGTACATCCTCCATGCCTCGAGGAAGGGTGAGAGGGCGTATGTGGTGACCTTCTTGTTGCGCTTCTCGTCCCAGAAAGTGACCCTGGTACTGATATCCACTTCCACGTGATGCTGGCCGCGTCGCCCACTCTCCAGAGGTACACGATGCTGCAGATGGCCAGGAAAACCAGCCGTCCCCAGGCCTAGTGGCCCCGGCTGGTGGTGATCGCCTCGATGTGGTCCCATGTGGTGACTGGCTTGGGTTGCGCCCTGCGCGCCCATCCCTTACCAATCGCCCTGGCTTGCATCCAGTGGACTTCGGTAACCACCGCTTTGATGATGCGCAACTTCTCCAGTAGTCGCACCCCCGAGATGAGTCCGTTCGCGCTGGACCCGCTCTTTCCCTTGGCCGCCAGGACATTGAGTCTCCTCTCCACGGCGTCCACCAAGAGCTCGTCGGGCGAGCTGGCCAGTAATGCCTGTCGAAGTGCACTGGTGTACGTGCCCACCGACCCGGGTTCCACGACCCGGATGGCTGTCGCTCCCGTGCTCGACCCCGAGTCGGTGTGCGTGAGCATCCGGATATGCTGTAACGCCTCCCATGCATCGCGGCCTGTGGGGGCCCCAGTGGGGACCTCCGGGCCCCCGCCGCTCCTTCACTGACCCTCCCCAGTCGGGCAGGGGTCCTTGGACCAGTGCATGAGGCCACATTTTATGCACGGCGTGGGGGGCGGTTTGCTGGTGTCGTACGCAACTCCCTTGGCCGATACCCAGAGCCTGGTGTCGCCAACCTGCTGAAAACCTCCAGTGGACCCCTTCTTGCTGCAGTCCGCAGCCCAGTGCCCGTCCTCGCCACACCGGAAGCACCTGCCTAGTTTGGCAGGTCGTCCCTCGCCATTGGTGCCCGTCTGCTGCTTTGGTGTTTGCGGCGTCTACGCACTTTGCTGTTGGACCGTCGCTCTGCCATTTTGTTTTGCCAGGATCTCTTGGTTCAGTACGTTCCACACCGCCAGCACGAACTTGTCCTCACGCCAATTCTCCGCATTCAAGGGCCTGGTCTGCAGCTCAGCCACCGCGGACGCCAGCGTGGTCATCCACTGATACGGTAGCACCCTGCTCAGCATCTTCGCTATTTCCTCGTCGGTGAGCGCCGGTGCCGCCCGTGCCCTGGCTTTTTCCATCTCGAGTGTTGCGCTGGCCAACTTCGCCTCCAGCTCGGCTATCCGCTGTTTGTCCGGCGTCTTGTCTGCCTCCACGATGGCATAAGCATCCTTTACGAACACTCCCGCCTCGAAATCCGGCCGCATGTACTTGCGGCCGTGGTACACCCCAATCGCTCTGATCAAGTCCGCCTTATCGGTGAAGTCGCCTCCGACCGCGTCCATGAACTGCTTTAGCATTTCATCCGACACGTCCTCCACTGCCAGCCACTCATGCATGCTGATTTCCCATTCCGCCAAGTTCATCTTGTACGCCTCGCTCTGCAGCAACACCCTGTACGGCCCTGCTGTCCACTTCTTCCATTCGGATCGCACTTGGTCCACCGTCTCAGTGATCATGTCCGCGGCTTTCTGATTCTGGACCACCTCTGCTGAGGACGCGCTCGTTGCGGGACTGGCCCCCCCTTGTCCTGTACCCCCATTTGCATCGGACCCAACCATCAGTGCAAAGAACATACTATGCAACACAGTCGGGTTCCTAAACTATAGTTTATATCCATAAACATATCCATAAAGGTTTGTTATGGGCTGTGCCACCGGCGATGGAACATTCTGGTGGTCGAACACTGCGTCATTGCATTTGATTGAAAACAACATTGCTCTTGTTCATGTTGAATTGTGCAGGGTGTGAGGTAGGGTTTGAATGCTATCATTCAACACATGTGGGGCGAGGATCCTATGGTTGTGTGCTTGCACAAATTCTATTGCCTTCGGCAAGGCACCTCGAAGAGGGGAGAGGAACAACCTTTTTTGAGCTGCTGAGGCGGGAAAACTGCATAAGCAGGTTGTGCCCTAGACCCCTTGGGAGCCCCCCCCCCCCCCCAACACCCAAATAGGGTGAAAAACACATAACGAGGGGCTAAAACATGCTTTACATAGGATATTTGATCTTTTTGGATGGTCAAAGTATCAAAAAAATCAGTTTCGAAAATTTCCATTTTTGAGCTGCTGAGGCTGAAAAACTGCATAAGCAGGTTGTGCCCTATACCCCTTGGGAGCCCCCCCCCCCCCCCCAACACCCAAATAGGGTGAAAAACACATAACGAGGGGCTAAAACATGCTTTACATAGGATATTTGATCTTTTTGGATGGTCAAAGTATCAAAAAAATCAGTTTCGGAAATTTCCATTTTTGAGCTGCCGAGGCGGGAAAACTGCATAAGCAGGTTGTGCCCCATACCCCTTGGGAGACCCCCCCCCAACACCCAAATAGGGTGAAAAACACATGAAAGGGGGCTAAAACATGCTTTACATAGCATATTTCATCATTGTAAGTGGTCACAATATAAAAAAAAGTTTTGCAAAAATTTCCTTTTTTGACCTGTAGAGGGTGGAAAACTGCTCAAGCAGTTTGTGCACACACCAAAGGCCATTGAACCACCAACAAACAGCAATTTTGAAGCTTTTGGGGGGCCCATGGCGCGGGCTATATGGGCTTGGCGTGGGTCCCCATGGATGCTCAAGTACCCGTATTATCACTAAATCATCACCCAAACCCATCCCAGGGGCGACAGAAGGGTTTCGGAAAAAGGCGAATTTCGGAAATCTTGCAGGCGTCACTAAACACCTTACACAACGGCAATTTCGGGGCTTTTGGGGGGCCCATGGCTCGGGCTATATGGGCTTGGCGGCCACTATTTAGGTCCCCATGGGTGCTCAAGTACTCGTATTGTCACTAAATCATCACCCAAACCCATCCCAGGGGCGACAGAAGGGTTTCCGAAAAAGTCGAATTTTGGAAATCTTGCAGGTGTCACTAAACAGCCTATCCGGCGTGAAAACGGCTAAGTCCTCACCGGCAAGGGGATGGGGGGGGCCGACTGGGGGTACCTGGAGTTGGGACCTAGGACCCCCGCCATGGGTTAGGGGGTCCATATACAAGAAGAAAGTTCTTCAGGACCCAGGTCCAAATACACACACGGCGGCCACAATACGCAAAGAAGTTTTGCCTCCCCCCCCCCCCCACCCCCACCCCCACCCCCCCCTCAAAAAAGGGTACCCGGTGCGGGGGGGTACGGGGGTCAAAATCCAAAAAATCATTGGGGGATCATTTTTGGTCCTAAAATGATGATTTTACAGGGGGTTAAACGTTAGAAACCATACATTGGGGTATGCTACGCGAACGACCCCAAAAAAGGGGGGTATACGACGCTCGCGCCTGCGCTTGATCTAACAACCTCTCTTCGAGGTGATTTGGGGCTAGGGACTCATGGTTGAACAATTGGGAACACCGGGGTGAAGACATGTACTGTCCGCGGGCTCTTTTGAAAATACCATGTTCTGGAACAACTTTTTTTTTGCGTTAAGGACCGCCCTGCCCGCATGGGAGCCTCCGCGTCCTCCATCCAAGGCATTACGTGGGCTGTCCGTGCCGTTGGGCACTTGCAATGGATTCCTCCGGCCGTCACTACCCTTCACAAAAGAATCGCACGGGGGGAGCGTCAGCTGGACCCGAGCCATACCTTCCCCTCTATGGGCCCTCTATGGGCCCTCTATGCGCGCTCTGCGCGCCGTCTATGCGCCCTCTATGCGCCTTCTATGCGCCCTCTATGCGCCCACTATGCGCCCTCTATGCGCCCTCTATGCGCCCTTTATGCGCATAGAAGGCGCATAGTGGGCGCATAGAGGGCGCATAGAGGGCGCATAGAGGGCGTACAGAGGGCGCATAGAGGGCGCATAGAAGGCGCATAGTGGGCGCATAGAGGGCGCATAGAGGGCGCATAGTGGGCGCATAGAGGGCGCATAGAGGGCGCATAGAGGGCGCATAGAGGGCGCATAGAGGGCGCATAGAGGGCGCATAGAGGGCACATAGAGGGCACATAGAGGGCGCATAGAGGGCGCATAGAGGGCGCATAGAGGGCACATAGAGGGCGCATAGAGGGCCCATAGGGGCCGCATAGTGGGTGCATAGAGGGCGCATAAAGAACGCATAGAGGGCGCACAGAGGGCGCATAGAGGGCGCATAGAGGGCGCATAGAGGGCGCATAGAAGGCGCATAGTGGGTGCATAGAGGGCGCATAGTGGGCGCATAGGGGGCGCATAGAGGGCGCATAGAGGGCGCATAGAAGGCGCATAGAGGGCCCATAGTGGGCGCATAGTGGGCGCATAGAGGGCGCATAGAAGGCGCATAGTGGGCGCATAGAGGGCGCATAGAGGGCGCATAGAGGGCGCATAGAGGGCGCATAGAGCGCGCATAGAGGGCGCATAGAGGGCGCATAGTGGTCATATATAGGGCGCATAGAGGGCGCAGAGGGGGCACATAGTGGGCGCATAGAGGGCGCATAGAGGGCGCATAGAAGGCGCATAGTGGGCGCATAGAGGGCGCATAGAGGGCGCATAGAGGGCGCATAGAGGGCGCATAGTGGGCGCATAGAGGGCGCATAGAGGGCGCATAGAGGGCGCATAGAGGGCGCATAGTAGTCACATATAGGGCGCAAAGAGGGCGCATAGGGGGCTCATAGTGGGCGCATAGAGGGGGCAAAGAGGGCGCATAGAGGGCGCATGAGAGGCGCATGGAGGGCGCAAAGAGGGCGCATAGAGGGCGCATAGAGGGCGCATAGAGGGCGCATAGTGGGCGCATAGAGGGCACGTAGAGGGCGCATAGAGGGCGCATAGAGGGCGCATAGAGGGCCCATAGAGGGCCCATAGAGGGCCCATAGGGGCCGCATAGTGGGTGCATAGAGGGCGCATAGAGAAAACATTCACAAGCGGGGCTTGGTGACTGGTTGCTACCGATGCGGCAACGTGTGGAGACATTGTCCCAAGAATATGTGTTTCTTCTACTTGTGCTTCTTCTTGGCATTGCCTTAATGCTGTTCGATAGCAAAAACAAGGGCGATGGTGAGCGCAAATGAATGATGAACGGGAAAAAAAAACTGGGAGAAGCGATATCAGATAAAAGGGTCGAGTGGATAAAAGGGATAAGTGTGCCCATCTGGGACATTTATGTAGTAAGCCACAATAATCATGACACCGCCCCCTGCGCAAAGCAAATTTCTGGTCGCCAAGTCTTTTGTAAGCAAAACAAAATCAGTTCTTCTTTGTAACGAACCACCCACAAAAAAAAAGTACATCATGCAACTCACATGGATCCGACAAGAAATTGCGGTTGGATCAGAAAGATTGTCAGCCTCAATTGTGTGGTGTTGTGTGCCCATGTGTGCACAGTGCTCCGAGCCCCTGTGGGGAGGCTCAGGGAAGCTTAAGCTGAGTCCACGGAGGGAGAAACAGGCTAAGACTACGCAGCCTCCATGCCACCGCGACGATCTGCCAAGCCGGCCCCGGACCAGGGAGCACCCACACTCCTTGACCGCCATGAGGCACAGGTCGCGCTGCCGGAAGCGGTTGGGTCCAACATCTCATGGGCACGCATGAAGCAGGAGGAGGGGTCCGAGGGCACCCAGAGCTCTTGCTTACTTGGGAAAGTTCCCAGGTTGCGGCACTACGGAGGTGTTGTCGCACTGTGCGCGCACCTCTCTGATGTTTCTAGAGACTTTACCCGGCAAAGTGGCCCACGACAAACCACTTTGGCAGGTGCTCCCCAATGCTTGTGGATGGTTGCCAGAGGCCTTTGGATGATACCTGGTGTTTCATTCTGCCTTGCAGGGGGGTTTTTGTTACTTCCTGATGGGTTTTCGCGGTTACTTGGAAGCGGGGACAAAACAGTTCCCATGAAACCGCACACATCAAAATTTGGCACCGTGCGCAAGCGCTGCGTACAACTGCTCGTAGAGCCCTGCTAGCTTAGGGGGGCCACAAGGGCACACCGCCAAGCTGGCCCATCCTCCTCCTCGGATTGATTGTCAGCTCTCGTTCTTTTTTTCGGGGGGGGGGGGCACCGTGTTGTTTTGGGGTACTGCAGTTGCGCCCTTTTCATTCTCTTCGGGGGGGGGGGGGCAGGTACCCCCCGCCCCCCTTGTAGTGCCCCCCCCCCCCCCTCATGTCAGGCCGGCCCCCCCCTCAATGGAAGGGGGGACAACCCCCCCATGGAGGGGGGGAGGGGTATTGCATTGCGCCACAGAATGGGAGCACTAAAACCGCAGCAGTTCATATATAACATGAAGAGAATCCTTCTTCGGGGCCCGGTGCCTTCCACCCCCCTTGAAATCTCCCCACTAAGGTCATTACAGTGACGGGATTGCACCGCAAAACTGTGCCATAGTATCACAGTGTAAATCAGCTTCGGTGCCTTGTAAAATTTTCTTTGGCGCCTTCGGCGCCTAGTATTTTGTATGCTTTTTGGGCCAAGTGACCGTTGCCTCCCAAGGGGTGGGGGGATTGCAAGGCGGGGGGGACTACAAAGGGTACAAGGTATTTCCGGCGCATTTTTGTTAAAGTGACGGTCCCCCCAAATTTGGGGGGGGGGGGTGCTACGAACCAGCCTGCTCATGCAACGGAGCTTTCGGACCGACCCAAGTCCAACACAACAGGCAAGCACGGCACATGGAAACCACACACACTACGTACGTGCGACACCGGCTTCAACAGCAATGCAGGCGAAGTGAGGGTCCACATAAGAGGTCCTGCAACTCAAAATGTGTTATGTCGTCCTGAGAAGAGATTCCCTGGGCTGGGCTGGCAACCGTGAGCGGTGAAGGAGAAGGCACCGCACACCCAAACTCTATTAGACCAGGTACGTGTGAATCCGTTTACGTGAGACAGTGCGAGTGGGCTGGCCCCTTCAGCGCCATGAGATGCGGCAGCCTGTCGCGCGCGCTTGGGCCTATGCGGCTATGCAGGGGCAGACTGGGCGGTGAGCGGGTTCAAGGAGATATCTTGGAGGTCGAGTGACGCATCCCCGTCTTCGCGTACCCAAACGATATATACTGCAGCCATCCCACACTCCCTTGGTGCCTTCGGGCAACAGTGCAACAAAGGTCTGGCGTGCGCGTGCCGTGTCCGCTGGAGACTCGTTCTGTGCGTCCTCAGCCGCAGTCTGAGAGCCCGCGATGCTACCTCCCCTGTCTACGTAATCTACTGGGCGCACAACGCATCCACGTGACACTCCGGAGCGGGGATGCATTGGAAAGGGGGGGGGGGGCGGACGCCCCCCTCCAGGGCGCCCAGCCTATGCCCAGCCAATGCCCCCCTGACGGCAAGTGCCGGCTTCAATGGCATTTGTAACCGACAGTAGCCGCCCCCAACCGCTTTGGCAACCACCTCCCGCCTGTCTAACCGCCACCTCCGAGGTCCCTTCCCTTCTAATGCATCCCTGCTGTGGAGTCCGTTTGCCTTGTTGCCATGGCGGGGGGCTTGCGAGCCGATTGTGCACCAGCGTGTCCCTTGTGATCATTCCAGGGACATCGATGGTGAGAAAAAAAGCCTCAACCTGCCGTATCACCAGATGCCATTCTACACCCCATGGCTTTGCTGTGCACCCCCTCATTACTCCGGGCGCCGTCCCTCGGCACAGCTTCTCTACGCGGAGGTCAGGGGCATGGCGTGGCGGCCTTCGCACGTCCCAGTGTCGATCTTGGATGTGCGCTCTTGGCCAGCGCCCGGCGGCAAGACGGCCTTTGCTTCCTGCACTGCACCCGCCCACACCCCTTCCATCCGCGTCCGGCACGTGCCTCGGCATCCACGATTGGGCAACGGCGCTGGGCCAGTCAACAATGGCGCTGGACAGGTCACCGACGGTGGTCGGCGGGTGATCACATTGGCAGTTGGAACATGATGGACGGCGGTTGGCGGTTACGAGACAGCGGTTGGTACTCAGGGGGAATGTTTGCCCTGTGCGCGCCCGGCACGCTACCTTTCTATCAACTATCCCGACTTCAGCCCGAGATTTACCCTCTGATGGAGAAGGCCCCCCCAATAGACCATGAGGGACTGCGCACCTTCCCTACAAAGCATGTTGCATAATTAGGCAATAGCTGTGAATTCAACTCCAAATGTCATTTGTATTGTACTTAACAAACGGTACTTTGCCTTTACCTTTTCCATAAATTTCGCTGTGGTAATGAGTCCCCAAGCCGCAAGCGGTTTGGACGGCGTTTCTGCCTCACGTCACAAGAACGAAGCGCAAACTCAGTATTTGCTACATCACCCCTGCCTTCTCGGGGTCCCCATGGTGGGGAGAAATCAATATGGCTACATTACCCCTGCTTTCTTGGGGTCTCCATGGTGCCCAGAAATCAACCTAGTAAGGAGTGGATGTGGTGCAAACGAGCAAAAAATGCAAGAAAATGGGTGAAACTGGGTGAGAATCCAAATATACCACATCCCGAATGTGAAAGAAGCATCAAAATACCCGTTGTTAAACAACAATAATGCCCATAGTATCACAAAGAATGGGGTTCTAGGACGGCTAGACATGCAAATAGTTGCACTGCGCGCGCACTGCGCTTAGTGCACCCCCTAAAAGGTCACCGGTGGGGCACGGGTCAAAAAAGATGCCCGGCGCGCTAACGCTCCCCCTCAACCGACAAAAAATTTTCGCCAGCGACCACCGGCGGTTGGCGGCGGTGGAGACCATAACAGCAGTGCCCCCCCCGCCCCCCCCCAAAATTTGCAGTGCCCCTGTGAAGCCCAGGCGGTGCCAGGGACCCTCCCCCCCCCGCCCGTGGGATGCGGATGTATGCCTTTGGTCCTCAAGACGGGCAGACGGGCAGAAGGAAGGGCACCTTCCGTGACAGTGCCACGGGCGCCTTTCACTGACAAAGGAGAGCGGATACGAAGGCCAACCCACTGCGGCACCCTACGCCTCGGGTACAGACATGCTATTGCAACTGCGCAGCAGGGGAATGAAGTTTCGGTAGGAAACAGCCCAACGCCACGTGCCGCTCAACAATGCGCTGCGGCGGCCGCACTGAGATCTCAGTAGGAACCAGCTGCATCCAATGCACAACTCAGTAGGACCCAGCGCCACGGGTTCCCGTCTGACCTGCCGGACACCAGTGTCAC